>LR749799.1:987821-1075041 GCA_902729485.2 Mus minutoides | reverse complement strand
TACTACCACCAGTATCACCACCACCATTACTACCATCAGTATCACCACCACCATTACTACCATCAGTATCACCACCACCATTACTACCATCAGTATCACCACCACCATTACTACCATCAGTATCACCACCACCATTACTACCATCAGTATCACCACCGCCATTACTACCATCAGTATCACCACCACCATTACTACCATCAGTATCACCACCACCACCCCAATTCCCTTATCCCCTATCTTCCACACCCATCCAAATAGTAATCCCTTCTGGTAAACAACTTTGGATCCAGATCTCTAGATTTTCATGGTAAAAATAGGTTAGAGCTATTTCCCAATGTCAGGCCATCTCCCACATACTTTTAGTGATACCTCATCAGTTGTGGAGGAAGTGGATATAAGATGGAATCTACTCTTAGGAAGAGACATACTCCTGACACTTCCTTTAAAGGTTACTCCAATATGGCAGGTCAGAGTCCTGGCTAGGGCCCACACCTAGAAAAGGGGAACCCTGATTTCCCAGTTTTTATATAATGTCTCCCCAACAGGGATTCCCAGTAACACTTCTTTCCTGCCTTATTTATTGTTATTATTATTATTAATTATTATCATTATTATTTGGTGGGTTTTTTTTTTTAGATAATGTTTTTCTGTATAGTACTTGTTGTCCTTGAGTCTGTGGACAACTCAGAGATCCACCTGCCTCAGCCTCCCAAGTGCTCGAACTAAAGGCATGCAACACCATGCCCAGTACCTTTTAATTATTTTTTTATCAGAGAAAATGAACCTATTCCTGCACCCCTCTCAAGAGTAAGGTATCATCAGTAGGCCTGGAGAAGGACTGTGTTCTAGACTTAGTGCTTTGCTGTTGCCATATTGAAGTTGTTCTTTTGGGGAGGAGAGGGTCTCAGTATGTAAGCCAGGCTGGTCTCAAAGTCATGGTGTTCCACCTGGCTTTCTCTCCTCCTAAGTATTGGGACTACAAGCATAAGTCACTGTGGTGGTTTGAATATGCTTGGCCCAGGGAGGGCATCATTAGAGGTGTGGCCTTGTTGAAGTAGGAAAATACCACATGTCTGTTCTCAGCAAAACGTCTTTTCACATGTTTGCTTCAGCAGAACATCCTCTCATAAGACAGTTTCCAGGGCTGGAGATAGTCAGAGGTCACTCAGGCACTGGGTGTTCTTCCAGAGGTCCTGAGTTCAGTTCCCAGCACCCACTTGGTGGCTCACAACCATGCATAATGAGATCTGGTGTCCTCTTCTGGCCTGCAGGGATATATGCAGGCAGAACATTGTATGTATAATATATAAATAAAATCTTTTAAAAATATAGACAGCTTCCAGAAAAAACATTTTATGACACAGCTGAGTCTCCAAAAAACCCAGAAATTTCCACTTCATTAAAAGTGTTTAGACGATACCACTGAGCCTTGCTATTAGATGTTAATAGACAACTCTAAATCCATCACTAATGTGCCCCACCTCCAACACTGATGTAATTATCATTTTGTCTTTAAAAACACTGTAGGGCTGGTGAGATGGCTCAGCGGGTAAGAGCACCCAACTGCTCTTCCGAAGGTGATAAGTTCAAATCCCAGCAACCACATGGTGGCTTACAATCACCTGTAATGAGACCTGACACCTCCTCTGGTGCGTCTGAAGTCAGCTATAGTGTACTTATGAATAATAATAAATGAATCCTTGGACCAGACCGACCGAAGCCAGCGGGGCTGTCCGGAGTGAGCGGGGCTGGCCAGAGCGAGCAGGGCCAAATGGGGCCGGCCAGAGCGAGGGGGGCCGAACGGGCTGGCTGGAGCAAGTGGGGCCGACCAGAGCGAGCGGGGCTGACCAGAGCGAGCGGGGATGAACGGGGATGGCCAGAGCGAGCGGGGCTGGCTGGAGCAAGTGGGGCCGATCAGAGTGAGTGGGCCGGCCGGAGTGAGCGGGCTGGCCAGAACGAGCAGGGCAGACCAGAGTGAGTAGGGTTGACCGGAATGAGGAAAAAACAAAAACAAAAACACTGTAGCTCTGAGCTTGAATTCAAGAGACTTTCCAGAGTTTAGAGGCCATCATTAAGAACTCAATACTCTTAATTGGATTAATCAGTATGGGTGTCAATAAGGGTCTCAAGTCTATCATTCCAACATTCCCCTTTCAATAAGGTCATGCCTTTCCTAATCTTCCCAAACAGTCCACCAACTGGAACCAAACATTCAAATATATGAGCATATGGGGACCACTCTTATACAAACCACCACTGCCATCCATAAGCAGTGTTTAGAGGTCCTTTCTTCTCAATGCTTTTGTTATAGACAGGGACACAGTGGGTACCTGTTGGGATTTCCAGGTTTATGTATCCTTGAATAAGAATTCAGAGAGAAGGGCTAGAGAAATGGCCCGGTGGTTAAGAGCTCTGACTGCTCTTCCTAAGGCTCTGAGTTCAAATCCCAGCCACCACATGGTGGCTCACGGCCATCTGTAATGAGATCTGACTCCCTCTTCTGGAGTGTCTGAAGACAGCTACAGTCTACTCATATTTAATTAAAAAAAAAGAATTTAGAGAGAAACACAAAGACAGTAATAAGAGGAAGTTTATAAAGGGAAAAGGAGGCATTTCTGCCCCTACTCCCTCCTGAGGATTTATGAGCAGCTAAAAGTTGATGGGAAAGATGTTTCTTCAGTGGTATAGCCACTGGAAATGTGCTTGTGGTAATTTGAATAAGAATGTCCCCCATAGGCTCATATAGTTGATGCATAGTCACCAGTGGCACTATCTGAGAAGGATAGAGGAGGTGTGGCCTTGTTAAAGTGTGTGTGGCCTTGTCAGAGTGGGTGTGGTGTTGGAGGAGGTGTGTTACTGGAGGATGACTTTGAGATTTCAAAAGCTCAATCAAGCCAGGCTCAGTCTCTCTCTCTCTCTCTCTCTCTCTCTCTCTCTCTCTCTCTCTCTCTTTCCCTGCTGCATGTGGATCTGCATGTACTGGATGCAGAGCTCTCAGCTCCTCTTCAGCACCATTTCTGCCTGTATAATGCATCCTTCCTGCCATGATGATAATGGATTTAACCTCTGAAACTGTAAGAGAATCGAGAGTCCCAATTAAATGCTTCCCTTTATAAGAGTTGCCACAGTTGGATGGTGCCTCTTCATAACATTAAAACACTGACCAAGACAGTGCCCTTGTGCCTGTATACAACATGTTGTGCCATGTCTCCGAAAACAGTCCTAAAGTATCACAATCACCTATGACTCCAGATCCAGGACCTCTAATGCCCTCTTTCAGCCCCTGTGGGTACCTGCATACACATGGCACACACTCAGACAGATAAATAGAAATATGTCATAGGAAGGTGAGAGAGAGAGGAAAAAAAAACAAAGAAAGAAACAATGAAAGAAACAGAGAAAGAAACAAAGGTGAGTGAGACAGGGAGTCAAGCCACCATCCTAGAAATGCTGAATCCCTGGCTAAAGTAACAGTCGCACGGTGGCAAAGCTACCACATGTGGTAGTTCCTTGGCTACCACATTTCCTTATGTATGGGACATTTGAGGTCCAGATTAAGTTCCACATCTAGCGGTCCTGAGAGAGAGAGAGAGAGAGAGAGAGAGAGAGAGAGAGAGAGAGAGACTTCTTGAAAGCCAGAGGCAGGAAAAGCCAATGTCTTAAAAAAAAAAACTGAGAAACTCACCCAGCAAGATTAGTACCAGGCCTTGCTACTGGGACTCCACGGAGAGGCCCACAACAAGGGAGCTGAGACCTGGGACCTGGGACCTGGAGCAGACACTGAATTTTATCTGCCCTCCGTTGGGGAAAGGAATGTTGTTGTGCTGCTCTGTTGGTCAATGAGAGAAAAGGCAGATGGCGCCTAAGAAAAGTCTTGCTCAGTGTGCTGCAGAAGCCTTCAGGGGACTCTGTTGGCACAGGAGCTTCATGAGAGAAACATGTGTGAGGGGCACCAACCCAGAGTAGGCGGTGAACATTTGGGCATGCGCACATGAGCACGCAGGGGCGCGCATGCGCGCGCGCGCACACACACACATACACACACACACACACACACACACACACACACACACACACACCATTGCATATCAAACACCTTTTTTTTTTCTTCCGGTTTTTCGAGGCAGGGTTTCTCTGTAGCTCTGGCTGTCCTGGAACTCTGTATACCACGATGGCCTCGAACTCAGAAATCCGCCTGCCTCTGCCTCCCAAGTGCTGGGATTAAAGGTGTGCGCCACCACGCCCGGCTAAAACACCTTTTTATAAAAACCAAAGAAACAGATTAACAGAATGAACAAAGCTCCTGAAATGAAGCTGTGTTAGGAGAGACTGACTTCCTGATTAGCATTTCAGTACCATGGAGAGATCAGAATGTTGAGGTTCCTGGACAGTTACCTTTCTTGTGCTGGCTTTAGTCTCCAGAAAAGTCAGTCATTCCTTGCCAACCTCTGTGTCTGAACTAGCATTTAATAGATTTTAAAAGGTTCATGAAATCTATTAACCTAGCAGACCACTAGCTTCCACCAACTAAAAAGCTAAGCTTGTCATCAGACAGTGTGCCAGGCCCATTGAAAAGCTTCCCCGCCACAAACAGACACGGGGAGTGGGGGTGTGTGTGCAAAGATGGCTAAGTGGTTAAGTGCGGCACACCTCCCTGCCTCCGTCGACCAGCAAGAAAGTCACGCCACCACCAGGATCTTCTCAGTCAGCTTTATTCAGGAGCACCTTGATAGTTGATTCCCAGGACTCTGGACAGCAGCAGAGCTGCTGCTTTTATACACTCCCAGGGAAGGGGGAGGGGTGTCATAGTGGTTGCTGATTGGTGCACCAAGCCATACCTCATTTGCATGTGGCCCATTCATTGGTGCCACAAGCCACAGCCATTAGCATATTTTCCCTTCATTGGTACTACAAGCAGTGCCTCATTAGCATATTTTCCCTTCGGGCGGGGCTACTGCCTGAGGAGAGAGCTGCGCATGCGCACTAGGCTCTCTTCCCTGACAGCCCAGGGCTTCTCAGAGCCCAGGGCTTCTCAGAGCCAAGGCTTCTCAGAGCCCAGGGCTTCTCAGAGCCAGGACTTCTCAGAGCCCAGGGCTTCTCAGAGCCGGGGCCTCTCGCAGCCCGGGGATTCTCGGAGGCAGGGCCTCTCGGAGCCCGGGGATCCCCGGATGCGGGGCTTCTCGGAGCCCGGGGATCCCCGGAGGTGGGGCCTCTCGGAGCCCGGGGCTTCTCGGAGGCGGGGCCTCTCAGGGTGGCTTTGCCGGTCAGAGTGCGGACAAGAGCGCTGGAACCTGGTTACGGAGGCGTTCGTTCGCTGGGGAGGCTTGCAGCGGCATTCCCTGCTGCGGGGAAGCCCAGGTGCGGCTTCCTACAGTTAAGAGCATTGACTATTCTTCTAGCGGTCCTGAGTTCAATTCCCAGAAACCACGTGGAGGCTCACAACCATCTGTAATGGATCTGATGCCTTTTTCTGGTGTGTCTGAAGACAGTTACTCATATAAATAAAATAAATAAATCGAAAGAAAGAAAGAAAGAAAGAAAGAAAGAAAGAAAGAAAGAAAGAAAGAGAGAAAGAGAAAGGGAGAGATTTGAGTCTGCCAGATATTTGTGTGTGTGTGCATGCATGTGTGTGTGTGGTGTATGTGTGTGCATGAGTATGTATGTGTGTGTTTCCATGTATGTATGTGAATATATGTGTATGTGTTAGTGTGTATATGTATGTGTGCATGTATGTGTATGTATGTATGTATGTGTGTGTGAATGATGTATGTGTGTATGTATATGTGCATTGTGTGCATGTATGCATTTGTGTGTGTGTGTGTGTGTGTGTGTGTGTGTGTGTGAGGGGCAAGGGTACATTTTTGCAATCTGCTTTCTCCTGTGCTATCTGAACATGTTTTTCTGTTTTAAAATAAATTTACATCCCATGGTTTTGAGAACTATCGTAGGTTCACCCATCTACCTGACACAAGCATAGGTTCATCTGAAGTGGGAACCCTCAGACTGAAGGTTTGATTACCTCAATCAGATTGGCTGGTTGCTATGTCCACGGGGCACTTTCTTATTAGTTAATTGACAAAGAAGAGCCTAGACCACTGTGGGCAGTATCACCCTAGGCAGGTGGGCCTGGACTACACATGATGCTAACTGAGCAGAAAGCAGAGCTCCTCTGTGCTTTCTGCTTTGGTTCCTGCCTCCAGGTTCCTGTCTTGAGTACTCCGCTCGATTCCCATCAAATGTGGGCTGTGACCTGTAGGATAAAATAAGCCCTTTCCTCCCCAATATGCTTCTTCATCACAATAACAGACCGTTAGTAAGAACCCTGCTTTTCTATTCTGTCGTATAGGCATGCATTATTTTTGCAAGTTTTCTTTGTTGATATTTCCTCTCCTTCACATCAAAAATAAAAGTTTGATGGGAAAATTTATGCATGAGGGAGGAGAAAAGTGTAAAAGGAGAAAAGGGAAGGAAAAATTAAAAAACCAACCCAAGCCCTATACCACTGAATTAGAACCTACGTTGTCAGGAAACTCCTACTCAGCTGGTTCAAATTCACCTCAAAGTCTGAGAACTTAGCATGTCCCTGAAAGTCCCAGAGAGACAGAGAGAGAACGAATAGTTATGCAAGGTCAGAGGAGAACTTTTGAAAATTGATTCTCTCCTTTAACCCTAGGAGTCTTAGAAATTGAATTTGGGTCACCGCAAGACTCCTTTATCTGCTGTGCCATTTTATTGGCCCTGCTAATGATGCCTGATTTCAATCTATTATATTCAAAATATAGTTTTCATTATTTCAATCTTCTTATTGATAACCAAACAGTGTCCTCTGATGAATATTCCATGTGAATCTGAGAAAACTATTCAGTCCACTCTTCTGGGGAATGAACTAGGAGGTTCAATTGGCTTATCACACTGTTCCTTCATAATCCTCTGTCTAGTTATTCTATTCTGTTATTGAACGGAGGTAGTGAATTTGCCAACTATTATTAACAAAACTATAATCATATACAGTTTGACTTTTACAGTCTTTTGTGTATGTGTTGTATGTGTGTACATGAAACTGTGTGTGTGTGCTTGAGTGTGCATGTGTGTGTGCATGTGTATGTGTGACAGTGTGTGTGTCCGTGCACATGCATGTGTGCATCTGTGTGTGTGTGCATGTTTATGTGTGATAGTGTGTGCAGGATTGTGTTTGAGAGTGTTTGGGAGTGTGTGTATATGAGTGTGTTGTGTGAATGTGAATGTGAGAGTGTGTGCATATGTATGTGTAAGAGTGTGTATATGTATGAGTGTGTTGTGTAGAGGTGTGTGTGTGTGTGTGTGTGTGTGTGTGTGTGTGTGTGTGTGTGGAGGTGTGTGTTCATGTGTGTGTGCATGTATAGAGCCCAGAAGTTGATCTTTGTTGTTTTCACGGTCTCGCCAATTTGGAGCTACCGTTTCTCTTGATGAACCTGAAGCTTTCCATTTTGGCTAGACTGTTTAGTGAGCTCTGGGGGTTGCACTTGCACCAGTGGTCCTGGCTTGTGTGTGAGTAGTAGAGATCTGAACTCAGGTGGCAAGTACTTTACCCACTGAGCCATCTCCACAACCCCTTATATTCTTTTTGGAAACCAAGATGACTTGTGACTACCACCTGCTCCTATACCAGGCACTTTGCTGACACCAACTGTCCCCATAACGACCATGGTGGTTGTTCGAGTTCTTTTCTTTTATTAGGTAAATGAACAGTGTGTTTCTTGGTGACTTCCCTGGGGAAGAGGCTCAAAAGGCAGAGACAGTTGGCCCCTGCAGAACAAATGCTCTCTCAAATCACTTAAACTTGTGCAAAAACTCACAAATCCTCATCTTGATCGCAGGGTCTAGTGTCGAACAGTCCCAGTTTGGTAACTTTACCAGTCTGTCGTGAGCCTCCCAGAAGAGGCCGGAGCCGATGGCTAACTCCACCCGCATTCGCCATTCTGCAAGCTTAGAGCTGATGAAGACATTGTAATTAGTCCCCATTGGCTGTGGAGAAACAAAACAGAAGATGTGGTCAGCAGAGGAGCCAGCTGTACCACCAGCCTCTGTGAAGAGAGTGTCATGCCCTGCCCCCCCTTCTTGGTAAGTTTCAGCTATGCAGTCTATGGGAAGCAGGCACAGAAGATCCTGATCCAAGATAAAAAATCCTGACCCAGGTAGCTCACACTACTCTACTCTATGTGTCTGACCTTCTTCCAGGGAAGGCCATTATTTCCAAAGAAAAGGAGCTCAATTTCCCAACACATGCCATGTTGCTCCTTCTGTAATCAGGCACAAGGGCAAAAGAGGAGGCTCATCATGCAGCTTGCCTAGCACTCTAGCTGCCTCAGTAAGAACTATGTACCTGGGGCTGGAGAGATGGCTCAGCAGTTAAGAGCACTGCCTGCTCTTTCAGAGGTCCTGAGTTCAATTCCCACCAACCACATGGTGGCCCACAACCCTCTGTAATGGGATCTGATGTCCTCTTCTGGGCTGTCTGAAGACAGTGACAGTGTACTCATATAAATTAAATAACCAAATAAATAAATAAATAAATAAACAAATCTTTTTTGAAAATTATATACCCACAGTGTTCCAAAGCTCCCCAAAAGAGTGAGTTTAATGAACTGTGGAGAGCATAGAGATCAAAGTGTAATATCGAAAATAAATTCAAGACTATACAGTACCTTCCCCCTTCAAAAGGACTTTCCAAACTATACTAGCAGGCCAAGTACAGAGCCAGATTTAAAAAAAAAAAAAAAAAAAGCTGGCTCACTAAACAAATATAAAAACATAGTTTTAACGGTCAAAAACAAGATTAACAATTCCCCTGCCCCCACCTCACACTAAAAACCACAAGACAGACAAAATGAGAGTTACCCTATACAAACCAACCAATGTCTAAAAAGGTTATTGGCTACACCAATTAAAATAAGCCAAACTACCCTGGTGCCTATATCCAGCCCTTACAAAGGTATAAAAAGTGTGTTCTTTCTTTGTTCTGGGTCTCTCCCCTAGCCTGTGTGCTGAGAGGGGGTTCCCCAACATGTTAGATAAGTAAAATCCTCATGCGTTTTGCAACGATGGTGGTCTCTGTGGTCTTTGTAAGTGAGGGTCTTTTGACAAGCTACAACAAAAGCATAAGGCCCTGTGCTTGGTGCAGGCCAGAATGGTTCTCCTTGTGCAGTTCTACACTACACATTGGTCAAGGACTAAAGTTACTACTTTGAATGCTGGCCAGAAACTATGGTAGCCTCTCAAGAGACTGGCCAATGAGCTGAGACTGTAGCTCAGTAGGTAGAGTGCATACAAAGCATGCATACAGCACACCCCGAAACAGGCATTTTGTGGTATACCTGTAATCTCCTCATTGGAGAGGCAGCATCAAGACTGTCAAAAGCTAAAGGCCATCCACAGCTAAATAGCTAGTCTGAGGCCAGCCTGGGACACAGGAGACCCTATCTTAAGAGAAGGACATTCGGCTGCCGGGCGTGGTGGTACACGCCTTTAATCCCAGCACTTGGGAGGCAGAGGCAGGCAGATTTCTGAGTTCAAGGCCAGCCTGGTCTGCAGAGTGAGTTCCAGGACAGCCGAGGGCTGTACAGAGAAACCAAAAATAAATAAATAAACAAATAAATAAATAGATAGAGTAGGACATTCGGACTGGAGAGATGGCTCAGCAGTTAAGAGCACTGACTGCTCTTCCAGAGGTCCTGAGTTCAATTCCCACCAACCACATGGTAGCTCACAGCCATCTGTAATGGGAATCCAATGCCCTCTTCTGGTGTGTCTGAGGATAGTGACAGTGTACTCACATACAATAAATAAATAAATAAATAAATAAATAAATAAATAAATCTTAAAAGCAAAGAAAAGATTAAAAAACAGCAACATTTCCCCTCTTCTTGCACTTTACCTCCACCCCATACCTGCATCATTTCTACCAGCGCCACCAAGTCAGCCAGTGAGATATGGTCTCCAGTGATGAACATCTTGTCCTGCAGAAACTTCTCCTCAAATTGCTGCAGGCTTCTCTGCACCTCATCCAGTGTCTTGTCTAATCTCTCAGTGGGAACCTCCTCACCCGTGATCATTGGGATTATCAACTGACCCGGAAGGGAAGAGGACAGATGAAGAGGTAGTACTCCGGCCCCATCCCCTGCAAGGCTCCATCCCCTGCGAGGCTTCTGTCTGCTAGATAGAGCTTGGACAGTTCCAAGGCTGGAAAGTGATTTTGGGCCATTCTCAAGCAGCAGCTTCCAAGGGCCATGTGTTCAAAAGGATATGGAGGCCCAGATGACAATGAGTCCTGTGATTTGAGTGTGTCTCGCTTGTCAAAGGTGATGTATTGGGAGTCCAGTCCTCATGGTGATGTGAGAGTGGATAGAATCTTTAAAACATGGAGTCTGACTGGGGGTACTGCCTCCAGAAGGGGTCAAGATGGACATGGGTAATACTTAGAAGAGCAAGCTATTATTAAAGACAAGACCAGTGTCTTGTCCCAGCTCTGGCTTCCTGTCTTAGTGCTTGCTTACACTGTGACAGCATCTGCTAGGAGGCCCTCTCTAGAGCTGGTGCCATGCTGTTTAGACTTCCTGTTTCCAAAACTATGAGCTAAATAAACCTCTTTTCTTCATAAGTTACCCAGCCTGCAGCATCTTATTATAGCAATGGAAAATGGACTTTAAAAAAAATACAAGGAGTGGAGCTGGAGAGATGACTCAGTGGTTAAAAGCTGTCTGCTCTTCCAGAGGTCCTGAGTTCAATTCCCAGCAACAACATGGTGGCTCACAACCATCTGTAATTGGATCTGATGTCCTCTTCTGGCGTGTCAGCAATAGGATGCTTATATACATTAAATCAATAAATCTTTTTAAAAAGTGGTTATTTTTAGCCGGGCGTGGTGGCGCACGCCTTTAATCCCAGCACTCGGGAGGCAGAGGCAGGCGGATTTCTGAGTTCGAGGCCAGCCTGGTCTACAGAGTGAATTCCAGGACAGCCAGGGCTATACAGAGAAACCCTGTCTCGAAAAACCAAAAAAAAAAAAAAAAAAAAAAAAAGTGGTTATTTTAAAAATAAAATTTAAAAAACACAAGGAGAAAATTAAAACTAGGGATATATGTGTGCTGGTTGTCACCTATAAATTTGCTGATATTCTCTAATTCAAGAACAAAGTTTTCTGAGTGCTGTCTTGGCCCTTTCTAGTGCCCCTTCCCATTTGGTATAATATTTTCTCCTACTTAACAGTTCATTCCACACTCTCAGTAGCACTGTAAGGTAGGCAGGCATGGGATTAGAGACTGGACTTGAGGTTTTCTGGCTGTTTTCCCCTGTTCCTGAGCCCCAGGCTGGGCCTTGCTCACCTTGATCCACAGGATCTTGCTCATGGGCACCTGAATAGCCGTATGCTGCCAGGCCATGAACTCGTCCACGCGGGCGCGCATGTGCAGATCTGGCGGGTACCAGTGGGAAGGCGCGCTGTACTTGCGGCATAGGTAGAAGAGGATAGCCACACTAGAGAAAGGGAAAGTCAGTGGGGGACACTGTTTGTACCTTCTGAGAGCCCTACACCACCCCAGCACGACCTGATTAAAACCGCATCTTCAGCCACAGGCAGACAATAGGTAATTCCACCAGAGAAAGGAGGACCCAAAGGGTTCTAAAAAGCCTGCCCTTTAGCTGTCAGGTTAGTCCAGTAATCAGCAGACAGGGAGGAAGACTGAAAGGGGGCACAGGGGTGGATGAATGGCGTTAAATAAAAGGCGAAAGATTTATACGACCTAAAGAGAAACCCAGACACTATTGCATATGACAGCAAGAGTTTGCTGAAGGGACCCCGATATAACTGTCTCGTATGAGGCTATGCCAGTGCCTGGCAAATACAGAAGTGGATGCTCACGGTCATTTATATGATGGAACACAGGGCCCCCAAAGGAGAAGCTAGAGAAAGTACCCCAGGAGCTGAAGGGGCCTGCAACCCTATAAGAAGATCAACAATATGAACTAACCAGAACCCCCAGAGCTCGTGTCTCTAGCTGCATATGTAGCAGAAGATGGCCTAGTCAGCCATCATCGGGAAGAGAGGCATCTTGGTATTGCAAACGTTATATGCCCCAATACAGGGGAACGCCTGGGCCAAGAAGTGGGAGTGGGTGGGTAGGGGAGCATGGCGGGGGGGAGGGTATAGGGAACTTTCAGGATAGCATTTGAAATGTAAAATAAGAAAATATCTAATAAAATTTAAAAAAAAAAAAGAATGGTGTTAAGTAAGGGCAGTGTCAATAGGGAGCAAAGAATGTGAGATTCCAGCGGGAGAGAAGAACACCTGGAGAGTGGGGACATGTGACTGTGGGACAATCTGGGCTGTGGGAAGTGGAGGAGGACTGCTAGGGATGCTTCAGGATCAGTTTAGACTTAATTTCTTTTAATTTTTAGTTTTTGTGTATGAGGTTTTTTTTTTTCCCCATGTGTATGTCTGTATGTCACTTGTATGTCTGGTGCCCATACTGGCTGGAAGATGGAGTTTGATCCCCAGGTGGAGCAGCCAATGCTCTTAGCCGCAGAGCCATCTCTCCAGCCCCTAAACTTAATCTTTAAGATCATGAGGGCTGAGAGGATCTATTCCTCCAGTTAGAAGAGGTGGAATATCTCAGGGACGCCAAGCAACAACCCAGCGAGAGATATTGGTCTCTCGGGGATGAGCGTGGGATGAGGTAGTAGAAAGCAAAGGATACAGGAGAGGGCTTCAGAGGGAGGGATGGCCCAAGCTTCCTCACTGACAGTGTCGTAAAAGCCAGTGTCTGTCACTAACAGCAAACACACAAAGAGGCCAGTGAGAAACAAAGCCAACCGGTGTTTGGGGTTGTTTGTTTGTTTGTTTGTTTGTTTTACTTACATCAGGGGTTAGCTCCAATCAAAGAACAATTCATAGGCTGGACCTAGGCCTCCCTGCACATGTGTAACAGATGTACAGCTTGCTCCTTTTTTTTTTTTTTTTTTTTTTGGCTTTTTCGAGACAGGGTTTCTCTGTGTAGTCTTGGCTGTCCTGGAACTCACTCTGTAGACCAGGCTGGCCTCAAACTCAGAAATCCGCCTGATTCTGCCTCTTCATGTGGGTCCCAAACAACTGGAACACAGGCTGTCCCAAAAGCTGTTGCCTACATGTGTGGTATGTTCTTCTGGCTGGGCCACCTTGTGTGGCCTCAGTGGGAGAGGAAGCACCTAGCCTCAAAGAGACTTGGAAGTGTCAGGATCGGGGGGAAGGGGCCCCCATGTGCTCAGCAGAGAAGGGGAGGGAAAAGGTTGTAGAAGGGGGTGACTGGAAGGGGAGCAGTGAGCAGGATGTATAGTGAATAAGTAAAAAAAAATTATTTAAAACATATTGAGAGGGGTTAACTGTCTTCGCTAAAACTTAAGTGGACGTTGGCTTCCCATGGGAGGTTTTAGGTGGTGGGACAGCTAAGCATGATCAAATCGCAAGGGCGGATTGATTCATGTGTGGCTAAAATAATTATTAGGTTACCAGCTTGCCACAGGTGGCTTTGTTATACAACAAACACGCTCTGACTCATTTGATGGCTCACCATGTTGTAATCTCTGTGTTGCTAGGACCCAGGGGAAAGGCCCTCAGGAGACGCTAAGCGGGTATCAGTTCCACTCTGATGGGCTTTGCAGCCTCTAGAACCATGAACTAAAGTCAGCCCCTGCTCTTAACAGTGGCCCACACCACCATATTCAGTTAAAGCAGCCCAAAACAGACTAGGACAGAGAACACAGTTAAAGAGGAGCTAGAGCGGTTACTCAATGGTTAAGGGCACCTGTGGCTCTCACAGAGGATCCTGGTACCGTTCCTGGCACCACACGGTGACTCACACTATTCATAACTCCGTTTCCAGATCTTATGAGCTCTTCTAACATCCCAGTCACCAGGCATGCACACAATGCACATACATGCATGCAGGAAAAATACCCACACACATAAAAGTGTGGGGGGGGGGAAACCAGGAAAATATTTATGATGCAATCAGAGACTTGAATGCAAGCCGACTACAGATGGAATCTGGAGAAGGCCGATAAGTTTATTTGCTGTCATAATGGTATTGGGTGATGTGTGTTTTAGAGTCTTCATTGCTTCATAGGACGTTCATAGGTAAAGTGATTCGCAGTTAAAGTGATGGGGTGTTTGAAAGGAAGAGAAGCAAAGTGTAGAGGTGGAAATGGGGTAGCGTGGGTTAGCTGCAGAAGCTTGGGATGGCTGTGCTGTGTGTGTGTGTGTGTGTGTGTGTGTATGTGTAAATGGATTGGCTGTGTTTGTGTGTGTGTATGTGTGTGTGTGTGTGTGTGTGTGTTTGTATGTAAATGAATGTGCTGTGTGTGTGTGTAAATGAATTTGCTGTGTGTGTGTGTGTGTGTGTGTGTGTGTGTGTGTGTGTGTGTACATAAGTGAATGGGATGTGTGTGTGTGTCTGCGTGTACACATAAACTTTTCTTTAGGCTAAAATAAATAAATAGGCCAGGCCTGATGTTGCAAACCTTTAATCCTAGTACTCAGGACATAGAGACAGATGGATCTCTTTTGAGTTTTGTTGACACAGTGAATTCCATGCCAGCCAGGACTACATAGAGAGACCTTGCCTCAACTCAGTAAAGAAAGAAATATACAAATAAATGAATATACTCCCAAGGAGTGTCTCCCAGAAGGAGCAAAGATGGTGGCAGGAGCCTTACCTTTCAGATAAAATGAACTTGCCATCCTTGAGGCTGGGAACCTTCCTCAGGGGGTTGATTTCGATGTATTCCTTGCTATGATGGTGACCTGAGGGGGCAGAGAGGGTCTGGGGTTTTGGAGACCCCAGAAAAGAAAAAGAACTTGGGCTTTTAGAGGCAAAAGCTCCCGATTGTCCTCAGCCCTTGTGGCCTTCCTTCCCCAGGGATCAGGACAACCCTTTGGCTTCCAGAAGCTAAAAAGTTCAGCCTTCACTCAAGGCCTGAAGCCACAACCTGTGTGTCAACCTCAGCCCTAAGGGACCTAAGTGTCACCTTCAATCTCATCTGGCTTGCTCTACTTCTCCTTGGAGGAGATTGGCCAGCTGACTCTGACTCTGGCAACTTGGGGAACACTGCAGATGCACCCAAGGTGCCCTGATATCTACGTAGAACTCCACAGCATGTGTGAACATTAACTGCTCCTGGCCAACTATTGATATGAGGAAACTCTATGGGGGCTCCACCACATCTCTTCCATCTCTACAGCTCCTAGGTCTCGTTTCTAGTCTAGAGCCTGTGTCTCTTCAAGCTCAGCTTTTAGAGACTCCTCGGCATCTTGGATGCCCATCCACTGATCCTCACTTGGCGTATGTGGGTCTGGGCAACCCTTAATATATACTTTTCCATACTTTTTTCTTCTTTCTCCTCCTCCTTTTCCCTTTTTATCTGTGTATGTGCATGTGAACATGTAAGAGCTGGTGCCCAAACCCAGGATCTTCCCTAGCATGCTAGACCAGTGCTTTCTCACTGAACCCCAATCCTAGTCCCAGTTTCAACACTGGGAGTGGGTAAGAACAGACTGGGAGAGGGTGGGCACCCCTCCTTCCTTTACCCCCAAAGGTCCTATTCGCTGCAACAGGGAGACATTCATTCTTGGTGACCAGCTAACGTAGACTAGATGGGACATGGCCTGATCACCTTGGTATCTGTTTCACCTCTGCTCCTCCTGCTGACCTTTGACCCTCAGACACATAGTCACTGGGTACCCTGGCAGTGAGTGCCTCAGGACCTGGCTGCCCAGCAGTGCTAGGAACTGACCTTTTAATAGATCCACAAATTGGAAGTCAAAGGGGATGCCATTTTTCCTGGCAAAAATGTAGACAGCTCGGCAAGGTGCTGACAGCAAATCCATGTACAGCTCCAGGCCCATGTTGAAATGCTTTATTAGGGGGCCAACAGCTAAAGCGGGTCTCCCACAGACCCAGCCTGGAGCTAGCCTGAGCACCTGGCTCTAGGCCCTCTCCCTCCTGATCTGAGGAACCTGCATTCTGGAACTTCCCTACTTTGATGTACTTATGAGGCCAGTCACCTGGAATTCTTACAACAGCAAAGATTCTGAAGAGAGCTGGGGGTGGGACGGGGCTGGGATAGGCTCCTGTTATGTGTGTGCTCTGTGCTTTTGCCTCATAGACATCTGTCTGAGAAGGGTCCATGCTTGAGCCTTCCCAGGGCCAGCCCCTCTCTGAAAAACAGGGCAAGAGAGGCTTTGTAGATCCAGAATGAGAAAAAGACAGAGACCGAGTTTGCATAGCCTGGAGTAAAGACTGGGGTATCCATGGGAAAATCTACTCTGAAACATGATTGAGAAAAGATTGGAGAGAGGTAGTCAGTACATCTTAGACTTTGAATGTCCTCTGAAGTCCATGCCTTAAAGGTATAGTTCCTGCTGGGCAGTGGTGGTGCATACCTTTCATCCCAGCACTTGGGAGGCAGAGGCAGGCGGATTTCTGAGTTTGAGGCCAGCCTGGTCTACAAAGTGAATTCCAGGACAGCTGGGACTATACAGAAAAACCCTGTCTCAAAAACAAAACAAAACAAAACAAAACAAAAACAAACAAAAAGGTATAGTTCCTGGGAGTAGGAGATGGGGGTGGGTCTTTAAAAGGTGGAGCCTAGAGAACTGGCAGTGTAGCCCAGTGGTAGAGAGTTTAGGTTGTATCATATAGAAAGCCCAGGTTCCATCTCTAGTACTGAGGGCGAGGTTTGATCGAAAGCACTGGCTCACTGAGGACATTTTCTTGAAGGACTGGAAGGTGTTGCCTCATTTCCTTGAAGGGGACTATGAAAATGGTAGTCTCTCTCTCTCTCTTTCTCTCTCTCTCTCCCTCTCTCTCTCTCCTTCTCTTTTTCCTGGTCATGAGGTCAACAGCTCTCTTTGCCACACACACTTCCCATAATTTCTAACCCTGCCACCAGAGGCTTGAAAGCAATGGGCGCACCCACCGAAGCATGATTCTAGCCCTTTACATTTTTAAGCCCAAATAACCTTTTTTTCCTTTGAAAAATTTTTTAGGGGCTGGAGAGATGGCCCAGTGGTTAAAAGCACTGGATGCTCTTCCAGAGGTCCTAGGTTCTAACCCCAGCACCCACATGGAGGCTCACAACCACCTGTAAATCTAATCCCAGAATATCTGATGCCCTCTTCTGGCTTCCATGGTCACCAGACATGCATGTGGTACATGGACAAACATTCAGGCAAAACACCTATACATATATTTTTTATTTAAACATTTTTAATTTAAAATTATGTATATAGAGAGGAGTACATGCATAAGTGTAGCAGAATCATTTAAAGCTTACCCCAACTCTCTTACAAATAAATGAGACTCAGACTATGATTATTTTATTTGGCTTTGACAGTTGGAGGTGGGGTGTAGCTAACCTCTGATCTAATCTCCTAACTGACGGCCTGGCTACCTCCCCATTGGTGTACCCCAGATTCTTGCAGTTTCTCCTGGCCACGTGCTCAGTGTCCATCTCTCCTCATGGCAGCTTCCTCTCTGTCTTCTTCCCCCTTTCTGTTTGGTCTCTCTCCTCTGACCAGGTCACACCAAACCCATCTACCTCTACTCCCTCCAGTGATTGGCTGTAGCCAATTTTATTTAACCAATGGTTTTAAATCAAGGAACAAAGTTTGCACCACAAAAGCTTGTAAACCTGAGAAGTCACTCATAGATCTTGGCCTTCCTGTAGAGAATTTAGCATTACAAGACCAAACCTCAACAGATGAGATACCTGTCCCTAAGGCCTTAGTATTGAGTGTGCAACCTCCTAAACACAACTTGACAATAGATCGCTGCAATGGCAAGAGGTTTATTGTTCCGACACACGTGGGGTTGCTCAACCTCAGGGAGAGTCAACCCCAAATTCAAAAAGCACAGTTCTTTTATATGCTTTTTATGGTGGGTTATTATGATTGGTCAGCAAAGCAACAGTATGTTTTGAACTTATGAATCAACTATTGCCGGGCATGGTGATGCATGCCTTTAATCCCAGCACTCGGGAGGCAGAGGCAGGTGGATTTCTGAGTTGGAGGCCGGCCTGGTCTATAAAGTGAGTTCCAGGACAGCCAGGGCTATACAGAGAAACCCTGTCTCGAAAAAAAAAATAATAATCAACTGTTAACATCACAGCTATTAATGTCAGGCTATTAATGTCACTGGGATTCTAGCGACAAGGTCAAGGCAGTTTGTGGCTTTTCTCAGAATTCAGTGTGGGGCGAGGTAGGGGAATTTTTCTGAGAACTGTTATTTTTGTTATGGTTATTTTTCTGAGAACAGCTCATCTTGTTTTGGCAGCTGTAGACTTAGTTATTTTGACCACTAAAACTGTACAGTTTGGAAAATCCCTTCAGAAAGGAAGGGGCTGGGTAGCCTTGATGGAAAAATCCCTTCAGAGGGGGACAGGACTGGGTGGTCTTGAACTTATTTTGGATTCTACATTAGGGAATACAGAAGTCAGCACAGGATCCCCTAGAGCTAGAGTTACAGGTGGTTGTGAGCTAACCAACAGGAACTGAACTCTGCTCCCCTGCAAAAGCAATACACACCAAGTGCTGAACCGTCTCTCCCAATCTCTTTTCTTCTTTATAAGTTAACTGTCTAGGGTATTTAGTTACAGTGTTAGAAGCTAAAGTACTGGAGGAGTTCAGGGAACAAAGATGCAACATCAAGGATGCTCAGAGTGTGGTCCACCAGACTGTACCATGCAGAAGCCCAGAAATGCCCTGCCCTCCACTAAAGCAACATAGATCATACTGTGCACCTCGGCAGCTGTGGAAGGAGGCTAATAGGGATCCATGATGAAGCCACAGTGCGGCTTTAGGCTACATAGTTATATTAGCTAATTTCCTCTTTGTAGCAATAAATTCTTGGGCAAACAAGGTTGGGAAGAAGGAAAAGTTAATTTGGTCTCATAGCCCAGCATGGTGAAAATCTATGGGGGGCAGTTTCTTGAGGCAGCTGATATATTGCTTCTGAGGTCAGAAACAAGAGTTGTAAATGCTGTTCAAGTCACATTTATTGTCATCCAGTCTGGGACCCAGGACCGAAGAATTACACCATCTACTTTCTTTCCTTCCTTCTTTCCTTCTTTCTTTTCTTTTTTTTTTTTTTTTTTTTTTTTTTTTTTTTTTTTTTTTTTTTTTTGAGACAGGGTTTCTCTGTATAGTTCCTGGCTGTCCTGGGACTCACTCTCTAGATCAGGCTGGCCTCAAACTCAGAAATCTGCCTGCCTCTGCCTCCCAAGTGCTGGGATTAAAGGCATGTACCACCAGTGCCTGGCGACACTACCCACTATCAAGTGGATCTTCCCACTTCAGTGAACTCAGTCAAGATAATCCCTCACGGTGTGGCCTGAAACCTGTCCCTTAGGTAACGCTAGATTTTGTCAAGTTGTAAGGACAACAATCTTGGAAGATGCCCTGTCTTTCTAGGCCTCACTTTCCCAGGACAACATGTGGATGAGGGGAGAGTTCAGAGCATATTTGTAACAGTACCATGCATGGCAGAAAGCAAGCTACTTCTCCTGAAGCTGCTGTTCCAGCTTCTATACCAGTGGAGGTTCCCACCAAGCCTTATGGTTCTCTGTGGCTGTCGTATGAACTTAGGGATATCCTGAACTACTCCAGCTCCCAGCATGATCTGACTATGGGTCTAACAACCAGCTGAGATCAAGCTTTGAAGAGACTATACTACAGGCCATGGCTGCTGGCAGGTGGTATGAAGGCCTCTCTTACATTCAATCTATGAACACCACTATACCTACCAGGGAGACCTACTCAGTAGCCAGGAAGGTAGCTGGCTGTTTAAGCCATTTGTATAGTTGTTGCAGAGCTGAACTCAGCCTTCTCAATAGCTGTTGGACCTGCACAGCACCCAAGGCTTCCTCAGTGAGAAGGACTCAAGAGACTAGGCTAAGAGAGCAGTTCATACTGGGAACTCACAAGTTTCCTTGACCCCTCTCTGCCTGTCCTCCTCACTACCAACAGTCAGTGATGTGCACAGGGATCTTCTGAGGATCCTTGGAGGAAAGTTTTCTGTGATTGATTGATGATGTCTATTCGGGACAAAGAAAGGAAGGCAGTCAGTATATGTCCCAACTGGTACCCTCAATCACTTGGAGTCCTGGCCCTTGCCCCAGTCTGCAGGACATCGTTGAGGAGGTCTGATGGTTTATTTATGCTTAGCCCAGGGAGTGGCACTGTTGGGAGGTATGGCCTTGTGGGTGTGGGCTTTAATACCCTTGTCCTAGCTGCCTGGAAGTCAGTCTTCCACTAGCAGCCTTCAGATGAAGATGTAGAACTCTTAGCTCTGCCTCACCATGCCTACCTGGACACTACCATGTTCCCACTTTGTTGATAATGGACTGGACCTCTGAATCCGTAAGCCAGCCCAATTAAATGCTGTCCTTTATAAGACTTGACTTGGTCATGGTGTCTGCTCACAGCAGTAAAACCCTAACTAAGACAGGAAGCTTGCTTTGTAGGAGTGGATGCTGTTGGCAGTTAACATGATGGTAACATTCTGTACACCAAGTACTTGATGGAGTAGACAGTTTGTAGCTCAGCAGCATATACTCTCTGGAACCTGCGGCTTAGGTATAACAAGAATGGCTATTCTATGACAAAGTCTCACTATGTGGTCCTGACTGGCCTGGAACTTGCTATGTAGACCAGACTGCTGTCAAATTCAGAGATCCACCTGCATCCACCTCTCTTTGCCACCAAGTGCCAGGACTATATGCATGTGTTGCCACCCTCCATAATTGTTTTTTTTTTTCCTGTTGCTGTGACAAAATACCTGATGAAAGCATGTTAACGAAATAAAGGTTGGGGCTGGAGAGATGGCTTAGTGGTTAAGAGCATTGGCTGCTCTTCCAGGGGTCCTCAGTTCAATTCCCAGCAACCACATGGTGGCTCACAACCATCTGTAATGGGATCTGATGCCCTCTTCGGGTGTGACTGAAGACGGCCACAGTGTGCTCATATACACAAAATAGATAAATTAAAAAGAAGAAGGGGAGGCTTATTCCGGCTCACAAGTTGGGAGTAAAGTTGGAGACTGTGTCCCCAGGTGGCGGGGATATGAACACCCGGTTTCATTGTGGCCACCGCCAAAGCAGAAAGAGATAAATCCTTGAATTCTTTTTTTCCTCACTATCTTGGACCCTATCCGATGAGATCAAGGCACTCATATTTAGGAAATTCCTTTACAGACTCCCCAAGAGCCAGTGTTTCCTAGATATTTCTAAATCCAGTCAAGCTGACAAGATTAACTGTCAAACAGAAAGGGAGCTGGAACTGGTTTTCCGACACTGATCTTTTACTCACACCTGAACTTTTAACCAGGTTCTCCACGCTCTGCCATCAGGGAAGGAGCCCCACAACAGCTTCCTGTCTGTGCCGCATCTTTATTTGCTCCGCTTCCGGCCTCCCAGGAAAGGCTCACTGCCACTAAAGGTCTCCTCCTGCTTCCTCCCTGGACCAGACCCAGGTCTGACCTCTGTCTGGGCCTCGCTCATCCTTGTTGCTTATCCTTGTTAGCATCTCCACTCCACACAAGGGAAGTAGCCCTATCCCGTGGGCTAGCATCACGGGAATTTCTGAAGTTCAAGTCTGGTCACTTTGCCCCTCCATGCGGTACTCTCTCCATGTGCTCATCGTGGTCACACCCCCTGGGCCTATTTTGGCCTGGGCACTTCTGTTGTGGAGGGCTGAGCTGTGTGCAGCAGGGTCACTGTGGGCCTGGAGCACAACTCCTGTGTACAAGGGGAGCCAGGGTTTGGCTTCCATACTAGAAGATGCTGATTGAGTAGGGTGTGGGGTTGGCTGCAAGCCAGAGTCACCCAGGCCTTTCTGGGCTCCTAGCCAAGACCTCCTAGGAAGTTGGCAGGCCCCCATTCTGAAACCTGAGGAAGTTAAGAGTCATTCTCTGGACCTCACACATGGAATTTGGCCACGCTTATCACAGGCTCTGAAGCCAACCAGTAGTTAGGCCTTTAGGAGATGGACACCCCCAACACACTTGTACAGGCGTGTGTGTGCACACACACACAAATTCATACTGTGTGCAGATGACATCTTCCATGGTTTCAGGAACAGCTCATGGCTCAACTGGATGAGTGAAGACCGCGTCCACACACACCCTTTTGTCACTCTGACTGTGTCAAGCAAGATCACTGTGCTGGCTACTGTATGCCAACTTGACACAAGTTAGAGTCATCAGAGAGGAGGGAGCCTCAGTTGAGAAAATGCCTCCATAAGATCCAATCAGGGTGTAGGCAAGCCTAAAGCACATTTTCTTCATTAGTGATTGATGGAGGGGGGGGTGTCCATTGCTATGGGTGGGGCCATTGCTGAGCTGGGGGTCCTGGATTTTATAAGAAAGCAGGCTGAGCAAACTAGTGAGCAGCATTCACTCTACTGTGGCCTTGGTTGGTCTCTGCACTGGCTCCTGCCTCCAGGTTCCTGCCCTGTTTGAGTTCCTGTCCTGAACTCCTATGATGTGGAAATGTAAACTGAATAAACTTTCCCATAACCTTGGTTTTTGGTCATGGTGTTTTATCACAGCAATAGACACCCTAACTAAGACAGTCACTGTGATCAAGTAAGAAGATGTGGCTGCTGTCCCTGGAATGAGGAACCAGGACACAGGTGAAGGGTTGAATCTTGGCTAGGACCTAGGTTCTCTCCAAGGATAGGCTCCGCTCTGGAAGCCATGGGGAACACAATCAACTTTCTGTTCCAAAGTGGAGAAGGAGGGCCTGGGCTAGGAACCAGAGTTGGCCTAAAGCCCAGGCAAACAGAATCTGGCTCATGAAGGCAGGCAGGCAAGGGGTCACCCACTAAGGCCTGGGATAGGAATCTGGGCCCTGGTCTGGCATGCTCAGATGTGCCAGAATCCCCTGGCCCACACTGCCAGGGGCTGTCTCTGACTCATAAACCCAGGCAAGCTTCCCATTGCTTGGGAGCCCATGCCCTCTCCACAATACATATGTTCACTGACTTCCTGAGGAGAGGTTCTGTTCGACCAGATAGGTCCGTGATTGACAGACCAAAGAAATGATTCTACCCGAGTCTAGCTTGGTGGGAAATGGGTTTCCTGGGGTTACTCGCAAGAGCGTGGATAACACAATAGTCATTGCGTTACTCAAAGGCCCACCAGTCTTAGGGCTTCTATTGTTGCAATGAAACACCCTGACCAAAAATCAAGTTGGGGGGAGGGGAGGGTGTATTTGGCTTACACTTCCACATCAGGACTCATCACCAAAGGATGTTGGGACAAGGACTCAGGGCAGAAACTCAAACAGGGCAGGAACCTGGAGTCAGGAGCTGAGGCAGAGGTCTTTGAGGAGCACGGCTTACTGGCTTGTTCCCCATGGTTTGCTCAGCCTGCTTTCTTTTTATTTTTTTTTAAGATTTATTTATTTATTATATGTAAATACATTGTAGCTGTCTTCAGATACTCCAGAAGAGGGCATCAGATTTCATTACCGATGGTTGTGAGCCACCATGTGGTTTCTGGGATTTGAACTCAGGACCTTCAGAAGAGCAGTCGGCGGTCTTAACCACTGAGCCATCTCACCAGTCCCTCAGCCTGCTTTCTTATAGAACCCAGGACCACCAGCCCAGGGATGGCCCCACCCACAGTGGACCAGGCCCTCCCCCCCTTGATCACTAATTAAGAAAATGCCTTACGAGCCGGCTGTGATGGGACACTACTTTAATCCCAGCACTCGGGAGGCAGAGGCAGGAGGATTTCTGAGTTCGAGTCCAGCTTGGTCTACAAAGTGAGTTCCAGGACAGCCAGAGCTATACAGAGAAACCCTGTCTCGAAAACAAAAACAAAACAAAACAAAACAAAGAAAGAAAGAAAGAAAGAAAGAAAGAAAGAAAGAAAGAAGGAAAGAAAATGCCTTACAACTAGATCTCATGGAGGCATCTCCTCAATGGAGGCTCCTTTCTCTGTGATAACTCTAGCTTGTATCAACCTGACAAGTTACTCAAATAAGAACACTACATCTGGTACAGCAGCTGCAATTGGAGTTACTACCTGATTTAATTTTCCATAGTCAACTGTCATTCTTCATGATCCATCTGTCTTCTGCACTGGCCAGATAGGAGAGTTAAAGGGAGATGTGGTGGGAACCATCACCTCTGCATCTTTCAAGTCCTTGAAGGTGGCACTAATTTCTTCAGTTCCTCCAAGGCATGCAATACTGTTTCTGATTCACTTCTTCCATTTAGCATAGTCCTAAACAGCATAGCCCTCATTCCACAGGTCAGATCTGTTACAGCAATAACCTACAATCCTGGTGCCAACTTGTTTTAGGGTTTCTTTTGTACAACAAAATACCATGACCAAAAAGTTGGGGAGGAAGGGGTTTATTTGGCTTACACTTAAATATTGCTGTTCATTCTTGTAGGACAGGAACTCAAACAGGGCAGGATCCCTAAGGCAGCAGCTGATGCAGAAGCCATGGAGGAGTGTGCTTACTGGCTTGCTTCCCCTGGCTTGCTCAGCCTGCTCTCTTACAGAAGCTAGGTCCATCAGCCCAGGGATGGCACCACCCACCATGGTCTGGGCCCTCCCACCATTGATCACTAATTGAAAAAATGCCCTACAGCTGGATCTCATGTAGGCATTTCCTCAACTGAGGCTTCTTCCTCTCCTCTCTGATGACTGTAGCTTGTGTCAAATAGACACAAAACCAGTCAGTACGCCATCCCAGAATGAGTGACCACATACAAAAGTTGCATCATGCAGGAGCTCTCTGCACAACCTGTAAGCACCTTTGCAGGCTGACACTCTGGCTGAAACAGTGTGCTATTATTTTAGCTTTAGGTAAGGGCCTTTAACTTTTTATTTAGTAAGTTTCATGTACTTCCTGTGCGTTACAGGTCTTCCTCATACTTGCAGGATAGAATGATTCTTTCAATCCGGAGGAAAGACTTAGACAATAATAGCCCTGAAGCCCTCCTCACCTGGCTTCAACTCCTGCCCAGTGCCAACTCCACCTTCACCTCTTAGCACAGGAGAACCATGAGACCTGTCCCAGGACTGTGCTTCCTGGAAATGAGGGGGTAACAAGAGACCAGACGCAGAGCCCTCCAGCATCACAAAGCCTTTCCTGCATTCTTCTTGTGGGGCAGCCTGGGATCCTGTGGACCTAACAGTGGTCTTGGAGAGGAAGAGAAAACCAAAGGTATCTAAGAGGCTGGTCACGAACCAGACCTTCTGGCCTGAAAGGCAGAGAGTAAGTACCAGAGCATCAAGCTCACTGATATGGGCAGGTCATTCAGAGCAGGTTCTTAGGATCCCTGTCATGTCAAAGTGATACCTGCTGACACTGCATCCATGTCAGCCGTGAGCCCTCCTGTGAAGAACTCTTTAGTTCCCAGAACATGATTCAAAGGTAATGCCCAGAGATCTGAGCAACACAATTCCCAGAAGCCTCATTTATAAGGGCCCTTCCTCTAGCACTGATTCTCTAGCCCTAGGAATATTGTTGAGGTTTGATCTTTTGATCTGTATTTTAATGACAAATATTAGCCCCCAAGGCCTGGTTGCTCCCAGGAACAAGAGACTCCCCATGTACAATGTGACCTTGCTCTTTAATTTAAAACTATTGGTTAGATAAAAATGCTCTCATCCAACAGTTGGGCAGAAGAGACATAGGCAGGGCTTGGGTTTCGTGGGCTTGGCTGTAAGGGCCTTTAGAGGAGACCACAAAGAAAGGAAGAAAGGTGGAGAGAGAAGCAGACACCATGGAGTAAAAATCTTGAAATCATGGCCATGAGGGCTACCCAACTGGAGTTAAGAGCAGCCAGCCCAGATGGAGCATAGTAAATAATAACCTGGGGTTATTGATAGCAAAGAAGATTTGAATAGCATAGAAGGTAACTATCTGCCCAGCTTTACTGATGATGAATTAAAAATTGAGTATATCTTTTTTCTGGGAATTGAATAATCAAAGGCAGGGTAGAAGCCTCTGATTGAGATGAAATATTTTCTGTGATGTAATACTGACTTTCCTGCTGTGATGACCTCTATGATAATCTAGCTGTCTTTGCAGCATGTTAATATCTTGTTGACAATTTTTTCCCATTTTCCATTTTATAGGAATCCTGTGACTTGCTTGTGGAAGTCAGAGGACAGTTTGCAGCACTTAGCTTCTCTCCTTCCACTACCTAGGCTCTGGTGTTAGAACACAGGTCAACAGCCTTGGCTGTAAGTATCCTCAGAGGTTGATCCATCTGGTTGACCTCTTAATTATTATTACTTGTGGGGGGGAGGGTTTGAGACAGGGTTTCTCTGTGTAGCCCTGGCTGTCCTGGAACTCACTTTTTAGACCAGGCTGGCCTCCAACTCAGAAATCTGCCTGCCTCTGCCTCCCAAGTGCTGGAATTAAAGGCGTGTGCCACCACGCCCGGCTTGCTGATGTCCCTTTTAAAGCTCCTCCCAAAGCCAGAGAGGGAGCCAGGATAAAAGACTGGGGCAAAAAGAAACGTTAAGAAAAAAATAGACAAAATACAAAATGAGTCTTTATTGCTGATCAGACCACTCAGGGAATCCTAGCAATTCGAAGCTGCATGCTGGCATGGGCCTCCGGAGGGGGTACTGGTAACGTTTTCTTGGCTGCCTGTCCCAGGATGCTCAGGATGGGGCTATGAGCCTCCTGACACAGCTCAGCACCCAAGAACGCCTCCACCCTCTCTCTCCATGCTGTCAGCTGAGGCATTCCCTCAAACAGGTTACAGCCAAGAGCCACGGGCTGTAGAGACAAAGATGGGAAAGTCGCAGAGATACTGAGGGCCCCATGCAGGCAACTCAGCGCAAGAGACAGCCCCATGGCTGGGGCACTGTGATCAGATCCAGGACCTGACAGCCGCCAGAAGCTGCCCCGCCCCGCCCCGCCCCGCCCCCCACTTCCCACCTAGACAGAAAACAAGTCACACAAAGTTCCCCTCTATGGTTTTGGCTTTTCCCAGACCACAGTGCTTCGGACTACGGAAGTAGCAAAAAGAAGAGTCCCGCCCCACCAGCTGGTCTCCTACCTGCATCAACTCCTCCAGAAACATGAGATCCGCTAGCGTCACCTGCTGGCCAACAAGGAAAGCCCTGTCCCTGAGGAATTTATCCTCCAGCCGTTGCAGAGCCAAGACCATACTATTTTTGTTCCGTTCCACCTTCTCCTCGGGAATCTGGACCCCAATGAGTGGCCCCAACACCTGGCAGAACGACAGACACGCCCAGTCTATAAGCCTGACTCTTACTGGGTGCCCAAGGTTCAGCCCCTCCCCAGAGGACCCTGGATACCTTGGTCCACAGGAGCACTCCGAAGGTGCCACGGATGTTGTCGGCATGCCAGCCCAGGTATTCGTGGACTTGGGCACGGGCCTGTAGGTCGGCCGGGTACCAGTGGTCCGCCACTTGGTACTTGGAACTCAGGTAAATCAAGATGGCTGTGCTGGGGACCATAGGAAGAGGGGCTATATGGACCATGGGAAGAGGGGATTTGAGGACCTTGGCTGTTTCTCACTCCTCGGCAGGGGCCTTGAGAATTCTCACATTTGAAGTACTCTCTGGTCTCACCACCTATTTCTCCATGACTCTTGCCTGTCCCCAGAGCCTTTCTTCTCTACAGTGTTGTGCATGGAACCCAGGGACACACACGGTCACCCACACACACACACACACCAGTAAGAGCTCTGCTCCTCTCTCCAGGTCTCCCCTTCTTTTGATGTTGTGAACACTGACCCCTGGCCAGACCTTTTTCTCTCTGCCTTTCTTTTTTGGTTGTTGCTGTTATTGTTGTTATTGTTGTTGTTGCTTTGTGGGTTGTTTTGGTTTTGTTTTGTTTTTTAGCTCTCTGACACCAGACTCTAATGGGAGAACCAAACATCTCTGAGCTCTGACCCTTTCACTGGTCTCTAGGGCCAAGCTTTGGCGGATTAAACAGGACATCTGGGAAGTTAGAAGAAGCCCTTCCTAGTCCTTTGTTGAATCTACATTTTTTTTTCTAACCCTTGACAATCGTCCCCTTGTCGCTTGCGATACCCCTCAATCAGGGTAGAGAGGTCTGGGGGGGGGACAGCAGATGAAACAGGACAGAAGCAAGGGACATGCTGGATCAACCCTCTAGTCTTCCAGGACCCCTTCCCACAGGGTCTGCTCTAGACACGCCCCCTCACGGCCTAGGGTCGGAGTCGACCAGGGTCCCGCCCCCAACCCCACGCCCGCCCAACCGAAGAGGGGGCGGCCAAAGGCAGGCGGAGGAGGTGGTGAGGGCTCTGGGTTTATTTACAGCTGCACCTTTCAGTCAACACGAAGCTTCCGTCTTTGAGGACAGGAACTTTCTTTAAACAGTTCACCTGGGAGAATTGCTCGCTCAAGTGCTGCCCTGGGAAGGAAGAAGCCGGAAAATGCGTGCAAAGACTCAGGCAGTATTCCTATTTTCCCCTCTCTCTTTGCAACCAGAGCAAGGTCAAAACGGCCAAAATCGCACAGAGGTGCCTCAGCTATGTGTCTCTTCCCTGCAAAGTCTCTGGGATTTTGTGAATCTAAACACTGAATGCCTTCAAAGCAAAAACTGTAGGAATCTTTCTTTTTTTCTCCCCACGTCCCAGGACAAAAAGTCCCTCTTGTCAGAGCGGAAGTTACGTTTAAAGAGGGTTCTGAACTGACTAAGACCTCTCCAAAGAGAGCAGAGCATTCCTTGGTGGACCGCTCTGGGGAGGCGGAGGTGTGCTGTCAGATGATGGAGAGATTGTACTCAGGCAGAATGTGAAGGACTGACATGGTCTAGGGGTAAATGAGCCAACCTTTGAGTATATCCACGGTACGCATCTGGAAGGGAATGCCATTCTTCTTGGCGAAGATGTAGACGGCGCGGCTGGGCTGCGACAGCAGATCCAGGAAGAGCTCCAAGCCCATTGGCGGTAGCGACACAAGATGGTGTGGACCGACTGCGTTCGACAACAGTAGCAAGCTGGGGTCCAGCAAAGCCTCAGTTGGCCAAGCCAAACGATTTCCCCCTTCTGGATAGCTGACACCTGGGAAGGGAGCCGCTTTGGAGGACTTTGCACCAAAAGCAGGGCTGAGGTGCGCACGCACTCAGACAGACAGACGCGATTTGCTCCAGGGTGCAGTGGAGCCAGGAATCCAGCCCAGCACCTTAGTCTCACCCGGACGCGGAAATGGCCTAGCTCGGCTTTCCTGGACCCAACCCAGAGAGCTCTGTGGACATAGTCGTTTGCGGGGAACTAGACCGCTCGCTCAGCTCCTAGCTCTCAGTTACTGCGGGAGGGGATCTTAGAAGCTGATCGCTGGGGTATCCTCCTTTAACGGGTAAAGCTTGTTGCAGGCTGCTAGGAACTTTGCCTTAAGAAAGAACTGTCGTTAGTCCAGCTGTCCCGTGCAAAACAGGTCGTCTAAGAACACTGGACCTCCCAAGGAGATCTGTGAAGCTAGGCAGCAAAGCTTGAGGGAGTAACAGGACCTCCTCTCCCGCCCGCCTCCAACACACTCCACAGTAGCATCTTCCGATGGGGAAAAGAGGTGATCCATTATCACTGGCTTTATCTGAATCTTTTAGAGTAGCTATAGCCCGTGATCCATATGGGGCGCCAGAGTGTTTCCCTGGGAGTTTTTCTTTTCTTTTTTTCTCTTCTTTTTCTTTTCTTTCTTTTTTTTTTCTTTTTGACATTGGCGGGGCGGGGTCTTGCTATAGCACAGGCTGGCCTCAAACCCTTCTGCTCCATTGATTCTCCTGCCTTAGTTTCCTGAATGTCTGGGACTCCAGATGAGACTCATCCTGCCTGGCTTTCCAAAGAATTTATGTTTGTTTGATTCATTTGGTTGACTGTTTTTTGTTGTTTAGTTTTGTTTTTTGAAAGAGCGACTCGTATAGCTCAGGTTGGCCTCAAATTTGACTTCATTTCCCAAGTGCTTAGGACTACAGGCATTTGCCATAGAACCAGGCTCACCGTGATAGTTTTGAGTTGATAGCTAGGAGCTGTGGTAGCCAGTAGGCTCAAACAGAGCGCTCTCAAGTGGCCCCTCCCCTCACCCCTCCCACCGCCAGAATCGCCTGAAGCCAAATTGTCCTTTTACCTAAATAAGCTGGTGTTGTTTTTGAGGAACAGGATTCTGAAAAACACAAAGCAGTTCCCAGAGGAGCTTCTTCTGAAGCCCTGCACGGCACGTGGCTCTGCTCGTGCAAATTCGGGAGGGAGAGCAGGTGATTCCAGATGTCTGTACCCACCCAAGCCCTCTGATGTGATTGGCCCCTAGAAGTCTCCTGGCCTTGTTTATTTCACGTGCTTCCCCTAGGTCAGACATCTGCTCTCACTTACGGGATCAGATATGGCTCTTGAATGGATGGACCCCTGAATTCTGCCCCCCTACCCCCGCGCCCGGCTTTCACCCTGCAGACTCAGGTACCTGCTTCGTTACGTTACTCTCGCTATTCTCCGGAGAGTCCCCTCCAACACTGGCAAGGACCTAGTTTGGCCGCCTCACTCCCCTCTTTGATCTCTTCCTCTCTTCTGGCTTCTTAACCGCCCCCCCCCCCCAGGGTTTTCTTGAATCGTGACAAAAAAATACCCATTTTTTTTGCCACCCTCCCTTTTTGACAGTTACCAGTTTTCTTCTTGATTGTCAGATACCTAAAGCCAGAGTAGGTGGTAGTTTGAATGAGAAATGCCCCACCGCCCTGTAGTTTCCTGCATTTGAACACTTGATCCCCAGTTGGTGGTCTGTTTTGAGGGTTATGTAGCTTTTAGGTTGTGGCACCTTGCTACAGGAAGTATGTGGCTCGGGGTCGTGGGATTTGGCAATTTATACCCTGGGCCACCTAGTGGGAGCCTATCTGACAATCAGAACAAAGAAAATCAGTAGCTAGAACCAGGTTTCATGACACAGCTTTTGTTTAGCATCAGTGAACCTAGCCCTGGACTCAACCCTCCACACCACAAAACAAACAAAAGAACTGAAAAGAAGCCCAAGTCCACAAATCACACCAGACGATTGCTGAATTGTGGGAATAAAAGTTGGAATGGCTGACGTCTCCAAACATGTTGACATCATTCTGTGGAAACAGCGTGCTGGCAAAGAGCCTTTGAGAATGAGTGTGCAAAATCACGAGTGAAAACAGCTGGCCCAGGAGAAAGGACACCAGGTCTACAGCACACTAATACTGATACTGGGTGGGAGGCAGGGAGTGGGGCCCAGGGACCGAGCACACGTTTAGCTTGGGAAAGGCACTGGATTCAAACCACAGCACACGCCTGTTGAAGCATACAGAAAAGAGAACAGAGAACATCTATCTCTTCCTGGAAACTGTAGCAGTACCAGAGACATCTCAGTCTTCTGGGGAGTGGGGGGTTGAGGGGGTGGGGAGGGAGCATCTCTGTTAAAAATGAGGACAAACTCAGGAACAGAGATGAAACTCAAGAAAATCAGCATGTACAAATTCAGGCTTGACTCATCAGAACACAGCTTTTTTTAAAAAAAAAGATTTATTTATTATTATATCTAAGTACACTGTAGCTGTCTTCAGATTGCACCAGAAGAGGGCGTCAGATCTCATTACGGATGGTTGTCAGCCACCATGTGGTTGCTGGAATTTGAACTCGGGACCTTAGGAAGAGCAGTCGATGCTCTTAACCACTGAGCCATCTCTCCAGCCCCAGAACACAGCTTTTATATTCCTGTGAATATAAAAGAATATAGGACTGTGTCTTCTCCTCTGGAGAATGAGGCAAAATTACAAGAGAGCTCAAAGTAATGCATACATGGTAAGGTCTCTCTGCTCATGATGACATGCTGGTCAGGGATAGAAATTACCTGTGTTGGGATCATAAAAAGAGAAAGAGCTGTAAGATGTCCTGGCGGGGTATGAGGGAAGGAGGTGCCTCAGCGGGTCCATGCCAAGGCATCCCTTCCCCCTGAGAGACCAGACACACAATGGTATAGTATAGAATAGAGTTTATTTAGGGGGGGGGGGGGGGAGTTAAGACAGTAGTAGAGTCAGAAAAAGACAGCGAGAAGAAGAGAGTAGACAGAGAAGTGGAGGTCGGACATGACCTTGTGGAAAGAGAGGCAAAAGGAGGCACAAGGGAGGAAGAGGCAGGAGAGAGGCAAGAGAGTAAGAGAGAGAGGAGGAGCCAAGCAGCCCCTTTTATACCGGGCCAAGCCTACCTGGTTGTTGCCAGGGAGCATACCTGGCTGCTGCCAGGAACTGTGGGGGTGCAGTTTAGAAGGAATATCAACACAGTGTTTGGGGGGCTCTCCCCTACCCTTCAACCTTGAGAGGGGTGGGGTGTGTGACTCAACAGGAGAGTACTTGCCATGTGAAGCACAAAGCCATACAAATCTGAAAGACCACACTACAAACAATAGAATGGACTCATCTCAGACCACCCTGGCACAACCACGTTCAATGTATATGAAGATGTATATGAACTGGAGGAAAACTGGCTTTTACATCTGGATGAGAAGAGAGGGCAGGAGAGGGAGAAGGAAGGGGTGAGAGATGGCAGGGCAGGGCTTCATGAAGTCCTGAAAGCTTTCAGCAGCTCTGTCTAATAGCAGCTTTGACAGAGCAGTTTCTCCTGAGTGCCTTGGAGCTAGCTCTGTGAGAGTGGCTCAAACTAGGTTTTAATATTTGGGAACTTGGGCTGGAGAGATGGCTCAGAGGTTAAGAGCACTGGTTGCTCTCCCAGAGGTCCTGAGTTCAATCAATTCCCAGCAACCACATGGTGGCTCACAACCATCTGTAATGAAATCTGGTGCCCTCTTCTGGTGTTGAGGCATATATGGAAGCAGAACACTACGGACATAGTAAATAAAGGGTTTTTTGTTTTTTTTATATAAGTACACTGTAGCTGTCCTCAGACACTCCAGAAGAGGGAGCCAGATCTCGTTACGGATGGTTGCTGGGATTTGAACTTATCACCTTCAGAAGAGCAGTCGGGTGCTCTTACCTGCTGAGCCATCTCACCAGCCCCCAAGGTTTTTATTATTTATTTCCAGTGTGAGTTCCAGGGACTGAAGTCAGGTTGTCATGTTTAAACATCTGCACAGGAAACACTTTGACCATGGAGCCATTTGCCAGCCTAAAACCTATTTGTAGGTCCTTTGACATTACTGTTCTTGTTTTTATATGACAGGGGTGTTCTATGCAGCCTAAAGTTGGCTGCAAACTTCCACAATGTTTAGGGATCAAATTTAGGTCTTGGGCTTGGTGGCAATTGCCTTTATCTGCTAAGTTCTTGCTGGCCTTCAACTTATATTTAAGGCAGAGACTCTCACTGAACCTGGAGCTCACTGATTGGATAGAAATGGTTACCCATCGGGGCTGGTGAGATGGCTCAGTGGGTAAGAGTGTAAGACCCCCAAAACAGGGTCGCTCCTGTCCCAGGATGAGTTGGCGCCCCAAAAACTCGAGAGAAACGACTTGATGCAAAACTGCAGGAGAGTTTATTATCAGCCAGCTGAGGATGAACTCCTTTTGCCTTGAAGGGCTGGGGAGTTTGAACCTGAGCGGTAACAGTAGGGGGCTTTTAAAGGAAAAAGTGAGGAATCTGGTGGGGGGAGGGGGAGTTGGGCTACAGCTCTTCGGGGGGGGGGGGTGTCCTTGGTAAAATTACAAGGCATGAGGACTGTGGAGTGAGTTATAGCTCTTCTTTGTGGAGTTTATCTCCGTGTCCTTGACACAGGGAACCAGGCAAGCGCCTGACTAGGTCTTTTTACAATTATTGCTTCTCTGGTTGTAAGGTATAGAAACAAAAAGGCTTTTTGCTGGCTGAGGGAACAAAGAGCTTCTTACTGGCTGTATTTTTAGAGATGGGGAAAACAGGCTTGGGGGAACGGAACGTTTAGGGGCTTTACCTTTCAGGGAGAAACGCTTTGGGGTCTCACAAGAGCACTGACTGCTCTTCTGTTTTTGTTTTGGTTTCTTCCTTCCTTTCTTCCTTCCTTCCTTCCTTCCTTCCTTCCTTCCTTCCTTCCTTTCTTTCTTTCTTTCTTTCTTTCTTTCCTTCCTTTTTTTCCGAGACAGGGTTTCTCTGTGTAGGCCTTGGCTGTCCTGGAACTCACTCTGTAGACCAGGTTGGCCTCGAACTGAGAGATCCGCCTGCCTCTGCCTCCCAAGTGCTGGGATTAAAGCTGTGCACCACCACGCCCGCCCGGCTCTGACTGCTCTTCCGAAGGTGATGAGTTCAAGTTCCAGCAACCACATGGTGGCTTACAACCACCTGTAATGAGATCTGACGCCCTCCTCTGGTACGTCTGAAGTCAGCTATAGTGTACTTATGAATAATAATAAGTGAATCCTTGGACTGGACTGAGCAAGTGGGACCGACCGGAGCGAGCGGGGCAGACCAGAGCAAGCAGGGTTGACCGGAATGAGGAAAAAAAAAGAGAAAAGAAAGAATAAATGGGTTACCCATCAAAACCCAGGGATTTCTCTGGCTCATAGCTAAACATTTGGCAGTAAGTATTTACCAAGTAAGCCATCCCCGGTTCTGTTTTTCCTTTATATTTTGAGATTTATTGAAATAAAGCATTAGCAAACAATATTCAAAGGCAACTTCTTGCCAGGCAGTGGTGGCACACACCTTTAATCCCAGCGTTCAAGACGCAGAGGCAGGCCAAAGTGAGTGACCTACACAGTGAGTTCCAGGACAGCCAGGGCTACACAGAGAAACCCTGTCTCAGAAAAATAAAATAAAAATAAAATCCACATTTCTTTCCTTTTTGTTTTTTTGTTGTTCTTTTTTGGTTTTGATTTTTTTTTTTTTTTTTTTTTTTGAGACGAGGTCTCTCTATGTGGTCCTGACTATCCTGGAACTCACTCTGCAGACCAGGCTAGCCTCAAACTCACAGAGATCTTCCTGTTTCTCCCTCCTGGGTGCTGGGATTAAAGGCATGTGCCCCCATGCCAGGAACAAAAACAAGTTTCTTAAAGAGTTATGGCTTTGATAAGCATAATGCCGCAAAACCTAGTACATTCTCATAAACCTTGTAAGGTAAGGAAACTCGTTCTTAACCTTCCCAATGCCGCATGAAGGCAGTTTGCTCTTCATTATCCACATAGGGAGCATCTTCCTCAGAGAAGATGGGCAGGTGCGTCCAAGCATCCATTTCCCACAATTCCCATCTTATTCAGAGAAGTGAAATTGCAACTTTAACCAGCCAGGTTCAAGACTGTCACTGTCCAACCACCAAGCTTGAGGTTCCCCTGAGCGGCAGCTCCTTCTAAGAGGAAGTCAAAGCGGTGATTATTGTGGGTGATGTTAGGCTGGAACCCCTGCTCATCCCTTGCCCACGCTGAAAAACCCCGTCTGCCTTCCCTCCCCTAACCCCACCAGCACAGAGAAAACTCTAGGCTAACATGTCATTGCGCCTTGTCTGTGTTTCCAGCAACCCACCCAAGAGTACCCACCCAGGGGCTCAGTCTTTGATCCTGTATAAACATAATCCTGGCTCCTAGCTGGAACGTCCTCACTCCTCGCCTAAACTCAATAAAACCCCCTCAGCTTTAGCCTGGATGTGTGATTTTCATGGCCTGTGAAATCAGTGACCCCACCCGAGAGAGCTACTGTCTAATAAACTTGCCTTTATTTCCTTTTAATCTAGTCAAATCTGTGTCATTTTTAGAGAGAAAAACAACCTATCAGGTAGTATCAGAAGAGTACAGCTATCTGAAAGATCCTTCGAAAGATCTTGGATCTAACTAGAATGTTGCTACAGCCCACAGCAATTAGTAAGAAAGGCATGACCAATGGCGACGGGCAAGGGTGTCACCATTGCACACCAAATTCTGAACACTTAAGAGAAACTCCAAACAGATCCTTAAAGAATGACTTTATAGCCGGGCATGGTGGCACACGCCTTTAATCCCAGCACTTGGGAGGCTGAGGCAGGCGGATTTCTGAGTTTGAGGCCAGCCTGGTCTCTACAAAGTGAGTTCCAGGACAGCCAGGGCTACACAGAGAAACCCTGTCTTGAAAAATTAAATAAATAAATAAATAAATAAATAAATAACTTTATAATTTAAAGACTGAGTTATTTGGACAATAACTACACAAACTTTTTGTGCTCTTCCGAGGACAAAGAATCCATTCTAGGACTGGGTCTTTCCACAGAGCTTACTGCTCATGGCAATGGACACCGTTCTGATTAAAAACAGCCAGGTACGAATTTCCTTTCTTTGATTCTGGTATACCATACAAGTCTAGGCTGTCACTTCAATCATACATAGTACAGTTGTATTCTGAGAGCTAAGTTTAATCTGTTTTTGTGTGGTGCTAGGGATTGAACTCAGGGCTTTATGGGAGCTCGTTAGGTGCCCTACCACTGAGCCATAGCTCCAACCAGAGAAATGAGTTTCTGGAATAATGCAATAATATAAGGTTTGACAAACACTATTAGATACCATTACCTCCTGTATTAGCTTGCACTCAACTCAACTGCAATCCGAAGAAATCTAAAGAACTGTCTGAGTGTCTATCCATCAGACATAATTAACTTTGTCTTGATGTTAATTACCTTGAAGAACAAATGCCTTGACTTCTCACTTTCCTCCCCCTCCCCTCAGAAAAACTTCTATATATTGAGAGGTAGACATAGGAGGATCTCTGTGGGTTTAAGGCCAGTAGGTAGTGAGTTTGAGGTACTTCATAGAGAGAGCCTATCTCAAAAACAAAACAAACAAAAGAAAGAAAAAAGAAGCTGGGGCAGTGGTAGTTCACAGCTTTAATCCCAGCACTTGGGAGGCAGAGGCAGGTGGATTTTTGAGTTCGAGGCCAGCCTGATCTTCACAGTGAGTCCCAGGACAGCCAGGGCTACACAGAGAAACCCTGTCTCAAATAAATAAGTAAAAAATGCCCCCTCCCCACTGACTTAGACAAGCATATTAGATGAAGCAATATAGCCAATGCTAGTCAGAACTCCAGACAAAAAAGGATAAACGCTGCCTCTTCTACCTCAGATGTAGGGCATAGCTTTCAATATTTAGATCTGTGTCTCTAGAGCCAGTGAAGCTGGGAAGAGTCCACAGCAGAAAGGCAAGAAAGAGGTCCTACAGGATAAGGAGGTTGTAAATCAGGTACGACAACCAAGAAGAGGGGAATACTGGAGGTTAAAGGTTTAAGCAGGAATAAGGAAGAGGAAAGGTATGGATGGGCTAACCAAAACCAAGGCTGTATGGAAACCCCACATGGGAACCCACTGTTCTGTTAGCTAATTTGTTTGAGGAAATTTTTTTGTTGTTCATTGGGACAGGGTCTGTCTATATAGGCTGGCTGTCATGGAACTGTCTATGTAGAACAGGCTAACGCTGAACTCACGGAGAGCCTCTTGCTTCAGTCCTGGAATTAAAGGTGTGTACCACCACCCTGGCCTCTGGCTAGGCTTTCTTGGTTCTTCTCATCTTTTAAATTATTATTGTTACATACATATGTGTGTGTGTGCACAAATTACATAAACCTGCTATCTCTATTTTGTTGTTTGTGCATATAAATTCTCAAGCTGACAATTGTACATTGGACAACCAATAAGAGTTCATTCCTGAGAGAGGCTAATTCTTCTCTATTAGTTGCCAATAGTTCTTTGTCTAGGGGTGGGACCCGGAGACTTTCTCCCTTCAACATTAACATGTCCATTGTTAATTGCCTTGGCTCCAGTCTTATCTGTATCCAGTCATTTCTAAAGACTGTTTCGCATCAGACTACCTGGTATTCTGGCTCTTACAGCCTTTCTGTGATGTTCCCTGAGCCATGGATTCAGGAGCCACGATGCGGATTATCTGACTGGCATGCACAATATGATCTTACAATCACCAAAACATTAGATATACTCTAAATGTTCTTTATAACAGATTGCAGAGTGCTGTAGTGTGACCACTGGGTCATCTTCCTCGTCTCTCATCACAGGGCTGTACCTCAGTGAACAGCGCAAACGCAAACCACGAAACCAGCTACAAGAATTTTGGACACACGCTCTCCTCTGAACGCCACCTCCCATACCTACCACCAGGGTGGGCGGCCGAGAGGTACCCACCGCTCCCTACTTGAGAGGACTACCCCACGAAGGGGCTTCTGGGAAATGCAGCATTCCCCGCCCTCCTCCTAGAGTCCGCTGCGCGGAGCATGCTGGGAACTGCAGGGAGGAGGGTTGGCTGGTTGGTTGCCTTGGCAACTGCTCACGCGGACAACGGGCGTGAGCTGGTCGGTTAGGGACAGTAGACAAGCTGCCACAACCTCTAGCGGCCACTGCCTCCCGAAATGGGAGGGTTGATTGTGGGAAAATTCTCCGCAATGGGAGCTGAAGGAGGGAGGGAGGGAGGGAGGGAGGGAAGGAGGGAAGGAAGGAAGGAAGGAAGGAAGGAAGGAAGGAAGGAAGGAAGGAAGGAAGGAAGGAAGGAAGGAAGGAAGGAAGGAAGCAAGCAAGCAAGCAAGCAAGCAAGCAAGCAAGCAAGCAAGCAAGCAAGCAAGCAAGCAAGCTGGCCAATCGCGGAAGGCTGGGAATGGAGACTCCAGCAGAGCCTGCACTTCAGGCCTTTCCTGGGAGCCTGGTCCAGGCTGGGTCCTTTGGAAGGAACTATGCAAGATCCCTGGAGATGGGAACCGGGATTGGGAGTAGGGCAAAAGGGGGAAGAAAAAGAATGTGGGGAGCTTTGGCAAAGCCTAAAACAGTGCTCACCCACACTGTCCCACTCCTGTAAACCGAGTTTTCTGGCAAAGCCTTTTTTTTTTTTTTTATGTGCACGATAGGATCGGGAAAGAGCAGGAAAGGAGGGTGGGGTCGGGGGGGGGGGGAGATCGGAGGCGAAAACAGACAAAGAAAACTCTTAGGATTGAAGTCCGGCTCTGAAACGTGAAGAAGTCAGAGTGGCTGCTTTCTCTTGTGGCTGGAAGTCTTGACCACAGCTCTTTCCGATCTCTGAATCTCCATCTTTTTTTTTTTTGGTTTTTCGAGACAGGGTTTCTCTGTATAGCCCTGGCTGTCCTGGAACTCACTTTGTAGACCAGGCTGGCCTCGAACTCAGAAATCCGCCTGCCTCTGGCTGAATCTTCATCTTAATCACACTGGAATGTACCTCTAGCTGTGAGATCTTTCCCTCCTATAGAAAGGAGGGAAAAGATGCCAATTCGAGATAAAAAGATTTACCCCTGAAGTTTAGTTTAGAAGTACACAGGGCTTTTTAGAGAAGTGTGCCTTGGCTATATCAGAAGCACTGCCGTCCCACTTCAGGGCTTTGACGCCCTCTCCCCGTCCTGATGTTCCTGCTTTTGTACATCTTTATATCAAGACACCTTGGGTGAACCAGCCACACTGATGGATAGCCCCCGCTGGGGGACATCCTAATAGGAAGTCACAGAGGTCCTCAAGTTTTCTTAGGTGGCTTTGTTACTCCCTAAATGATCACATTACTTCCTTTCTTCCAGGGGTTGTTTCAGAGACCTAGAGATACACTGAGAGCAGTTGAGTCTCGGATTTCTAGAGCAACTCCTACTCCCAGGGTTTTGAGAAACACTGAAGAGAAAAATAGTTGGATATAATTTGTAGTTGCAGCCTGTTGCTACCATATCATCCTCACTTCCACATTTGCCAAGAGAGATTCATCAGTTTGGGGGAGGGGGGGAAGGGGCATCTCTATGCTCTCTCTTTGCAACTGTGCCCTTAGCCCATGCTCCTGGATTTGAAACAAGGGTCCTGTCAGTTACTAGCTGAGTGACCTTGAGCAAATCATTTCAGTCCTTTCCTGCTTGGACCGAGCCAGGAGGGTCCTTTGAATGAAACTGTGTGACCAAGGTCTTTCTGGCTCTGCTCGGAGGCAGGCAGCTGATGTTGGGGGAGGGGGGATAGGGAAGAAAAGAGAAGATCTGAAAGTTAGCTCTCTCTTTTGTCACCAACTAGGGCGACCTCAAAAAAGCAGGTCATCTTATGCCATGCTGCATCACCTTCAGTCCTGTCGATGCCAGCTCGGGCCTCTGTTTCCTCATGTGTGACTGGGGCGGGCAGAGGGAGGGCAGTGGGCAACTGTGGTTCATTAGAATCCTTAAGCTTCATGGACATTACACTGCTTTGACAATGCACATGCTATCTCAGAAAGCGGCCTTGAGCCTATGGGGGGCTCTGAGCAGAGTCTTTTGCAGTAGGTACATCCCCTAAAGTTTATTTGTGTACATGGGCAACCCCAATAATCTAGAATGACACGATGACTTCAAAGTACATTTAGATGTCACACTGCGTCCCCTCCAATCCTGTCACCTCATCGTCAGCCCACAGCCCCAGCCCCCTTGTGTGACTGGGGAATTGAGTCATAAGAAGGTGACCTCAAAGTACACGGATGTCCCACTGAGCCCACACAAAATGAGTGCTCAGTTTTACCTTTTCCCACTGCCACGGAACAAGAGGCCGACTGGCGGAGGTGGGTGGGGAACATTACAGCGGAAAGAGACAGTCAGCCACAAACAACTTTGTCAAAAATATACCTGCAATGTCTCAGAAAGGACATAGCAAGAGCACTGCTTAGGACTCTTCCTGAGGCAGATGGAAGGTTAATCTCTAGTTGTTTTAGCTGCAGCTCTGTTATTCTTGTGGATAAACTGCACCAATGTGGGATTTTTGCATAATGAACAAGCCTCTTGTTTCTACCCAAAACTCTCTTGCTTCTACACCCAACCTCACCATCACCCCTCCCAGGGAGCTTCTAAGACGAGTACCCCTCTACCTTCAAAAACCCCTTCTCAGGATGAGCTCATGCATCGCCTGATGGCTCGTCTGACGGATGTGTCCCACCCTCTCTAATGAACATATCAAGCTGGTTGACCAAATTTTGAGCCACAGATGGGAACCCTGGATAAAAGGGCAAGAGGAGCAGAAGTCAGAAATGCCTTTGAGCGCCCCGTGCAAACTAATGGTCCCATGTCTCAAAACATGCGTTTGTGTAGGACTGTAAACACTGAGAACCTAAAAGGTGGTGCCACCAGGAGGCAAACAGAAGCACAAGAACAGGAGAATTGGCTGAAGAGAAAAGAGGAGGGCACTCAGCTGCCCTGGGATGGGAGTTAGACCGCTGTTCGCTTCATCCATGTTCTCTTAATTGCTTTTTTGCCAACCACTATGGTAAAAGCCTGCCCTTCCCTTCACTTCCCTCTATAGAAGAGGTTTCTTCATTACTAGCAGACCTCCGTTTCACCTTTAAAAGTAGGGCGAGCTAGTTCCTACCTCACAGGGTCATTGTGAGAGTAGACTAACATGAGGTACAACGTCCAAGTCGGGGGACATGGGAAATCTGGAAAGGTCATTTAGGAGAGGAATCCCCTCCCCACCCATGACTCGGCTGGCTGGAGCACAGCTGAGCCTAGACTTTGCCTGTTTGGATTTCATGGTCTCAGCCGTAAGTTGATGCCGGCCCTAAAGTAAATGGAGGATCCTGGTCCATGCAGCCTCCACACAGCCTCCTGTGTGTATTTGGAGACCTGTTTATGGAGTCAGACATGCTGAGTTCCATCATCAAAAGTGCCTAGAAAGCCTAGGGGCTGCTATTTCTCTCCCAGCCTGGCTTTCCTGAGGACCGTCGGGCAGAGAGCCAGCAGAAGGTGACCCAGAAGTCACATACACACACACATACCACCCAGTGAGTACAGTCAAAAACTGACAGGGAAGTTGGCAGGGATGAGCAGAGTCCTACTCCACAGAGAACTTCAGATCTCTAGGCTGGCTTTGCCAATCTGCTGCCAGCAGCACTGGTGGCTGGCCAGGTTCCAGGGTTCCCAAATAGCTGGATGAGAGGGAGAGACCCAGACGGGTGGAGCAACTTCTTCCACATCCCTTCTTGTTACTTGTTTTCCATTGCCTTCATTATCAGAACATAGTGGTCTTCTTCTTCTTCTTCTGGGATGGACAGGAGCGTCATGTTAGAATGATTTCCTGGTGGGTAGTTTCTCGGGTTTGTATCCAGAAGAGAAAATGGGTATCAGGGATTCCAGGTTCTGACCTGCAGAAGTCACGGGAGTGGTGGTGGGGGGGGGGAGAAACCCCAGCCTGAGCGCATGCAGCACTGGGGATGACAGTTGGGGAGCACGGCTAGGAAGCAAATCGGGGTACCAGGCAGTAACCTCAGTGCTCCCCAGCCACAGCCTGCTAAGATTTCATGAGAGGGCTAGGATAACAGAGGTCTTCACAAGCTGGGCCCCTCCTTCAGCCTCCACTCAAAAGTGGACAAAGTACCACTAGGTACCCACAGGGCCAGGTGGGCCAGATTTCCCAAGCAAGACCCAGAAGAGCTAAATTAACACTGTTTAAGCAAAACCCTAGTGTCCTCCATATTGCTAGTTGCTGGACAGAGTTGGAACCATTGAAAAGTGCAGGTGAGAGCTAGGAAGTTTTCTGGGTGGTCTCAACTATTCCCCACATAGACTAGGAGGCTGCCCTCCCACACACACACCTGTACAGTTGACTGCTGCTTTTGGGGATCCCTAAGAAGTCTAGTCTTCCCACCTAGGCCTTGGAAATAGGTTAGAAATCATGTTATTTAACTTGGAGTGTACTCTGAACCACAAACTAAAGTCTCTCTACCCTCAAACCCCGCCCCCCACCATTCAATGTCCATAAATTCTAAGTTAGGTCCAACCTCAAAGTCTATGTTTAGTTATAAAGAGATATAAAAATCACAGTGCCTACTACAACAGAAACCAGTCAATATAGAAGTGTTGTCTCATATTACAAATTTTCCTAGAGTGAAATTCAGGTCCAAAAAACAAAATAAAAAGAAAAGAAAAACAAAAATCCCTTTCTCTTATAGGTTAAAGTCCAAAGAGATGAAAACTGACAGTATTTTATTGGCAAAGTATTAACTATACGAAATAATGGGTTTTGTTGTGACATTTTCATACTTGTGTCTAGTGCTTCTGCTTACCCACCCACCATCCTTTCCTGTCCCGCCTCCATGCTGGTCTGTTCCTCTTCCCAAATACTCCACCCACTCTGCCTGCTGTCATATCGTCCTTAACATCTGGATTCCTCACATGAAACAGAAGTTTTAAAAGTGGAAGAATTAAACCTTAAACATTCACAAAGAACCCAGAGGTCTGTTAAAGAACAGGGGATAAGCTTACTGCCCCAACTTGTCACCTCTCTCCCACCAGCCAGCCCCCACCCCCCTCCCCGGCAGTGGAAAAGGCTTAGAAGGTTCCTTTCGAAATGTGGGGTTCTTCTACCCACCCTCAACATTTCAATTAGGCTATCCTGCACTCTCCAGAAATCCTAGGATGATCCGGACAGCCTAAGCCGCCTCCCACTGACCACAGGGGAAATCTCTTAAGTAGCCTGCAAGGGCTGTAGGTCTCCAGAATCTCATTCTTGGACACCTTTTTATGAGGTCCAAAGACCCCAGCAGGAGTGCTCTGGCGATTTTTAGCCGATGGAGAAGGAGAGTCGATAGGGAAGGGACCGGGACCCCGCCAAGCAACTTCCACAGTGTCCCTTCTCTCTAAGTGCTCTGTGTCACTCCTTGTGTTCATGGAGGCTGCTCCCCTCCCCCCCCCGGGGGGGGGGGTTGCAGCTGGATTAATGATAACCAAAATGTTTGAAATCTCATCCTTCAGGTCCTCCAGCCCACTCTGCCCTTCACACCTATGTAGCAGGTTGTCTTCAACCCTGAGAAATTCCCCTCCAACCTGGAAGGTTCACGGAGGTTTCCCCAGACAGCTGTGGGCTCTGGGCACTGGCTGCCTCCCACTTGAGATGGCCCTGGCCTTCCGGACCACTGTTGCTACAGCATAGTTCTCAATCCCTGAGGAAATCTCTCCACTCACAGGTCCTCGAGACTGCTCGGGCTGGAGCAGTGTTGCTCCAGACTGTGGCCCCACTTGTGGGTTACCGTTTGCTCCTTGGTCCCTTTCTCACAGGAAGGCAGACCCTAATTCTTGGCCCCACTATTTTTCCCTGTTCTCATCTTCTCCTTCCTTGCTAAACCAAGCACTTGCCTTTCGTGACATGTTTCTCCAGATGCTGTGTCTTGGTGTCATCTCCCATAGAGACAGGCAGCAAGAATCAATCAATCCCGGGCGGTGGTGGCACACGCCTTTAATCCCAGCACTCGGGAGGCAGAGACAGGAGGATTTCTGAGTTCGAGGCCAGCCTGGTCTACAGAGTGAGTTCCAGGACAGCCAGGGCTATACAGAGAAACCCTGTCTCGAAAAACCAAAAAAAAAAAAAAAAAAAAAAAAAAAAAAAGAATCAATCAATCCTGCTTGGTCTTGGGCTCTGGGCTTTCCTGAGGAAAGTAGCAGCCATTGGTCACCCAGTGCCAGCCCAGCCCCTCAGTGGGTCTGCTGTCCTCCCAAGAGGCCTTTCTCAAGACATCATCTACACATTAAAAAACAAAACCAGAAAACAGTGACCTTATTGTCTCAAGCAACTCCCTGCCATCCCAGCGCTCCCCAAATCTCCTGAAGGATTAATGGTACTTTTCTGTTCTTGGATTTCCCCAGTGCCTGAAATCTCAGGAGTTAGACAGGCTCATGGGATAACTTCCAGTTCTCACTGGGTCCCTGTCTGCTCTGTTGACTGGCCACCAGCTCAAGGGTACTCTAGCACAGTTTCAGCCTCTACCACTCCTCCTGTCTGTCATGTTTGCCTGCCCACCCTTGGTCTAGTCTCAGGGAGCCCCTTCATTTCTGCTCTTTCTTCCTGCCTCCTGCGGGCGCCCCTCCCCATTTTTAGAAGGTCTCTGTTGTAGCTGGCACCTCTTCTCAGCATTCCCCCCGCTACTTTGCTTCTGAGTGCAAGACTGTGGTGTGTTTTCTCAGCCATACCCAGCGCCTTCTGGGTCTCCCAAGTGAACATTCTCCAGATAGGACTGTCCCCGCGATCAACCATTCAAAAGTGGTCTCTCTGCAAACTTCGGGGTGTGAATCGAAGTTATTGAATTATTTCTCTGTCCCAACCCAAGAAAAATCGCATATTCTCTGAAGGGCCCCGATTCCTTTTAATGCCATTTTCCATGGATATAAACAAAGCTTTCGTGACTCCAGAGTCAGCCGTGATGGACCACACAAGCCCATGGATAGGGGCCCAACTCTGACGGGCTGGGGTGGGTGGGTATTCTATTCATGGGCTCCCGACTCTTGCTGAAACTGCCCTTGAGAATGCTGACCTCAGACTTGGCAGAGAACACAGGAAGGACATCGAGCCTAGCTTTTGAAAGGGGGGGGGGGTCGGGGTCGTCTGCTGGCATCTTGTCTCCAACCTCTGTGGCCTCTAAGCTCCAGGAGGCTTTAATCCCCTGTTGTTCACCTGACCTTGCAGCCCAGGCTTGCTGGCAATTCACCTACTAAAGAATATGGAAAAAAAAAGGGGGGGGGGCGGCTGGTGAGATGGCTCAGCGGGTAAGGGCACTGACTGCTCTTCCGAAGGTCCTGAGTTCAAATCCCAGCAACCACATGGTGGCTCACAACCACCTGTAATGAGATCTGATGCCCTCTTCTGGTGTGCCTGAAGACAGGTACAGTGTAATTATTTATAATAATAAATAAATCTTTGATAAATCTTTGGGGTTGACCAGGCAAGCAGGGCTGACTGAAACAAGCAGAGGTCCTAAATTCAATTCCCAACACCCAGATGAAGGCTCACAACCATCTGTACAACTATATACTGTACATAAAATAAATACTCATATACATAAAATAAATAAATTAATTAAAAAAAAAAAAAAGCTGGGCCTGGTGGCGCACGCCTTTAATCCCAGCACTCGGGAGGCAGAAGCAGGCAGATTTCTGAGTTTGAGGCCAGCATGTTCTACAATGAGACTGAGGATAGGATTAGGAGAGTAAAGAAAAATGGGACTGGCTGTCTGCATGGGCCAGAATCCACTCAAGTTCTAGAGATAGGAAAGAGCGAGGCAGCCCCTAGGCAGGATATCAATAGACTCTGTGCCGCAATTTCCTGCAATTTGCCCTTTACCTTGGTACATGTCTTTTATGTCGTGAAGTATGACATGCAAAAAAATATACAATTTTGCAAATACAAAGCAGGCATTTGTAAGAACATCAAAGGAAAAAAAAAAATGATACCATATAGGCTGGGTTTGTCACGGGCCTTTACTCTCAGCACTAGGGAGCAAGAGACAGATTTCTCAGTTTGAGGCCAGCCAGGTCTACATAGTGAGACCCTGTCTCATACACATATGCACACACCTCGTGTGTACCAGCATGCACACACACACACACACAGAGACAAGCAGAAGCACCACCACATGACTGACTGGGTGCTAGCTCCCATCACAGTTCCCTCCATTGGAGGTGCCACTGTCTTGTTAGAACAAAGAGATCCTGTCTAGTTGGTTCATAGAGAACAAAGTTTAACACCAAATAGCCCTTCACAATGAGATTAGGAGAGAGAGTGCCTTGTGACCATGGGGTGCTGTGATCTGGCCTAGAGGGGGGAGGGGAAGGATTAGGAAAACCGGGAGAGGAGTTTCACTAGAATGGATGGCTCAAAGTGAGAGAGTCAGGAAAGCCATTTCTACATGCTTGTGTGCATGCCGAGAGCCTGAAGAAGTGGGGATCATTCAGAGAAATCCTCTGACCAAAGGAGATTTTCTGACTTTCGTGGGTTCGTGGGTGGGGGTGGGAGAACTTGCAGGAAGTCTCGCATGTGATTAGTCTGGCTTAGCCTATGTGCCAAGGAGCTGGCTATGGGGTAGTTCTATAAATTTATAAATTTATCTTGCAGCCTTGAGGGGGAGAGGCGAGGCTTACTTCTCTCTATTCCTCCCCTCCATAGATGTGTGCTTTTTTTTTTTTTTTTTTTTTTTTTGAGACAGGGTTTCTCTGTACTGGAACTCACTCTGTAGACCAGGTTGGCCTCGAATTCAGAAATCTGCCTCCCTCTACCTCCCAAGTGCTGGGACTAAAGGCATACACCACCACTGCCCGGGTGACTTGTGCACTCTTAACATTCACAGACCGCACCTGCCAAGGACAGAGGGTGTGTCCCAATTCCTGGGGATGGAGGGGTGGGGGGACAAGTTGTCACCTAGCAAGCTCCCTGAGGAACAACCCTTTCCCAGCTTCCATATGCGTGACCACCTGTGCATGGCCCTCTGCATAGTGTAGTTTGGGGTTGCCTGCTTTTGAAGTTTGAATGAATAGGATCATATTATCTGTGCCTGTAGGTTTTGCTCCATGTTTTGCTTGTCATGGTCACCCATGGTAACACCTGTCCCTGTCCCCGTGTCTTGTTCATTCCACTGCTATGCAACAGCTCATGAATAAACGTATCACAATATGTCCAGTATCATTCTTGGTAGGTATTTGGGTTGTTTCCAGAAACCAGTTCCTCTGTCATTTATATACCTAGGAGTTTATATACCTATTTCCTTATGACCAACACGGGGGTTGTTTGTAAAAGGGTTTTTTTGGTTGGTTGGTTGGTTGGTTGGTTGGTTGGTTGGTTTTTTTGAGACAGGGTTTCTCTGTATAGCCCCGGCTGTCCTGGAACTCACTCTGTAGACCAGGCTGGCCTCCAACTCAGAAATCCTCCTACCTCTGCCTCCCAAGTGCTGGGATTAAAGGCGTGCGCCACCACTGCCCAGCCACTTTACTCATCTTTATACAGTTGCTATGTTATGTTTCTGTAACTGGCTAAAACAAACATATATAACCAAAGTCCCCCCTGAAATAGTAAGCTGAGGGGAGTTTTTTAACCCAGCTCCACAGGCTTCCATGCAGGCCTGTGTGGCCCTGAACACTCTCAGGAGAGTTGGGTGCACGCCTGTGTGGCCCTGCTGCTTTGGTTTGTGGCATGGTGAGGATGTGTATGGGGCAGAGCAAAGCAAAGGTGCCCACTCCATGGTGACCAGAAAGGAGAAAGGAAGGAACAACGGGGTCCTTTCGGGTGGAGAGCATGCCCCTACTGACCATTCACAAGTCCTAAAAGGTCTACCGGTTCCCAATCATAACAGTTGTCTATTAGCAATTTGTTTATATGTTCTTGGTGGAAGCCTCCAGCCAGGATACAAACTGAAAAAAAAAAAAAAAAAAAAAAAAAAAAAAAAAAAAAAGAGAACTGGGTTCCTGAAAGGAGAGCTGGGAAGGAGAGAAGAAAGAGACCAAGACAAAGATTCTGATCAAGGCCCATTGTTTAATTCTTAAGACTGAATATAAAGGGGGGAAAGCCATCCCTCACTTTGCCTGAATCTCTTCGCTTTGCCAGGATCTTGTCAGAAAGACAAGCTCAGCTGCTCTGCAGGTAGTGGCTTCCTTCAGGAAACTGTAGAAGTGGTAGGATAGACTCCACCATAGGTGGGGCTAGAGACTGTGGCAAAACTAGGTCTAACTTAGCACTCTAAAGACTGGGAGAAGGGCACAAAAAACCAGCAGGCCTTCCTTTTGGAGTCAGCTTCCTTAGGAATAGATTCTTTCTGTATCTCATCTAATAAATGACCTGAGGCTAGTCTCCTGACTGACCTATAGTGCCTTTTTAACACGTATAAAGCTGACTTCTTTTTCATGGATATGAAATGGGAGTTCAGTTTCTCTCCCCTTATAACAAGAGCACAGCCCTCCTGGTTGGAGAATTCTTCCTTTCATAGTTTATGAAATTAGTCATCAGGGGAGGGGAGCACACGTCCTGTGTGTGTGTATAGGCCAGAGGACAACTTTTGATTTCCCATTCTACATGGGTCTCGGTGCTAGCCTCCTCACCTATCGGGTTGGGAAGCCTATTCCTTCCATTGATCTCACTACTGTCTAAGTACCAGCTCCACGTTGATCAGTTATGTATCTAAATGACCTATGGGAAAGCATGTCCTCATCCTTTGTTTTCTTTAAGGAATGATCTGGCTCCTTCAATCCTTTGGAATGTCATAAATGTCAGAACTGGGTTGTCTATCTACATTACAAAAAAAAAAAAAAAAAAAGTTAGGACCCAGCACTTGGGAGGCAGAGGCAAGTGGATCTCTTGTGACTTTGAGGAGCATAGCAAGTCCCCAAGTCCCAGGCTAGCCAGGGCTACATAGTGAGACCTTGTCTCAAAGAACAAAAACCAAAAAGCTTTTGGAATTTTTGAATGTGTCTGTGGTGACTCACTCCACAAACCAGACAGAAGAAAGCTTGTTACCCTGACAACATTCTCGTCATCCACAAGTGGGCAGGTCTCTTATTTAATTGGTAATGACCTTCCCAAGTCAGATTTCCCTGGAGAGCTTTTCACATCTCAGACTAAGTGAAGGGCAATCTATACTTCCCCTTCCTCTATTTCACCCCCTTATTCACATTTTTTTCTTTTTTGTGTGCATAATGTCATATTATGTATGGTACCCATGAAGTCATATTTTATTCTGGTAAATGTCTATTTCTGCCTTCTGTAACTATATGCAAATATATGCACACACGCAAATGTGTGTGAATGGATAAAAAAACGTGCACTGTCTTGCTTGTCTGAAACACAGTACACATGCACTCACCCTGCCTGCTTCTCTGTTCTCCTTTGGCTCTTATATATTTTTAGAAGTTAAAAATACATTTTAAGCTGGGCAGTGGTGGCGCACGCCTTTAATCCCAGCACTTGGGAGGCAGAAGCAGGCGGATTTCTGAGTTTGAGGCCAGCTAAGCTGGTCTACAGAGTGAGTTCCAGGACAGCCAGGGCTACACAAGAAACCCTGTCTCGAAAAACAAAAACAAAAACAAAACAAACAAAAAACAAAAAAAATTAACATGCATATCCTATATTTTAGATGTTTTAAACCCATACATACTTATTTAAAATATACAAATAATAGGCTTTAGTAAGAAAGCTTGCCCATGGGTTGATCCTATCCACACTGGCAACACAAAGGATGAGCCCTTCAATGCTTTTCTGTGTCCACAGAAGGATAATAAAAACTGCACTCTTTCCCCTTGGCTGTGTGTTTTGCTAAGGAATGACCCCATTGAACCATTTCTGGAACCTTGGTGTGCCACTGCTCTTTCAGCACACAGCAGTCATTCAAGCTTTGAGGGAAGAGGAGAAATCTGTAAGTGGACGAAGTCAACAGCTTCATTTTTGTTGACACACACTTCATTTTTGTTGGTTTTTGAGACAGGGTCTCTCTGTGTAGCTCTGGCTGTCCTAGAACTTGCTCTGTAGAGCAGACTGGCCTTGAAATCGGCCTGCTTGTGCCTCCTGAGTGCTGGGACTAAAGGTGTGTGCCACCATAGTTCAGCGTTTTCTCTCTCTCTCTCTCTCTCTCTCTCTCTCTCTCTCTCTCTGGACTTTTTTGGAACTGGAGTTACAGATGGTTGTGAGCTGCCATGTGGGTGCTGGGAACTGAACTCAGGACCTCTGGAGGAGCAGCCAGCACTCCTTTTGTTTTTCGAGACAGGATTTCTCAGTGTAGCCCTGGAAGACCTGTAGACCAGGCTGGCCTCGAACTCAGAAACCAGCCTGCCTCTGCCTCCCGAGTGCCCCCCACCCCCACCCCCTTGGTTGGGAATAAGGGGGCAGAACAGGAAACCAAAAGGAGTTGTCACACACAAATTAGCAGCAAATAGGTATCCACCCACAGGGAGTCACTTCCAAAGCCCATACTCCAGGTTCCCACGTGATGCTGTTTTCCAGCAGGTGGTAGAGTTTATTCAGAGAAGAGCACCTCCACTCTCAAGGGTGAGGGATGACCCCTGCAGAGTCACTGTGTGGCAGCCTGCCTCCCCCGTTAAGGGCATTAGACCTAACTCTTTCCTGGGTGGAGGTTTTAACGTTAGATGAAGGAACAGTTTGCCTCTCAGTCCATATCAGGGGCACATATCCCTGTGGGAAGCTTGGAGACCACTGTTTAGGGGCACAACTGTAAGAAAAACTGTCAGGTTTGAGCCTCGGGGTCCTGGAGGAGAGGGGCGTCTTGCTGCCTGCCCTTCCCGCACGGCTTTACCGTCCACTCCCTTACCATCAGTTTCCCTTGAGATCCAGCAGCAGAGCCTGCCTGTTTTATAAGCAGGATGGGAACGGGCAGGCGTGAAGAATGGAAATTCCAGCGCTCTTTTCACTTCTCTATGGACACGAAGAAAACGGACTGATGGTGCAATCAAGCCACTTTTCCTCTGAACTCTGAGTTTAAAAAAACAAAAACAAACAAACAAACAAACAAAAACCAGGAGTGTTTTTGCTTTCAGATGAAGGATTCCTGGATGGCTTCCAAGGAGTTCCCACCTGGGTTCCTTCTGGGTGGAAGCCCTGATTTTACATAGCTGTTTTGTTTTGTTTTGTTTTGTTTTGTTTTGTTTTGTTTTGTTTTGTTTTGATGTGCTGGGCTTCCCATCAGGGACTTTCAAGGGAAGAGCAGAAGGTTAGAATATCTCTGAGACAGGCCTGCGGTTCTGAGATGAGCAACTCCTAAGGCAGGAAGGAAGTCTCAGCCCTAAGCCAGCAGCCTCGGGATGGATCACAGCTGCCTTTTTCTCTCCGTGTGGCATCCAAGCATTGTCGAACTGCCTCAGTCACACGAGACACAGCTGGGGCCCCTCGTGGGTTGGCAGATACACTTTAGGAAAACCAGACCAGAAGGGTGGGCATTCAGCAGGTGGGGTGGAGGTGGGTGGGCAGCGGGGAGCAATGGAGAAGAGGGTGGGGGCGGGGGTAAGAAAGAAGTCTGAGCTGGACAGCCCCCAAAGGAGGGACAGAAATGTTCCCTATCGTTTCATGACCAACCAAACAGCACTGAGGGCAAACTAGCTCTGCCTATTGTGAGCCCAAGGTGGACTAATGGAGGGCGGCCAGCATGTGAGCCCAAGGTGGACTGATGGGAGAGTGGCCGGCCAGCAGGGGGCGCAGAGCCAAGAGTTTGGAAGTAGATCTAAATTCAAAAGCAGGGATTAATTTGGGATTAAAAAAAAAGTGTTTAGTGCATGAGAATTTAACAGACGGCAAGGGGTTCGGGTGGCATCCGGAACAGTAGATGATAGAACCATATGTTCCACGAAGTAAGGAATTCTAGAAAACATCAAAACAAAATCATTCATTATGGAGTTAATGGGGGTGGGGAACACCTTGACTGACAGTAACCTTAAGGAGCGGTATGGGTGCGGAGCTCTAATCCAGAGCCACAAGGCCGATGACAATCTCAAAAAATATCTGCAATTAACCAAGACCTAGGTCCTTGGATGGATAAAAGAACTCTTTTTTTTGTTTTTTTTCTCCCACGTCGCTTCTCTGTCCTGGACCTCGCTCTGTATGTAGAGCAGGCTGCAGGCTGCAGGCTGCAGGCTGCCCTCGAACTCAGAGATCCGCCTGCCTGCCTCTGCGTCTGGAGTGCTTGGTTAAAGGCCCACGCCATCGAGACAAGTTTCAGATGAAAGAATTCTTTTTTTTTTTTTTCTTTTTTTTTTTTTTGGTTTGGTTTTTCGAGACAGGGTTACTCTGTATAGCCCTGGCTGTCCTGGAATTCACTTTGTAGACCAGGCTGGCCTCGAACTCAGAAATCACCTGCCTCTGCCTCCCAAGTGCTGGGATTAAAGGCGTGTGCTACCACGCCCGGCTGGAAAGAACTCTTAAGGCAAAAAACACAACCAGTGGGAAAAGAACCCTCAAAAATGATGAGAAAAACGTCTGGCCACCCTCTGAATAGGTACCGCCCCTCCCCCTCATACTCCCCAAACCTAGAGAAAGACCGCCTGTTGCTATGAATGACAAGCAAGTTTCTCCAGATGACAAAATGACAATGGGAAGGCCTCCTGTTCCTTGCCTAGCTGGGCCACTCCCCTCTGAGAGGCCAGTGTAGAGCCCTATGGAGTGACACCCCTCTCTTGAGTAAGCAGTTTTATGAGTTTCACACATAGCATAGAAAAGGCTGAAAATGGCCTGAACTTGTCATTAGGTTAAATTGTTGTAAAAAGTTAAGTAAATGTCAAGATACTCTTTTCTCAGAATTGGCCTCTGGTCCTTAACTTTACCCGCTAAGAGAGAGTCCTCTGATTGTTTAGAAAAGCCCACGCAATGTCTCCAGTCCTTAAGTCTGCCCCCTTAAAGCAGTGAACTGCCAGCCCTAAACTGTGACTGAGAACTGCTCTAAAAAATGTATAAAAGGTGTGTGCTTTAGCTACTCGAGGTCACTTCCATCCCGACTTCAGGACGACCCCAGCATGCACCAATAAACCTCTTGCGTTTTGCATCAGTCTCCATCTCTGCGTCCCTGTGAGTGGGACATCCCAGACATAAGGCTTTTTGGGTCTTACAAAATCTTAACTGTGGCCTGTCCTGCATGAGGGGACAAAAAGCAATCTGCAGGCACCACAGTAGACTTTTTTTTTTTTTAACTTAAAAGATTTTCCTAGGAAGACAAACATTGATTCACTCCCTAATAATGAGGGCCCTAGCAAATCAAAGATTCTGACAAATCTACCTTGGCAAATAAGATTGCTTATAACGACACAGGCTGGTATGGGCACCGGAACTCCAAGCTTTTTTTTTTTTTTTTTTTTTTTAATGTGATTGTCCTACATCCAGAGCAAAATGAGAGCTGGGTTCAGAGTGCCCCCTAGTGTTGACTCCTCAGAGGTGGCTCACTAGAGGCGCTGAGAGGACCTAAGGCAAAAATGCTCTGTGATGGGAAGGTTGGCCTATTGTGCCGCAGTGGGCGCGCACAGAAGAACTGTGCGTCTGGTTAAAAGATAGAGTCACTCTGGTAAAGTCTTAGACGAGTGTAAAGTGGAGAAAGCTGGAGTTGAGCGGACATGCGTGATGTGTGTCAAAAAAGATAGAGTCACTCTGGTAAAGTCTTAGACGAGTGTAAAGTGGAGAAAGCTGGAGTTGAGCGGACATGCGTGATGTGTGTCAACTTAGGCCTTCTCTGAAGAGATCTGAGAAAAGGGTCACCCTGGGGTGGGATGGAAGTGGCAGAAGAGAACTTTTTTGGCACCCGAATTTGGGCTATCTAAACTTATATTACCTGCTAATGTGAGAAGGAAGTCCTCCAGGGATGACCTCTCCCCACCATACATTACCCAATCCCAGGTGACGGTCAGGCCTAAACACATGTACATATGAGCCGCGCTGAAGGGACTCATCAGGTTGTATTTCATATATAGAGACAAATATATTCACATGTTTATAAATACATATATGTACACAAATCCCTCCTCTGAGAACTTTCAACTGCCAGGTTCCACTCCTAGAACAGTCTAAGTACTTTTAATAACCAGCCCCAGCCCCAGCCCTACAGAGTAAATACCCCAAGCTCAGGACTTGTAATCCCACCAATCCCCACCCTGGACAGCTCGGCCCCGCCTCCCCGCCCCAAAATGCTTTATAAACCCTGTCTTCTGCTCAGTTCTCTGCTCCTTCTGAGCAGTAGCAGCCACCATCCTGGATATTTTCCTCCCACTCTGTGTGAGGTTTTTTTTTTTTTTTTTTTTGTGGGGTGACTCTGTGGTAACCGTTGGCTCTCAAGTGCCAGGACACCTTTCCCCTCAGAGCTATAACACAGTATATGTATGTAGGCAATAATAACTAAAGGACAATAGAATTGAGGGGGTAATATTTGAGAAGTTGAAGCAAGTGATGAAAATTCAGTCCTCATAGATCTCTCAAAAGGATAATAAAAAAAAAATTGTAAGAGGAAGGGAAATAGGGCCGGGCGTGGTGGCGCACGCCTTTAATCCCAGCACTTGGGAGGCAGAGGCAGGCGGATTTCTGAGTTCGAGGCCAGCCTGGTCTACAGAGTGAGTTCCAGGACAGCCAGGGCTATACAGAGAAACCCTGTCTCAAAAAACAAAAAACAAAAACAAAAACAAAAAAAAAAAACAAAAAAAAAAAAGGAAGGGAAATATATACATAAGAAATAAAAATATATATACATTTAAAACAACAACAGGTTTCTAGAAACACAAAGATGGAATCTCCATGGCAGCTTTTCAGTCTGGAGCCAGATTGGAATCTGGCTGTTAGTGAGTTGAGGAATGTCCTAGTAAGTTAGTGATTGTGAGTACAGACTCCAAGCTCGCCTGGTGGAGGGCACTGGGGGCCAGAACAACTGGCTATCTTTTGTACATGAGCACTGTACACCCTAGCCTCAGTGGGGTGGGGGCTAGGGGGAGCTGAGAGGCCCACTGGTGGGTCTGTTTGCATCATGTCCCTATCCTGGTCCTGGACCTTCTCACCCAGGCAGTTCTACAGGTCTGGGGGCCTAGTTTTGTGCTGCTTCTTGAGAATGGAAGGGGGGGGAAGGGGTGGGTGGGTGTGAGGATGGCATTTAGCTGCCCATGGTAGGGAATACTCAAGCAGTATAGTGGCCTAGAACTGTATCTCGCTTTTCCAAGGGTGGCTTTCACGACTACATTGGCGCTGCTCCCAGAGTGATGGTTAACGTTTTCTTTGATATTTATTATTGAACCAATAAAGTCTGAACCCTAAAAAAAAAAAAAAAGAACTATCTCTGGCACAAGAGACGACAGGAAAGGAACCAAGGAAAACAGGTTTCTCCAGATGGCCCCCCCATGTCGAGAGCCTGAGCTAGTACCAGGAAAGTCTGACATCCCAGTAACCCGCCTTCCAGATTCTCCTGCCTCCAAACACTATTTTAGGCCTGGCTCATCTTCACTACGGAAGATGAAACCCTAATTCAAGGAAGCCAAGGAAATGCCCAAAATAACTTTTTCCTCTTACTAATTTGGCCGGAACTGTAAATAAATCCATTTTTCTTCACCAATTGGGATCCTAGACTCCTTTTAGAATGCAGAGAAACCAAGGTGCTAGGTTATGAACCCGAGTGTCCAGTTCAAGTCAAAACAAATGAAAACTTCTGGCACATTACTCAACCCTCTCGACAACTGAAACACTGCTTTGGAAGAGCTGCCATCTCCATTACTCCATCTCAACTACTGCTCAGAAGACAGTGACTCAAACTGGTCAGGCCACCTGCCAGCTTCACAGAGTGGTGGATCCCTTCAGCATGGGGACAGTAGGGTACACTGGCTGGCTCCTGGCAGATTCATCTCAGACTGGCACTCCAGGCCTCTGTCCACCGCATCAGCCTAATGCCTGATCACGCAATACTCTCTCAGACGTCCCACCCCACGCCTCATCTCTGACTGCACTTTGAGGCTGGTGTGGCACAAATGGAAGGGTTTTACAATTTATCAAGACCTGAGATGGAAAATGTGCTGATCCATCTTCACAATTGGGTGAATATGGAGGAAAGACATATATTTATATAGTGAACCCCTTCATTTCACAGATGGGGGAAATGGAGGCCCAAAATGGTGCAGAATCAGGGAAATAACCTTAATCTCACTGAGATCTGGCTCCCAGAGGGAATTGGCTGTGGCTGGTGAGGACTGGGAGTGGGATGGGGTGGCAGCCCCAAGGCAAGGGTTCTGGGGAAGGGACGGTGGGGATCTCTGAGATGCAGTTGTGCCTGATAAGAGGGCAGGGTTGGAGGGCCTTTCTGGTTGGGGGAGCCTGCATGGCTGAAGCCCTGAGTGGTACCAGGCCAGCAGCCCAGAAGACCAGAGTAGGGAGGAGCCCTGGAAATCTGCTTGGGCCAAGACAGAGGCATTTGTGAGTGTCTTCTGCACCAGAAGGGCACACATGAAGTGGACCTGGGCAATTCCATGTGGAACTAGAGAAGGAACAGAGCCTGAAAAGGTACAAGGTTTTGCCAGAGCTGGCCAACTGGCAAACAGTGACCATGGGCACTGGTGGGGCTGTTATCATTATATAGGCTGATAATCTCAGGATGATTCGGCCCTAGGGGACCACGGTGGGTGGGAGAACAGGTGGCATTACTGGGCCCAGATTCACCTATCCAACCTGGAGGTTTGAGGTATCATTGGACAGGCCACTTAGCTGACACTTGGAAAGCTGACCGGGCCATGGGCCTTGGTTTTGAGAAGGAACCGGCCTCATTCAGTGGGTAGTGAAGGATCATGCTTTGGAGAGAGTAGGGCTGGCCAGGAGTGGCTGGGGTCAGGGAGGGGAGGTGCAGTAGCTTCCTCCTGCAACATGTAAGGCTGACTAAGAAATATGGTGGAGGGCTGAAGTCATAGGCCCCTGTTCCATTTTTCCTTGCGTACCAAGGTGTGACCACTCTGTAGATGCTCCCACTGGCTACAGAGCAGTAAATACTGAGCGTTCTTTTTTTTTTGAGGGGGGTGGTGGCTCTTCTGATTCATGTGATCCCCTCTAAGCCCCCACACTCACACAGAAGATGTTTAGCTGGTCTCTGCCAAAGAGACCTCAATTTTAGCCTCAGATGTGGCCCTCGGGCCAGAAGCCTGCCTGCCTCAGAGATCTTAACTTTTGGCTCACTTAACGGCCTTTAGGCCAGAGCCCTGGCTGGGGAAATGGAGCAAGTCCATGACTCTGTCCTGGGAGACAGCAGTGACATTGCCAGGTACCTCAGGGTCAGTGTCCTCATCTGTGAAATGAGGGAGTTGGACTAGAGCTAATGGAGGCCTAAGCTCTCCCTGTCTCTGTGTAGGGCAGAAGAGGGGAGTCTTGCCTGAGCACATGTGTGAGTCAGTGGGGCCAGGTAAGGCAAGAGTCCAGCAGAAGAGGTTCTGAGTTGGAACTCAGGGATTTGGGTAAGGTTCAACCTCATGTGGGATGCGGCAAAGGACCAGGCTGAGGAGGGAAGGTGCCCTATAAGAGGTACCCAGATTCAAGAAAGCAGCCCCAGACTGCTTTGGCTGTAGCGAAGTCATGCTGCCCAGTATGCAGGTAGTCTGAGGTGGCTTCATGAATGCAGAATGTGATGGAAGGAAGGGCCCCTTGTGGAATCTAGGAGAGTCTTGTTTTGGGAACCTCCAAGGACATCTGACCGGGAGTAGTAGAGGCTCTGCCCTGACAAGGGACTTCTATTCCCAGCATTTAATCTAGTGAGCTAACTCCTGTCACTAGTGTCCTGATCTAGTGCTGAGGCAGGGGTGGTGGGGTGGTGGTGATGTATCCTGTGTCCCGTAGGGAACTTCCCTTCTACTAAGGTCAGGACTCCAAAACCGACCCAAGAAGCACAGAGATTAGCAAGCTGCCCTGGGGCGCAGAGCCTAGACTGGTGCTGCCAAGGCTGCAAAGGATGCCAGTTGGAAAGGGTGTGGAGCCTACTGGGTAGGGTAGGTGCCTCTAGGGCCTGGGTGGTTGGGAAGATGCTCATGACTTACGTGGTTTCCAGCCTGGGCTGATGGGTACTGAATGTATACTGCATGAATGATGATGTACAAGGGACAGAGATGCTGGCCATGCTGCCCAGGAAGGACTCTGGATCCCCAGTAGGCAGTCAGGCCTCCCCGCACACACAGGGAGGCCCCTGTCACAGTGTTAGGCTCACACAGGCAAGCTCCTCACCCCGTCGAGGGGGCTCCTGGTCTTAGTGAGGGCCCCACTCTGCTTCCAAAAGCAAATTTTTCTTGGGAGTCTTAAAATAATTTTTTTTGGGGGGGGGGGTATTTCATCTACAATGTTCTTACCTTGACAAGAGGGTAAAGAGCAATGACCTTAACAGATCTGGAACCACAGGGGTTCTGAGATGCTGCTTTCCCTAAAGCCGAGGAATGGGGTCCATGCAGCCAGAGTCCCTCTCTGTGGAAGGGCAGCGTGATAGACAACAGGCTACATTTTTGTGTTTTTCCTAGACAAGGTTTCTCTCTGTAGACCAGGCTGACCTGGAACTCAAGAAAGATCCACCTGCCTCTGCCTCCTGAATGCTGGGATTAAGGTCCTGGGCCAGCCACCACAGCCTGGCCAAGGCTTTCTTTAGCAAAGACTCAAGCCAGCCCTGATACAGACTGTAACCCCAGCTGGAAGTGTGATGATTTTCCAACTAGTGGGTTGGCCCTCCCCATCTGGAAGACCAGCCCTCACACCAGGAACAGTGAGAAATTCCTTAGGTAGCAGAAGTAGGTCTCATGGTCAAAGCAGGGTTCCGGTCCAGTCCCATCCACCCCGGTCCCAGTCCCTGGGCTTGGTAGGAATGACCCCAGGCCAAGAGATCTAAATCAAATTGGGTCTTGGCCAATGATTCTGTTTATGCACATGCCTTGTGGGCCAGCACCTTTTACATAAATAATAGACGGCAGGCACTCCCTCCATCTTCACAAATTCTCAGGGAACAGCTGTGGTGGTGGGGGCAGAGACAACACACCAGCTCACTAGAGCAGAGCACAGGCAAAGCGTTGGGGAAATGGGCTGGGTGGCCTAGGGAGAACTTTGGATCCTGGCTACCTCTCCCACCAAGTTAATTGTCCAGATCAAGGAAGCGGACCACCTGGAGTAGAGCACAGTGATTCTTGGGAAGGAAAATGGGGCTGAAAAGGGTTTGAAGGGTTCAGGCCCAGCTAGAGCACACTATTAATCTCTACCATGGTGTTCAAGCACCTCCCCTTCCATGACACATATTACCATCTCCATTTGCCACTGTGGTAAGGACCTAATACTCCTGACCAGGTGAATAAGTCAGCCTCTTTTAGACGTAAAGCTGCATAGGAGAGGCCAAAACAGAGGACACCTGAACCACTGGACTAGTTTAGAGAGGACCAAACTGGCCAGCTTCGACCCTGCCATCACACCTCATCCCACGTTCAGAGCCTGGGCTTCCATTCAAGGTCCCCACCATGCACCCAATTCCTCCGCAAGCCAAGGAAGCAGAAGTCAAAACAACCGTGGTCTCTTAAACCATTTATTTCTCCCGGTCGGAAGGTTGGATAAACACAGAACACTGAGTGCAGCGAGGCTCGAAGAACAGCGGTGCAGGTAAGTGAGGCCAGGACTCAAGCGAAGGTGGAACCGTTCCAGCCCACGTTGGCAGCGTTCATGTCGTAATAGTTGATGTAGACCCTGAGAGAATGAAAGCCTGGCTCAGCTAAGCACACGGTCTCGGAGAGCGCGCTACGTGCCCTCTGAACGCCCCCCCTTGCCTGCCGACCTCCCAGCGCCCCTCATCCACCCCTACCTCCCCTTCCCGTCCCCCACGCACCGGTCCGGGCTGATGTGCAGGCGATCGGACAGCAGGCCGCACAGCAGCTTGCTGTAGTTGCGGTTCTGGGCACCACCGATCTTGCCGATGCTGTGCAGGCTGCAGAGGGCGCAGGGGTCGGTCGTGCCGCTAAAAGTCATGAGCTGGTCCGGGACCACGTGCACTGCGATGTACTGGGTGGGGGGAGGGGCGGCGTGGCGGGAGAGACAGGGACACACTGTTAGCCCGCCTGAAAGACTGCTTACAGGGCCACAGGTCTTCCGGAGAGCTCCAGCCGCCACCCGCCGGCCAACCTTGGCTTCCAGCCCCATTCCTCCTCACAAGTCGGGCCGGCCCACCCCACCCTACTCTCTTCCTGTGTCCTCCCTGCAAACCTGTGCGGGCTTGCCGGTGGCCTGCGCCAGCTGCTGGGTGAGCTCCGACAGAAACCCCTCTGGCACGGAGGCGCGGGGAACGTTGGTGTTCACGATGAACATAGGCATGGTGGCGGAGAGACTGCGAGCGTGGACCACAGGAGGACAGTACAAAGCGCGGTATGACCCAAGCCAGGGACCTGAGCTACGTGACCCAGCTCAGTACCGCCCCAAGCCGGCTGCCGCTCCGCCCCCTCGCTACGCCTCCGCTGACGTCAGACTACGTTCCAAAGGGGCGGTGACTGCCCTCCAGCGCGCTGCTTCTGCAGAGGTCTTGCTGTGCTTCTGGTGCTGTAGCAAGTATTCTCCGGGCTCTTTGTTTCCTAAGATGGAAACGGAGGATGCTAGGTAGTGAGGACTTGACTCTAGCGATTAGGTTTGTCGAGGCATTCCAGGTAGATGTTACAAATTAACCGTATAGTAAGTAGTAGGAGCAAGTTCATGTCTGAGAGATTTCTGTTCCAAGAAGAGGGAACTTAAGCTATTGGTGGGACCTGTAGGTTGGCCTTATTTCTCGTGCTAGTGGGCTAGGATCGGCCGACTTTAGTGAATATGATTTAACCTCAAACAATGAGCCAAAAACGTGATGGCTTGTACTTGGAGAAAGAACAATCCTTCCTTGCCTTGGGAACTTTCTCTAAGCTCAAGAAATTAGCCAAGCCCCATCACTTACTTGCTTTTGCTCTCCTGTTGTACCAACAGTCAGCCCTCGATCCCCTGCCTGGCCCAGTACCACCTTCGTCCCAGACACTTTCAACTGAGACTTTTTGTGTGTCCTGAGCCTCCTGGACATGTGTCCACAAGGCCTAGGCTTGTGAGTGTGAAATGGGGAAGGAGGTAGAATGGAGTCGCCATCCAGTTACTTCCCTACATTCCTGTTGGCTCCACGCAGATGAGGATGCTTGGAGAGGTTCCCGGGGGAGGAGTGGGCAGCAGGCTGTGAGCCAGAGGTACTAGTTCTGCTCCTCTGGCCAATTGCCAGTCCTCAGGGAAGCCCTGCTCAAATTAGATCCAGCAGAGTCACCCTTATCTGGAGTGGAGCCCTTAGAAGACTTTGTATAGCTTTCTCATTAACAAGTGAGACATCCCACAGGTGCCCAGGAAATGTCACTGGGATTTTGGGACTCCCTTTGTTTTCCCTAGCCCTTTTTAATTTTTGTTAAAAACTTTACAGCGGGTCAAAAGGATGTAGTATGGGGACTACCAGTTCGATCTGTGATGTCAAGGTTTCTATGAGGTTTCTGACAGAAATGAAGATATTCTAAAGAGACACTTGTGCCCCCTCCCTTTGGCTAACAGACTATTGAAACAATGATTCCCAAGGAAATGGAATTTTCTCTGGAGTCTCCTGCTGGTGAAAGAGAAAGGCTGGAAGGCAGAGATTCTATGCAGCTCTGGATGCTTGTCAGACAGCCTTCCAGAAGAGACTAAAGGTAGACAGTGCTGCTGGGGGTCGCATCTTGAGCAGGATCTCTTAGTTCTACGTACCTCTTGCCCTCCATTTAAATCTAAGCTTCATATGGCAGGACCCTGAAGATGAACTTGGGATGAGGGTCGCTGGACTTCCTTTATGTGTTCCTCTTCCTTCCCAGGGTAGCCACGTTGAAATGAACCTCCTTCCTCTGCTTCCATTGTTGTCTGTTTAATTGGACTAGAGGATGTCTGACCGGCCAGGACCCAGGCTCTAACCCTCACAGTTCTGTAAGATCAAACCAGAAATACCCCTACTCCAAACACGGGCTGTTCGCGCACCCCACGAATCACGAGAGACCTGTCTTGATGCAAACTGCAAGAGGAATTTTAATCGGAGCTCCGGGACGACCCCGTATCCCACGCAGGGGACAGGGGGGTCAACCATGAGGCTCAAAAATTAGAAGCTTTTAAAATAGCAATGGAGTAGGGGGGGTTGGGGAAATTGGCGCGGTTTCACATGATTGGCTAGTTCAAACATCAGCAAGAGCAGCTTGAGGTAATAGCTAACTCTAAGAGACAAAAGGGGGGGAAGGGGGAGGTAATCTACCTAACAGTTAAGTTATGTACTACCTTAGGCAACCTCCTGGGGCGTTGAGACATTCCACAGAGGTCGCTGTGACATTCAGAGGGCCTTGGGCTATTCTGTGATTGTTCCAGGAAAGGCTTGCCCCGTACCTAGGGCCATCGGTTAGTTTAAAGGTTCACTTTCCCTCCTGACACAAGGGACTCCATTTTGTCTTTGGTTACGTACTACTCTTTCAGTTCCAGGAGCATTGATGGTATAAATGGACAAGTCTGAGGCCAGCTACAGCCAAAGGTCTCATGCTAGGGTTACTATCTGGGCTCTGGTTCAGGGGTCCTTGATCTTGGGACACAGCTCCCCAGTATTCTTGGGGGACATTTGATATTTGGGTAATTTTGACTTGTTTACAGTTATCCTCCAGGTTTGGTAAGGATGTTAGGAGTTCCCTGGACATGCCGTGCCTTCCAGTCGCTCCCTGGTAGCTTTAGGCTCTTGTTCCCCATTGGCCCTTTAGATACTGGTTACAGAAAGCAGTTTGCTATACTTAACAAGTTACCACACTGGGTTTTGCACTAAGGGATAAAATAACAGGCCCCAGCAGTCTTTCTCCCATTGGCTTCCCATATCAGAATTGACAAGTGCCTGTCCGGGATCCTGTAACCCCCTAACTCCCCAAACTTCCCAGGTGTCTGGAGTCCAGAGGAAAAGCAGGCACCATAATTCTCATTTCCCCGAGGAAGTTTACAGGCCCAGGGTACCTGGACCTCCAGATATCAAAGGGTGGGCTACCAGTGACAGCTCACCCATCTCCCACATAATGGAGGCACCTTAGCTAAATGAGCCTTTCCTTTTCTTCCCCCACATCCTCAAGGGCTACATACTCCTTCCTTCCCCCCTTGGAATCAGGGACAGCAGGACTACAGGCCAGATTGTAGACTACCAAACTGTATGGCATGAAACCTACCACCTCCTCTGAAATCTTTAAGAAGGGAACCCCCTCCCTAAGGAGATCTGAACTCTCCTCAGATCTCCCATGCTGTTGTCTATAGTATTAATAACTCTCTTACCCAAAAGGAAATTCTGCTTCTCCCTCTTTTTTTTTTAAGATTTATTTATTGTTATATGTAAGTACACTGTAGCTGTCTTCAGACACACCAGAAGAGGGCATCAGATCTCATTACAGATGGTTGTGAGCCACCATGTGGTTGCTGGGATTTGAACTCAGGACCTTCAGAAGAGCAGTCAATGCTCTTAACTGCTGAGCCATCTCACCAGCCCCCTCTTTATTTTAAGAAATATATATATATATATATATATATATATATATATATATATATATATATATATATATATATATATAATGAGTACACTGTAGCTGCCCTCAGACACACAAGAAGGCATCAGATCCCAGTACAGATGGTTGTGAGCCACCATGTAGTTGCTGGGAATCAAACTCAGGACCTCTGGAGGCGCTGTCAGTGCTCTTAACTGCTGAGCCAGCTCTCCAGCCCTCCAATGTCCTTGAGTCCCTAAACCCAATGACTTTCTCCCCTGCTTCCAAATTTATGTGTTTGTATTAACGTTTTTCTTGCACATATGTATGTGTATGACATGTATGCTTACCTGCTCTGAGGCCTGAAGAGGGCATTGGATACACAGTACCCAGAGTTCCTGAAGGCCACGAACCATGTGAGAAGTGTAAACTGAACCTAAAGCACTAAGCCAGCTCTTCAGCCCCCAAGGACTTTCAACCGGTGCAATTACTGGATTTCAGTGACAACACTTTGCAATTCACATCTGAGGTCAGGAGCAGATTAAGGAATCTGTCCCAGAGAAGGGTTTCACATTTAGAGGAAGAGGGTGAGGTGAATCAGTAGGTAAAGTCACTTCTCACCAAGCCTGATAACCTGAGTTCCATCTCGGGACTGCACACAGTGGGGAGAGTGTGATCTAATTGTGTGTGTGTGTTTATAGAGAAAAGCATTGCTTAGAATTTCAGCATGTAAACACAAGCACACTCTGTAGTATGTAAAGCAATGTGTCACCAAATGTTTAAAAGTTCTTTATTGTTTTTTGTTTTTGTTTTTCAAGACAGGGTTTCTCTGTGTAGCCCTGGCTGTCCTGGAACATCACTCTGTAGACCAGGCTGGATACAAACTCAGAAATCCGCCTGCCTCTGCCTCCTGAGTGCTGGGATTAAAGGCGTGTGCCACCATGCCTGGCAAATTTTTTGTTGTTGTTTAAAAGTTCTTATGTATAGCTGGGCGTACAGGCAGATTTCTGAGTTTGTGGCCAGCCTGGTCTACAGAGTGAGTTCCAGGACAGCCAGAGGCTACCTAGCACAAGCTAGGTAAGAGAGAGACCCAAGGCTAGCGGATGGTAAGAGAGAGACCCAAGGCTGACCACAAACTCAGAGAATGGCTGGAGACTGGAGAGATGTCTCAGTGGGAAAGAGCATGACTGCTCTTCCAAAAGTCCTGAATTCAAAGCCCAGCAACCACATGGTGGCTCTCAACCATCTATAATGAGATCTGACGCCCTCTTCTGGTGTATCTGAAGACAAAAAATGCCCTTACATATCTGATCCTCCTGCCTCCACCTCCCAAATGTTAGAATCACAAGTGTGTGTGAGACAACATTTTATGGTGTGCTGGGGACTGAACTGAGGTTTTTGTGCACATTAGGTAAGTCCTCTATTAACTGAGTCACATCCACAGCCCCCTTTTTTTTTTTAAGATTTATTTTATTTATTATATGTAAGTACACTGTAGCTGTCTTCAGACACTCCAGAAGAGGGCGCCAGATCTTGTTACAGATGGTTGTGAGCTACCATGTGGATGCTGGGATTTGAACTTATCACCTTCAGAAGAGCAGTCGGGTGCTCTTACCCGCTGAGCCATCTCACCAGCCCCCCACAGCCCCTTTTTAATTTTAAAAAACATTTGTGTGTGCCTATGTGTCTTTGGATCATGTAGTGCGTGTCTGTGAGTGTATGTGTGGATATATGTGAGTTGAGTGTATGTGTGAGTATGTGTGTGTGCCTATGTGTGTGAGTGTGTGCAGATACTGTGAAGATCAGAGCAGGGTGTCAGATCCCTCAGAGCTGGAATTAGAAGCCAACATGGATGTTGGTATCTTAACTCTGGTCCTCATGACAGAGCAGTAAGAACCCTTAACTGCAGGCTGGAGAGATGGCTCAGTGGTTAAGAGCACTGACTGCTCTTCCAAAGGTCCCCAGTTCAAATCCCAGCAACCACATGGTGGCTCACAACCATCCGTAACAAAGTCTGATGCCCTCTTCTGGAGAGTCTGAAGACAGCTACAGTGTACTTACATATAATAAATCTAAAAAAAAAAAAAAACCAAACCCTTAACTGCCAAGCAGTTTCCCCAGCCCGCACACCACTCCTTTTCTCCTCATAATAATCTTCCTAAGAACAGAAATCTTTATTTTGATAAAATCCAACTTATAAATTAAATGTTTATTATTCATCCATTCTTGTGTCTTGAAATATCTTTGCTTCTCCCTATATTATTCCAGAGATAATTTTCTTCTAAATATTTGGTGGGTTTAGCCTTTAAATTTATTTGTGTGTGTGTGAGAGAGCATATGTGCCACGGCACATGTGTGGAGGTCAAAGGACAACTTTGTGACAATGGTCAGTCTTCTCTACCTTGACATGGATTCTGAAGACAGCTGCCAGGTTTGCACAGAAAATGGCTTTATCATATTTCTGGCTTAGATTCACATTTCTGTTGATCAATTTTAAATTAACTTATCACATGCCTGAGTATATGGTGGTGCCCACACACGATGGAAGAGTGTGTCAGATCCCTGGAGTTGGAGTTACAAGCAGCTGTCAGCCACCCCAGCTTGGTGCTGGGGACCAAACTGTTGTCCTCTGCAAGAGCAGCTGGCTATTAACCACAGAGCCATCTTTCCAGCCCCAGCTAACTTTTGTGTGTGGTATGAAGAAAAGGTAAAGGTCTTTTTTTTTTCTAATGGATACCAGATACACTATTAGATACCATCTTTTCCACCATTAAATTATTTTCAAGAAGAAGCCGGGCGTGGTGGCGAACACCTTTAATGCCAGCACTCTGGAGGCAGAGGCAGGCGGATTTCTGAGTTCAAGGACAGCCTGGTCTACAAAGTGAGTTCCAGGACAGCCAGGACTACACAGAGAAACCCTGTCTTGAAAAACCAAAAAAAAAAAAAAATATTTTCAAGAAGAACCAATTGGCCATTGTACATAAGGTAGTTGACATTTGACAGAAACCAAAAGTAAATGGATAGGGCAGTGGATTCTCTGGAGAGAAAAAACCTGTGCACTTAGGGAGCATAGAGATAGTCTTAGGAAGAGGGGGACCTTGACAGGGCTTCCTGTGGATAAGATTAGCAGCCGCAGGCAGTAATTCAGAGGTGATAGCCCTATCTGTTCCCATCCCAGCTCCCATATAATTGACACAAAGACCTATTACGTTTATTAACAAGCTTTAAGCACACTGTGATTGGGCAGATACTCATCTATTCTAACGCTGAAAGCTATCTACTTCCCAGCTACGGGCCCTGTGTGACTGGCAGTCTGACTCTCGCCCTGGTTTGCTCTGCTCCACTCGTGTCCTCACTGGGAATCCCTTGGTGACCTACTTGTCAGGACTCCTGCTGGACCCTCTCTTTTTCCCTCCTCTACCTTTGGGACCCTCCCCTAAGATCGGAAGTCCTGCCTTCTCTGCTTGGTCATAGGCCGATCAACTCTTTATTAACCAATCAGAAATAATCGGGCAGCATTCTTCACACAGTGAGAAACGGAAGATGATTCAATAATCATGACAAAAGTCTGGACTGTAACCAGATCCCTGGGCACAGAAATACACATCTGAATACACAGTGCCCAAAGCCATCTGTCTTCCACCCCCACCCCCAACCCCACAACAAGCAGTGAAGTGTTCTCAGGCTAGAGCCTTTGGTTGGCGGCAGTGTTGAGGGATAGAAAGAAAGCCATTGTGTTTAATTATGGAGTCTTTCAGAAGGCAAGCAACAGCCTTCCAGGAGACGTCTGTGTGGCCATCCTGCTTCTCTAATGTCTGTCTGTCTTACCTTTCACCTTTGGAAAAGCTTCTTATTATCCTTAATTATGTAGAATGGGTAGGCACACAAGAGTGTAGGTACTCATATGCCAGAAGTGTTAGCTCCTGGATCCTACAGAGCCTCCATCCACAGCCCAGCTGTTTACCAGTATTGGTGTCAGGGGAAGTACCACAAATAAAGCACTGCACGCTGACTGCTGGGATACAGTCAAACCCTGTCTTAAAGAAACTAAATGACTGACAAATGCCAAGTGTTATATCCCAGGTATCAGCCAAATGACTGGTCTGATGCAAAATGAAGTTTATTTGGGGCATGGGAGGAGGAGAGGGATGAAAAGGGAGTAGAGGCAGAGAACAAAAGGGAACAGAATGGAGAGAGAGAGAGAGATCACAAATGCAGCCATTTCTCTCCCAGAAGCCTTAGAGTAAGGATGAATGCAGTAACACCTATGGACTCTAGAGCCACCTACTCTGTCATTCACTCAGACATCATAGTTTCTTCAGTAAACCTCAAAGGTCCTCAAGCCCACTTCCCACAGACCATGCCAGAGCTGAGGACGAAGGTGAAGATGCAGGACAAGGCCAGGTAAGGAATCCCGGGGAGAAGCTCCACAGCAGAATGGGTAGGAGTGATACACCACCCAGGCTGGGCCCAACTACTTCCTCACTGTTAGCATTGAGTTGGCTCTGCCCCACAGTTACCTGGCAACAGCCAGGTGGGCCTGACTCACTATAAAAGGGGCTGCTCACCCCTCCTCTCTCTCATGCTCCTTCTCTTCTCTCTCCATTTCCCTCCCATCTCTTTCCACTGCTCATGGCTGGTCTTTACTCTGTAGGAAGTTGCTCTGGAAAACCTGGGCTCCCTCTTCAGGCCCTCCTTAAGCAATAGCCCCTCCCGAATGGGCAATATGCTAATGAGGTGTGGTTTGTGACACCAATGAAAGGGCAATATGCTAATGGGTGTGGCTTGTGGCACCAATGAACAGGCCACATGCTAATGAGGTGTATCTTGGTGCACCAATCCGCAACCACTATGACACCCTCCCCCCTTCCCTGGGAGAGTATAAAAGCAGCAGCTCTGCTGCTGTCCAGTGTCCTGGGAATCTACTATCAAGTTGCTCCAGAATAATGCTGACTGAGAAGATCGCGGTGGTGGCATGTCTTTCTTGCTGGTCGAGGGAGGCGCGTCGCAAGTGGTGCTGAAACCCAGGAACCGAAGAAGATCTTCGTGGGAACTGAACTCTTCAGGAACCGAAGAAGATCTTTGTGGGAACTGAACTCTTCAGGAACTGAAGAAAATCTTCATGGGAACTGAACTCATCAGCTACGGAGCAGCGGTACCGGTAAACTTCCCGGAATATTTTAGAGAGGTTATGCTTTCCAATATTGTTGACAGCAAAAGGGAGGCTAGAACCTATTCTTAAATATTAAGGGGGAACAAGAAAAGGGGATTTATCCCTCTCTCAAGGAATTGCAGCTTTCCAACCTCGACTCCTCTTCGGAAGAAGAGGTGGATGAGGAGGCTGTTAAAAATGAGAGGGAGCGATACCACCTAGATGATAAAGGGTATCAGCTCAAAAATAAAGCAATAAAAGGTCAGAAGAAGATAAACCTCAGTAAAGTTCCCAGGTAAAAAATTAAGGGGGAACAAGAAAAGGGGATTTACCCCTCTCTCAAAGATAAAGTTCCCAGGTAAATGGGACAAGAGAAAGTTCTCGGGTAAGAGACAATAAAGAAAAGGAGTGCAGTTAGGAAAGGAGTAAGTAATCATGGGCACTTCTCATTCCCACCCAATTTTTTTGGCTCTTCAGGAGCTGCTTGTATCAAAAATTTTAAAAATCAAACAATCCACCCTTCAGAGGTTTTTGAAGGAGGGTGATACCGTGGCCCCTTGGTTTGCGGTATCGGGGAGTCTTACTGTTCCCCGCTGGGACAAACTTGGCATAGACCTAGATTTTGCCTGGAATCAGGGCACATTGAAAGCAGGTGTGAAACTAGAGTGGATGCTATGTTTTTTTCTTAGGATTTTTGGAACCAATAAATCTTTGCAATTGCCATTCACAGTCATGGAAAAGGAATGTTTTGTTTAATGTATCTTTGAAGGGTAGCTTTTGTTCTCCTATAAAAAGAGCCCATGTGGGCTACATACGATGGTTTCTTTGGTATCAGGATGGAGTCCTGTGGCTTATTACAAATATGGGCATCCCACAAGTAAAGCAGCACCTCCTCAACCTAGGTGGACAGCTCGATGCAGAGCTGAAAGAGAGTGGCTATTCACCTGGACAGGATGTTAAGATTAATATCTATAGCTTTTTGAGATTATTTAGGAGCCAAAGTAGGAACAAAACAGATAGTGCCACAAAAGGTAGAGTTTAGGAAGGATAATTTGAGGACTTTAAATGATTTTCAAAGATTATTAGGTGATATTAATTGGATTCGATGTTACCTGAAGATGCCAAATTATGAATTAAAACCTTTATACAGTATTCTAATAGGTGATTCAGCTCTTGATTCCCCTCGGCAACTAACATCGGAGGGGAGAGCAGCATTGCAGAAGGTAGAGGAGAGGTTGCAATCTGCGTTCTTGCAGCGATGGCAAGAAGAAAGACTATCCTTAGCCCTTTTTACTTTAAATTTTGGATAACAATGGCCTTTCGGCAGCTGACAGGAACGCTGCCATAATCCCTATACTTTCACAATATGTTAAATGGAAAGATGTGTTATCCAGGTCATGGCTAGGTCCAGACCCGGTCCTTTCACAGTCCGGGGGAGCGGTTTGTGTTTTTCCTAGGGACAAAGAACCAATTTGGATACCCGAGAGACTGATATGAAGAGTGCCCCCTCCCTTGAAAGACATGGCAGAGAATAGCAGGGAGTTGTCGAAGTATCTTCAAGGGAATTGGACTGCGGAGGCAGAACAACTTTCCCGGAAACTCCTTATCCAGATTTCTATCCTGAACGGCACCAGAGTCGACCCTGTCACCTTGGGAGACGTCACCTCTTGGCTGTCCAATGCCTTTTCCTTTTCTTTTTTTTTTTTTTTTTTTTAAAAGATTTATTTTATTTTATTTATGTAAGTACACTGTAGCTGTCTTCAGACACTCCAGAAGAGGGTGCCAGATCTCGTTACAGATGGTCGTGAGCCACCATGTGGATGCTGGGATTTGAACTTATCACCTTCAGAAGAGCAGTCGGGTGCTCTTACCGGCTGAGCCATCTCACCAGCCCCTTCCTTTTCTAAAGAATGGGCTGGGATGCTACTTTGGGGTGTCCTGGTGTTTGCGGGTTGTGTACTTTGCCTCTGGTTGTTATGTTGTATGAGACGCACTCAGGCCCGACAGAAAGCTGTCATTATTTAAGCCCTGATGGCCATAGACAAGGGCATCTCACCTGAGTTCTGGTTGGCCTCTCTTAAGAGTTTGTAATGATTTCCTAGCAGACTGGTTTGCCAATACTTCCCCGGTTTAGGGACAGACCTAATGACTCCCACTGTACCACCTCAAAGGATGACGGAGTAAGGAAACTCAATTTTGCTGACAGAGTGTCACAATACAGTGCAGGATAGATTCCATACAGGATAGATTCCTTGAGAGCATGTCAAATTGCATGGAGGTTTCATGCCATCCTGACCTATCCTCCCCCTGATAAAAAGGCACGGAGATGGGTGTGCTATGTCTCACAATTGCACAAGAGAGAGAGAGAAGAGGAGTAATGCAACGCGCCTCCCTCGACCAGCAAGAAAGACACGCCACCACTGGGATCTTCTCAGTCAGCTTTATTCTGGAGCACCTTGATAGTAGATTTCTAGGACACTGGACAGCAGCAGAGCTGCTGCTTTTATACTCTCCCAGGGAAGGGGGGAGGGTGTCATAGTAGTTGCAGATTGGTGCACCAAGATACACCTCATTAGCATGTGGCCCGTTCACTGGTGCCACAAGCCACACCCATTAGCATATTGCCCGTTCATTGGTGTCACAAGCCACACCTCATTAGCATATTGCCCATTCGGGAGGGGCTATTGCTTGAGGATGGCCTGAAGAGGGAGCTTTGTTTCTCCTCTGTTACAGCCAAGTCCGCCAGCAACATGCTGGTGGCATCTCCTCCTACTCCAGATCTCTGCAGAGATAGACTGGTGGTCATGTCTGATGGTAGCCCGATTTCCTATCAGTCACTTGTCAAAGGCTGCTCCCTCAGGCTGGGGTGTTTGCTGACCAGATTTGCAGGACTTCATATTTAATTTAAAGAGGGGGGAGATGTAGGAAGCGGCAGTTGCTCCAGAACGGCAGTTGCTCCGGAAAACCCGGGCTCCCTCTTCAGACCCTCCACCAAACCTATCCCTGGCCTCTCTTTCTTTTTATAAAACACAACACTCATATCCAGGTATCCTTAGGCCCAGGGTCAGCAGGTCATCCAAGAGTACCCACCATGAGCAGCACCAGACTGACCCACGGTCCACTCTGTCAGTCACCACATACTACAAAGGGAAGAAACTCTGAGTTATAACCCCATATCCAGCCATGGTCCCTTTTGGGAAGAGGCAATATTGTTCAAGGAGAATTTGACTTGACTGCTTCCTCGGCAGCCTTGAACAATCAGCTGTCCAAGTGACTTCTCACCTTACAAATACTCAATAAGTGCATCCTAGCTGTGCCCTGCCAGAGTGAGAGTGGAACAGGAAACGGCTTGATGCAGACAACTGCAGACCAAAGAACCCCAGAACCCCAGAGTCCACCCATGGTAGGCTGATGGAGGGTACATTCACACTAAGAAAAGATGTAAACAGCTCCCAGTCCTGATGATGGCGTGCTGATCTTTCTCAAGCCAGCATTCCTGCCCCTGGGAGCACTAAAGAAGCAGAGATGTACACCTGGGTTTGGGTCAGCGGAGGGGTTAATTCTAAGGCACTAGTCCCCTAAAACTGCCCATGACTCCTGGCTACTGAAAGTCTCACCAGCACCTGCAGGAGCAGGGAAGGGCTGCGCAGGTATACTGGCTAGTTTTGTGTCAACTTGACACAGACTGGAGTTATCACAGAGAAAGGAGCTTCAGTTGAGAAAATGCCTCCATGAGATCCAACTGTAAGGCATTTTCTCAATTAGTGATCAAGGGGGAAAGGCCCCTTGTGGGTGGGACCATCTCTGGGCTGGTAGTCTTGGTTCTATAAGAGAGCAGGCTGAGCAAGCCAGGGGAAGCAAGCCAGTAAAGAACATTCCTCCATGGCTTCTGCATCAGCTGCTGCTTCCTGACCTGCTTGAGTTCCAGTCCTGACTTCCTTGGTGATGAACAGCAGTATGGAAGTGTAAGCCGAATAAACCCTTTCCTCCCCAATTTGCTTCTTGGTCATGATGTTTGTACAGGAATAGAAACCCTGACTGGGCTACACAGAGAAACTCTGTCTCGAAAAAACAAACAAACAAAGAAACCCTGACTAAGACAGCAGGGGACTCACCAAGACATCCCCACAGAGGTCTGCAGCACTGCTCAGCACCATAAGGCTGGTCACCTGCCTCTGCAGAGTACAGTCCTAGAGCACCTCCCATGGGGGGCATGCCTGGTACTCCATTCTGTACACAGCCCACCCGTCTTCCAGCTCCTTACTCACACCTCATGAAAGTGCCTTTGGGCTGCGCTGAGTGGGGGAAGGGGTACTGGGCTCCCTTCTAGCTCAACCACAGTGAGCTCTCTGCTCCACCCCAAGATCTCCCACCTTCTTGCCTTTCTTCACTTCTTCTGGTGTTGAAGACTTGCAAACTTTCATGTCATTGAACACCTTGATGACACCATCAGAGACAGCCACTCCAGAGCCCATGTTTCTGGAAACGAAAGGGAGACAGAAAGAGCTACTGAAGACCTGAGCCGCTGCAGCTGCTGCCAGGATCCAACTGAATGCTAAGACAACTCTTATAAGGACAACGTTTAATTGGGCCTGACTTACAGGTTCAGAGGTTCAATCCACTATCATCAAGGTAGGAGAATGGCAACATCCAGGCAGGCATAGTACAGGAGGAGCTGAGAGTTCTACATCTTCATCTGAAGACTGCTAGCAGAATACTGACTTCCAGGCAGCTAGGGTGAGGGTCTTAAAGCCCACGCCCACAGTGACACACCTACTCCAACAAGGCCACACCCAGTCCAACCAGGCTACAACTACTCCAACGAGGCCATATCTCCAAATAGTGCCACTCCCTGGACCAAGCATATTCAAACCACCATCTATATATTTACATTATATATAATATGTATATTATAATTTTATAAACTATAAAATTATAAATATAATATAACTTGTAAGTATATAAATTATATATGCTTATATGTAATTATGAAGTATAATATAATTTAATAAGTAACCTAGAGGTGGCTTAAAGTTTACAAGAGAATATATATAGGTTCTATGCAAAAATCCAACCATTTTATAAGGGACAAGCATATACAGGATTCACACAGGGTCCTGTGACTAATCTCCTGTGGATACTTGAGGATAGCTGCATTACTTCATTACTCTCTCCACTGGGCAGAATAGGAGTTGGGCGCATAGAGATAGACTTGGCACAGCCCCAAGCACAGGTCAGGCTCTATACAGGTAATTCAGCTTCCAAAGGGGGCCACATTCCAGAACTGACACCTCAAGCTTATGACTGGAAGCCATGTGGTTAGGAAAGACTGCGTGGGGAAAACCTTGACATCTTTTTCTTGGTTAGTGATGAATCTTGGGAGTCTGTGATATTTTGTATATGCTTAGACCAGGGAGTGACACTATTAGGAGGTATGGCCTTGATGGAGTAGATATGTCACTGTGGGTGTGGGCTTTAAGACCCTCATTCTAGCTGCCTCTAAGTCAGTGTTCTGCTAGCAGCCTTCAGATGAAGATGTAGAACTCTCAGCTCCTCCTGCATCATGCCTGCCTGGATGCTGCCATGCTCCTGCCTTGATGATAATGGACTAAACCTCTGAACCTGTAAGCCAGCTCCAATTAAATGTTGTCCTTAGAAGAGTTGCCTTGGTCATGGTGTCTGTTCACAGCAGTAAACAGCTTCCCTACAGAAAGTGATAGTCTCTATACCTGTTGCCATGGTTTTCTTTGAATAAAGTATTCCGTAAGGATGACTTAATGGTTTTCATTGGTTATTTTGTTTTCTCTCTCTCTCTCTCTCTCTCTCTCTCTCTCCCCTCCTCCTCTCCCCATTTTTGTTTCTCTCTCTCTCTCCCTCTCTCCCTCTCCCCCTCTCCCCTTTTCCCCCCTCTCCCTTCTCCCCCTCTCCCCCTCTCCCCCTAATAGAATGTTTTCTTTGGTGGCATCCAACAGATCAGAAAAAGCCTTGGAGCTCAAGAGAGTCTCTATTTTGACAGGAATAATTCATGAGAGTCAAGCCTAGAACCTGATTGGAGCCTGCCATAGAGAGAGTCCTTCCTCCGTCTTTTGAGTCTACAGTGAAGCTGGCCTGCAAATAAATGCTCAAGGAGAGAGCAAATAAATAGAACTTAGAACGTGGTATCCTGTGGTCCTAGCACTGGGGAATGGGGCGGCAGTGTGCAGGCAGGAGGCCATTGAGTTCAAGAACAAATCAGGAGGGAGAGCAAGGCCCTGTTTCAAAAACTAAGCAGCCTGGATGTGGTGGTACACACTTGGGGTGCGTGTGGAAAGCCTTTTGGGGTACCGCTTGGCAGCCGTCTGACACTGGCAAGGACAAAGAAGTGGGCCTCAGACAGGAATCTGACATTGGAAGTGAGCTCAGGCAGGAATCTGACGTCAGGGCGTAAAAAGGAAGTAAGTTTCAGCAAGAAGCTAACCTTAGGCTGTAATAGAGAAGTAAGGTGAGGCAAGAATTTTTAGTCTTAGGGTGGAACAGAAGAACTAGGCTTCAGGCAAGATTTTAGGCTTGGATGAGGAAGCAGGCTCAAGTATTTCAGTCATTATGACAAGCCCCTTTAACATCTGTCATGGGATGAATTTTTCAGGACCCCGCTTGCTGCTTTGTTAGTTCCTTATTTTACTGCTTGCCCAAAATACTTGCATGTAATTAAATTGGTTTAAAAATGGGTTGAAACTCAGGAGGCAGAGGTAGGCGGATTTCTGAGTTCGAGGCCAGCCTGGTCTACAGAGTGAGTTCCAGGACAGGCAGGGCTACACAGAGAAACCCTGTCTGGGAAAAAAAAAAAGTGGGTTGAAAAATAAAAATTTTGCCTTCAGTCTAAGAATTGACTGGGATCACGCTACAATGTTGTCTAACTGTCTTTTTTCTTTTTAATCCACGCTACTGAGCTGGAGAAACTGTTGACTGACTGAGCGGGCTTGGTCAGGTGGGGAAGGAGGTCACCTGACAGATTGGAAGTTCACAGTCTTCCCCTGCTACATAAGGATCAAGGTCAGCCTGGGCTACAGGACATGTGGCCTCACACACATCATCTTGATCCCAGGCTGTAAGGGTGACTGAGTTGATCCTCCATCTGGGCTTTTCTGTAATGCTGACTCAGTTATAGCACGAGGGGGCGTGGCAGGGCGTGGAGGCGTGGTGGGGGCGTTGGGGGAGCTGCACCGCACCTCTAGGCCCTCCATACATCAAAATCAATGCACAATTACATTATGGTCACACAAGAGACTTGCATGCCTTTAATCCCAGCACTCGGGAGGCAGAGGCAGGCTGATTTCTGAGTTCGAGGCCAGCCCGGTCTACAAAATGAGTTCCAGGACAGCCAGGGCTATACAGAGAAACCCTGTCTCGAAAAACCAAAAAAAAAAAAAAAAAAAAAAAAAAAAAAAAAAAAAAAAAAAAAAAAAAAAAAAAAAAAAAAAAAAAAAAAAAAAAAAAAAAAAAGAAAGAAAAGAAAAGAAAAGAAAAGAAAAATAACTAAGAAAAAAGAGAGAGAGAGTGAGAGAGAGAGTGTGTTACATGCTTTGGCTATCAGGACTTGCAAGTTAAATTCACAACAGCTAAGCCTCAATTAAATCCCCACAATTTCCGCCTCATCCAATGAACAGATTCATTCTGACAGTGCCAAATGGTGGTGATATGAACTGGAGATCCAGAAGAAAAGGGGGTGGGTGCACTTGGGCTAAAGATTCTACAAGGGAAAGTGACTGAACTCGGAGAGCGTGGGGTTAAAACCTGGCAAATCAGAGGCAAATAAATCATCTTGGGCTCTTTCTGTCTGTCTGAAAGCCTTCATTGTTTACCCCCTGTCTGACCTAACATCTTAAAATGTATTCTTGGCAGACCACTAGCTTTCAACAGTCTAAAACCTCAGACGGTTATCAGCTAATATCTGGAGCCTACAGTAGAATTTTCCCTACTTTGCTATAACCCGTGACCTGTAACCCACATCACAGTAAGTAGTTTGATTTATTATTTTCCGTGTTCTGCAACTAATAAAGTCTCCAGGAACCATGTCCACAGCAGAACATGGTATTTGTTCAGACCTGAATCTGTCTGTGTTCCCAGCCCACATTACTCATATGTACCTGCAGAACAGACTCTCCCTGTCCCCGCCTGAGATGAGAACTGTGGTTTTGTGCCAACAGTGTTAATGAGCTAAAATCGCTGTTGCTTTGCTGACCAGGGAAACAGAAGTTGGTACAGCAGCCCAGGAAAGAAGTTTGGGTGTTGGCAAATTCAGATTGTAAATAGCTCTGAACCAGCACCCCCCAGCAGATCTTTGGTTTGCCTTGGAGAAACTATTACTCCTGTGTGCAAGAACTCTTCACAAAGACGGCATTGTTTGTAGCCTAGGAAAGCTGGAAACAACTCAGCCGTCAATCATCAAGCAAACAGAGAAGAAATCAACTTTGGTATATAATAGAATAAGCCCCCTCTGGACCAGAGGGAGAGGATGTGCGTGCAGTGGGTAAAATCAACAATGTAGGGGCATTAAAGTTGGGAGGAAGCCAGGCATGGTGGTGGCAAGACGAACAGTGGAGAGCTGGAGGCAGTAGCTCAAGGTCAGTCTAGGCTACACAGACACTTTGGGTCACAAGAACAGAGAAAACAAAAAACAAAAACAAGAGTGGGTGGGGAGGAGGAAGGGAACAGAGCTCCCAGGTCAGCAGCTTGCAGACCAATGTTCTTCCTTTTTTTTTTTTTTTTTTTTTTTTTTTTTTTTTAAGATCCTACCTATATGAAGGGAAAGGAACCTTGGGTGGGGCAGGTGCAAATTGGTTCTCATAGGCCCTTGTTCCCATCTCTACTAAAGGGATAACTGGTTTCTTTAGATCTCCCCTGTCAAAGATATTTCTCGGGCGCCTTGAAACCTGCGCCTCAGTGTCAGGGGTCTGATGTGTGCAAGCCCTCTTCCCTCAACATTTCGTTAGCAAGTACAAGGTTCAGCCTTGGCAAACATTAACCAACAGAGTAGGGACGTTGTCATCGTAGCTGTCTCTCTAGCCCCTTGGCACTGGCTTCTGCTTTGGTTTTTAGTCCTCAATGACCCACGAGTGGGTGGCTCTGACCTTGAGGTCAAACACATGCCTACTCTGCCTACAACCGGTTAGAAGATCAGAGCTGGTTTTATCCAAATGCCAAAGCCAGCCTGGACCCCCTGCCTCCCGCAGGCTTTGTTTACAGTTGAAGTCAACCCCACCAGCTAGGGACAGGGCTGTCCAAAGAACACCTTCCCGCACCCCCACCCACCACCCCCAAACACTCCTAAGCCTCAGCTTCCAGGATTGGATACTCAGGCAATCTTTTTACCCAGGGAGAAGGCTGAGAGTGGAGGTAAGATGCCCACGGACACCAACAGCTCCTGACCCCTCCTACCAGCCAGGATCACCTATTCTGCGGATGATGAATGATAGGATAGAATCCCCCAGCTGTAGAAATCCAGAAATCACTGTGCTGAGACCACCTGGCCAGCCATAGCTATATCTCAGCGAGAACTGTTTATTGAGTTAGACAGTTCTCAAAATAGTCTGCTTTGTCTGAGCAAGCAATTAAAATTTTTTTGAATTAATAAATAAGAGATTACAAATTCCTCAAACCTGTCTTGATCTGCAGTACCCTCTACAGCTATATATCTACTTCCCGATACCTAAGCCCAGGGCCGACTCCTCTAAGGGTCCTCCTGATCAGCTAGCTCCTTCCCCTTAGTACCACTTCCATTCTGGTGGGGAAAGTTGGGGCCCCTCGCTGCCATGCTAATAAACGCAGGCCCGTTTATTGAAGTCAGATTTTGCTCTCTTTCCTGCCTTCCGCTACTTTTTTTCTGGGCTCTTAAATCAAACAGACGAATTGAGGCCCGGAGCGGGCACACAGCGGGAACTAGAGGGCAGCTCGTATTAAAGACAACCCATAAGCCAAATAGGTGCCAGTCCTTCCTCTCACTGGTGGTGGTTCCCCCCACCCCCACCTCACCCCCGCCGCTCTACTCTTCGGTATCTCCTCCAGGGACATAGACTAGGAGCCCACCCCCTAGTCACCTCCATCAATCCTGCAGGAGCTCAGCCAGGATTGGCTACAGATTCCGCCAGGAACCTGCTCTCCTCAGCTCTGTTCCACCCCTTCCTGATTTAATTCTGGAGATTTCCCACGCGGCGCATACACTTTTGTCGCCAGGAGGCGACAGACTACACATTCTGCAGAAGCCAGTCTTGTGTGTGTGTGTGTGTGTGTGTGTGTGTGTGTGTGTGTGTGTCTCAGGCCATCAGAATTAGCAACAAGCACCTTTAACTTCTGAATTACCTCCAGTACTCAATTAAATTTTTTTTTTTTTTTGGTTTTTCGAGACAGGATCAGATTAATTTTTTTAAAAGATATGTTTTTGTTCTTTTTTAGTAAATTTATCGTGTCTTAAAATTCCTAGTCCAGCACTTAAAACTCCTTCCAAGCCTCTTTGGGCTCTGGATTTTGGCCAATTAAAAACAAACAAACAGCCAGGCGTAGTGGCGCACGTCTTTAATCCCAGCACTCGGGAGGCAGAGGCAGACGAATTTCTGAGTTCGAGGCCAGCCTGGTCTACAAAGTGAGTTCCAGGACAGCCAGGGCTATACAGAGAAACCCTGTCTCAAAAAAAAAAAACCAAACCAAAAACAAACAAACAAACAAACAAAGGCTGGAGAGATGGCTCAGTGGTTAAGAGCACTGACTGCTTTTCCAGAAATCCTGAGTTCAATTCCCAGCAACCACATGGTGGCTCACAACCATCTGTAATGGGATCTGATGCCCTCTTCTGGTGTGTCTTGACATGTATATTCACATACATAGAATAAATAATAAATCTTGAAGACCATGACAAGTATATTCACATACATAAAATAAATAATAAATCTTAAAAAAAAAAACAAAATAATAACCATCAGTGCCATACTCACTGGAAACTGACTGCTTTGTATAATTTGGATAAGAAGAGTCAACCCAAGGTGTTTGGGTTGTCTAATGGGAATTGATAGGGAAGTTGCTCAAAGGCAGGTCCAAGTCTGACTTTGCCATAGAGCTCCACGGAGTCTTCCAAGCCGGCTGCTAGTTAGCAGGTACATCATCGGGAATCTGAGTCATCAAGTTAAGTTACCCTATAATTAGAATCTATATGACTGATTGCTCTGGTTAGGTCCTATGTTTTGAGGTATTCAGCTGCATTTATAAGTGAAGGTAGTCATTAGGATAATGCTGTTATACATGCTGTTATAATAAATTGTCCATTATCTCTATGGATTTGCTATATTTTAACATTCCCAATATCTATAGTAATACAATTGGACCCAGTTGCTCTCAGCCCCGGGGGTTCGAATCTAAAACAGAAATACCTTAAGCTGAGCATGGTGACACATGTCTCTCTCTTCCCCTTTCTGTCCTTCTCTGTCCCCCTTCTCTGCCCTCATGGCTCTGCTCCCATCTGTCTGCCTCTGAGATTTCTCTGCTGCCCCCCACTGCCCCCAGATTTCCCCTGCCTTTTCCATTCTTTAGCTGGCAGAGAAAACAAATCCAAGTAAGACCCAGAGACTGCATCCCTGGGACCATATGCCCAGGGGTGCCTATGGAGGCATCTTTTCAATCAGGATCTCGTTTTCCCAGATGTGTCTCTAGCTTGTGTCAAGTTGACATAAAACTAGCAAGCAAGACAGGCGTAGTGGTGCACACCTTTAATCCCAGCACTTGGGAGGCAGAGGCAGGCGGATTTCTGAGATCGAGGCCAGCCTGGTCTACAGAGTGAGTTCCAGGACAGCCAGGGCTATACAGAGAAACCCTGTCTCAAACAAAACAAAACAAAAAACAAACTAGGGCCTTTCCTCCTCATGCCCATCCTACCCAGGGGCCCAGACATTCCTGGAAAGTCTGGAGACAGCAACCAGGCCCAGAGGGAGGCTGGCTCTGATGAGGGTGACCTAACACAGCTAAAAATACCCCATAACCCACAAGGAAGGGCCAACAAGGGGTCCAGCCATTTGTGGGTGGGGCTTCTTAGAGCTGTGATGGAGTCTTGCTAACCATGATGGAAGGGGTGGGTCCTGTATACTCAGACCCCAAGAAAAGGGGGCCCTCTGATGAACAGAAGAGACCTTTAGGAGAGGCTACCACCTCCCTGGCTTTTGACAGGACCTCTAAGATGAGTGGCTGTGTGTTTGCATATCTATTTGGGAGGCAGGTGAGGCAGGGGCTGGTTTGAACCCAGGAGTTTGAGGGCAGCCAGGCAAACAGTGCCTAGTACTGCTTGTCTCTAGGTCCCTAGAACTGGGGTTTCCAGAGGCCCCCCCACACACACACACTACAATAGCTCTCTAAGTAGTGAGTTACAGAATGGGTCAGAGGTGTCTGCTTTGACCAGTCTAAGAGAGCAGGACTGGATACAGATTTACGTCCATGGACATAGGCTCCACTATGCTTCCCACCCAACTTCAGTTCCCCTAACTGCAGACTCTGAGCACCTTCTGTGGCATTCCTGTTGCTGTTCCCCTGACAGGCCCGTCCCTCCCTCCAGACAGACTGCTTGTATCATCCCTGGACCCAAGACTCCCTGGACTGTGCTTCTCAGATCCTCAATGCAGGCGCCTGCCTTATCAGCCCCCAATCTCAAAGGAGACAGACAAGCATCCTTTGCCTCCCTGGTGACAACTGTCTCTCCCACTGCCCCTCCTCTGACATGGATGGATGGCCAGTTACTGCAGAGGGAATTCCTCTTCTTTATGCACTGGCATGAAACCTGACCTCATTCCAGACCTCCCTCCATGGCTCCTTTACTAAATGGAGCTGGCCCTGGTGTGAGATGTGGGGTTGGATACTGCACTGCGGCACATCACTGCCTCTGCCTGGGTGGGATCTGCTCTGCCTGGCCTGTGTAGCTTAAGTGTTTTGGTCCAACTCCTGCTGTGTAAGAAGTACAGAAGGATTGTCTTAATCACAACGCCCCCAGGAAGGCGGGTCCACTTCAGTGTTTCCTGTTCTCCATAATCTGCCTGCAGATGGCTCTTGTTCCTGTGAGACCCTCTTGCTCTTGGCATCTACCTAAGACAACCTGAACTAGTTTCTCTTTGGGCCGGATCATAACCTCTGGGGACTTCAGGGTTCTGTTCTGACCTTAACTCATCTTCCAAAATGGTGTCAAAGCTGGCTCCTCAGGCTGACTAGGGCATATCTGTTTGGGCATCTTCCTTTTCCTCCTGCCCGGTCATCATGGGCTTTGCCTAGCTGCATGCCACAGTCCCTTCCCAGCGCCCCCAACCCCCAACCCCTCCACCCCACCCCGGGCTGCTCACTGCCTTTCTTTGTCTTGAAATCCTTTCCTGGCTTAGCTCCTGGACCTCTCTCCTCTTGGCCTCCTGTTTCTGACTGCCATCCAGGCCTGGCTTCTTCTCTGTCATAGGCTGGAAACATCTGGGAGAGGAAGAAGCTGTAGTTGCTAGTCTTTACACACATTGATCAACTGGTCATAAACACTAATATTCTTAATTTCCGGGGGGCGGGGGAGAGCTTTGCCAAATGGCCTTGCCAAATTGTCCCATGATTGGAGGCCTTGGAGCCCTCAATATGGCCGTGCCCTTGTCAACAATACACATTAACTCAGGACTTCACTCACCCAGGGCTTTTCCACTCCCTATAATCTCTCACAGGCCCAGGTTACAAAAGCCATTGATATACTGACAACTGACATTTGATCATACCTCTCTCCCGATACCACACTCAAGATTTGTCCACGCAGGAGTCAGGTAGATGTCCAAAATTCAATCAAGGCCAGAGTAAGACTCTGCCTCCTGCCTTCTCTCCAGCGTTCTCCATCTCTGCCACAGGTGACGTCATCCACTCTCTATGCTCAGACCTCTCAATCACCCTTGACCCCGGTTGGTCACTGCCATGCTCGGTTTATAGGGAAGAAGCACTCCCCGGCCTGGACCTCCAGGCTCCACCTACCCGAGGCAGGGATTACTTTGCCCATCTTTTGCCCTTAGACACATTTTAATTTTATTTATTTAGTTAGTTATTTGGTTTTTTTTTTTTAAAGATTTATTTTATTTATTATATGTAAGTACACTGTAGCTGTCTTCAGACACTCCAGAAGAGGGCGCCAGATCTCGTTACGGATGGTTGTGAGCCACCATGTGGATGCTGGGATTTGAACTTATCACCTTCGGAAGGGCAGTCGGGTGCTCTTACCCGCTGAGCCATCTCACCAGCCCAGTTATTTGGTTTTTTGAGACAGGGTTTCTCTGTATAGCCCTGGATGTCCTGGAACTTACTTTGGAGACCAGGCTGGCCTCGAACTCAGAAATCTGCCTGCCTCTGCCTCCCAAGTGCTGGGATTAAAGGTGTGTGCCACCATGCCCGGCTTTTAATTTTTATTTTGAGGATTTCATACCCACATGTGTGTTTTTATCAACTCTACCCCCATTCCTCCCTCCCCTCCCCCCAAATACTTTCACCGCTTTTCTTCCTTCATGTGTGCCCACGCTTGCTCTCTCTCTCTCTTTCTCTCTCTCTGTCTCACTCTCAACCCACTGAAGAGTCCACTTAGTGTTGCCTGAATGTATATGAGTGTCGGACCCTCTCTGTACTGTGGGTAGGTTTTTCAGGAGTCACATCCCCAGCAGTTGCTAGTTGCTAATAACATCTCAGACGTGGGTGGGACATCACAAACCCTTCCCCCATCTATATATCCGTGAGTTCCTGTGGGTAGTGGCCTGGTGGTGTCCAGCAGATGATGCTCCCCAGTGGTAGATAGCCACTGTTCTCGGAAGTTTCTTTTCTTTTTAACTTTTATTTATTATTTTATAAATAAGTACACTGTAGCTGTCTTCAGACACACCAGAAGAGGGCGTCAGATCTCATTACAGATAGTTGTGAGCCACCATGTGGTTGCTGGGAATTGAACTTAGGACCTCTGGAAGAGCAGTCAGTGCTCTTAACCGCTGAGTCATCTCTCCAGCCGCTCAGACGTTTCTTTTTAAGAAGCAGCATGACAGGCTGTCTGACTAGCATGTGCAAGGTTCTGGGTTCCATCGCCAGCATCATAACATATATAAAAAGAAAATGACTTAGCTAGGTTTGGCAGCACCTGCCTGTAATCCCAGCACCGTGAGTATCAGGCAGGTTTGTGAGTTCAAGGCCATCTGTGTGAATCGAGTCACCATCTCAATAAACAAACAAAAGCAAAGATAGCAATAAAATACACACATACAATCTGTCCCGACCGTGTACAAGCATGTAGTTTACGGGCTGCTCACATTTGTGCAACCATCAGCATTCATTCATCTGTACAACTTTCCATTTTCCAAATGAAAGCTCTGCGCCTATTAAACAGTAACTCTAGCCGGGCGTGGTGGCGCACGCCTTTAATCCCAGCACTTGGGAGGCAGAGGCAGGCAGATTTCTGAGTTCGAGGCCAGCCAGGTCTACAGAGTGAGTTCCAGGACAGCCAGAGCTACACAGAGAAACCCTGTCTCAAAAAACCTAACTTACTAACTAACTAAATAAATAAATAAGTAGACTGCAGCCCACCTACTTAGGAAGGGAAATGGAGTTACTGGGTTTTTTTGTTTTGTTTTTTGTTTTTTCGAGACAGGGTTTCTCTGTGTAGCCCCTGGCTGTCCTGGAACTCACTCTGTAGACCCGGCTGGACTCAAACTCAGAAATCTGCCTTCTTCTGGGTAGACTTGCTAAGAGGTACATGGTAATTCCTTTTTTTTTTTTTTTTTTTTTTTTTTTTTTTTTTTTTTTTTTTTTTTTTTTTTTTTTTTTTTTTTTTTTTTTTTTTTTTTTTTTTTTTTTTTTTTTTTTTTTTTTTTTTTTTTTTTTGGTTTTTCAAGACAGGATTTCTCTGTATAGCCCTGGCTGTCCTGGAACTCACTCTGTAGACCAGGCTGGCCTCAACCTCAGAAATCCACCTGCCTCTGCCTCCCAAGTGCTGGGATTAAAGCCGTGCGCCACCACCACCCGGCTGGTAATTCTTTATTTTAAGTTTTATTTGAATAAAATGAAATCAGTATTTTATCTTTCTGAGACAACTTTTGGTTTTGTATCTCAGGTGTCATGACCAGAACTCAGTATCCTGCCTCCAATTTCCTTGTCTGATAATTGTTTATTTATTTATTTAGAGATGGTGTTTCACTATGTAATCCTTGCTGGCCTGGAACTTTCTCTGTTGACAAGACTGGCCTCGGACCCTCAGATCTCCCTGACTCTGCCGTTGGAGTGTTGGGAATGAAGGCGAGCTCCACCACACCCAGCGGTCGTCTTGCTTTCCTCATTTGAGCACCACCTTTACTGTTGTTCCCCATTGAGGCTGAGTCATTTTAAATCTCCACAAAAACCGCATGAAAAACATGTACTTTTTCATAACCTGGACAGTGCACGTTACTGTTTTGTTTGTATAACCTTTCAGTGAGCACAGGGATCTTTTAGAAGTGACAGTTAAATGTCACCTCTTCAAATGGGCTTCCCAGGTCACCTTACCGTGCTGGTGAGTCTCAGGCATTATTTTCCATCGAGCAGCTGTTCTAGGTTATGTGGTATCGAACTGTCTGGACCATGATAGACAGTGTCTTTTGTTGGCTACAGAATCCCCAGCATTTATCAGAATGTTTGACACACAGTAGGTCCTCAAAAATGACTGACTAATGGCATTTTTCTCTTTTACCAAGTTTCAAGTCCTTCTCCAGTCTGCCCACTTGCTCCAGCATGACTCAGAACCCTCAACCTGGTCCTCCCCACAGCGTACACCCAGGAGGGTCACGACTGGAGACAGCAAGTGATAACTGGCTTCTAGAGTTTTACAGAACGTCACCAGTAAGCTGGAGGTTGGCCTGAGGCCGGTCCAATATCTCGGCCCGCCCCATTTCTCGACTCTTTGTTCTTTTCATAGCCCCGCCCTCGTGGCAATCTCGTGGGTGCTTGCTATTGGTTCTTTTCTAGATGCTGTCAAACGACCAATTCTGATTGGCCATAACGCCTCCCACGCCTCCATAGCAGCCACAACAACCGCCACGTGCTCTACCGTGGGACTTCCCCATTGGCTAGCCGCCTCCATACACCTGGCCGTCCCGCTTCCTCTTCCCATTGGCCTTCCAGTCCCCAGGCTCGGCTCCTCCAACGCTGATTGGCCCCCAGAGAGCGAGGCGGGGCTTGGGGGCGGGTAAAGAGCGCGGGTTTGCCGGCGCGCGCGCGCTCGCTAAGGATTTTTCGATGGCTGGGCAGAGGCTGGCGGCGGGCTTCCTGCAGGTGCCTGCGGTGACACGCGCCTACACCGCGGCCTGCGTCCTCACCACGGTCGCAGTGGTGAGCGGGCCGGGCGGGCGTGGTGGCACCATGGTTACAGTCCCTGATGGGCAAGAGTGGCTTAGGGATGTCGCCTGCTTTCCGGGGCTTACACTGCCTCCTGTCCCACAGCAGCTGGAGCTCCTCAGCCCCTTCCAGCTCTACTTCAACCCGCACCTGGTGTTCCGGAAGTTCCAGGTGAGGAGGCCTTGACCCAGGCTCCTGGCAGCCAGGTCCCTGCCCTCCATCCCCGAGCCTCAACCGCCACCCCCACCTCTTTGCAGGTCTGGAGGCTCATCACCACCTTCCTCTTCTTCGGGCCCCTTGGATTCGGCTTTTTTTTCAACATGCTCTTCGTGTATCCTGGGCCACCTTGGTGGGGGCTAGAGGTGGGGTGAGCCTGGGATGGGGGTTATGCTGGGCTAGTAACGGGGGAAACTGAGGCCCAGTCGACGTGGCACTTCCTATGCCAGTGTTGCAGGTTCCGCTACTGCCGCATGCTGGAGGAGGGTTTTTTCCGTGGCCGCAAGGCTGACTTCGTTTTCATGTTTCTCTTCGGTGGTGTTCTTATGACTGTATCCTTCCGTACGCTCAGTATTACTGGACCAAAGAGACGCGTTCTTATCTGTCGTGACCCAGACCAGGAGGGACAGGCATTCAGAGCCTGACAGCCATGTAGCTTAGGTGCCCTAGCTAGTTCTTCTGTGTCCCTGAACAGCACAACAGGGAGATATAGGGTAGTCTGGTAGACTACGGAGGCTCTGAGACATGGATGCAAGAGCCAGAAGGAGCAGGCACGGGAATTGATGGGGCCTGGGTACCTGAAAACCATAGAAAGGGGTTCTTTTTTTTTTTTTTTTTTTTTTTTAAGATTTATTTTATTTATTATATGTAAGTACACTGTAGCTGTCTTCAGATACTCCAGAAGAGGGAGCCAGATCTTGTTACGGATGGTTGTGAGCCACCATGTGGTTGCTGGGATTTGAACTTATCACCTTTGGAAGAGCAGTCGGGTGCTCTTACCCGCTGAGCCATCTCACCAG
>LR749799.1:898727-987721 GCA_902729485.2 Mus minutoides | reverse complement strand
AAAGGGGTTCTTAAATCTCTGGAATAGATCAGGGATATGAGGGAACCCGTGGAAAGGGTCAGAGGCACTGTGGGCAACAGACTGCTCCAGGGAGCCTTGACTCTTGGTCCAGCTGCTGGGATTCCTGGGCAGCCTGTTTTTCCTGGGACAGGCCCTCATGGCCATGCTGGTCTATGTGTGGAGCCGTCGCAGCCCTCACGTGAGGGTCAACTTCTTCGGCTTACTCAACTTTCAGGCGCCATTCCTGCCCTGGGCCCTCATGGGCTTCTCGCTGCTGCTGGGCAACTCGGTTGTCACAGACCTACTAGGTGAGCCCACCCATCCACCATTGCCACTCACCCCCAGGCCAGCTGCTCCCATCAGGGAGTGCAGCTCATACATCCCTTCCCCTGCTCCTCCCAACCCCCTCATCTTATCCTAACGTCTTGTCCCTTATTAGTGCCCCTCAAGCAATCCAGCTGGCCCACAGGATTTGCATCTGCAGTTGACCTTCTGAACTGAGTTGGTGTGCCTGGGGGTGGTTAGAGTTTCTGCTTCCTGACTCCTACTCCCCCAGTGTTCTCAAGCTCCTAGTTCCTCCCCTTGTCCACTTTGGGCCCCTTTAAGCCTGTCTTTCAAGGCCAGTTCTGATCTTATTCTGCCAGATAGCAGGGTACTTGTGCTCTGGAACCTGGGGTTACCCTGTGCTGGGAAAGATGGCTTCTGCCAGTCTTTGGCTCCCTCACAGGGATCCTTGTGGGCCACATCTACTACTTCCTAGAAGACGTCTTTCCCAACCAGCCTGGAGGCAAGAGACTGCTGCTGACCCCCAGCCTGTTGTGAGTGTTGGACATCGGTTCCCCCACTGCCCATTCCGTGCCAATCTACCTATTCCACAGGGAGGGGGGATGACTTGTGTTTGCTGCAGTGCTCAGTATAACTGTCCCCTCCCCACAGGAAGCTGCTACTAGATGACCCTCAGGAGGACCCCAATTACCTGCCCCTTCCCGAAGAGCAGCCAGAGCCCTAACTGCAGCTCCTGGAGCAGAAAGCCCACTCTGACAGCACTCTGTCCTTCCCTTCACCTCAGCTCCGGCTGAGCAGCCCACCAGCAGCCTTGGTGCCTCAGCCAGCAAAACCCTCCACTTCCCTGTACCATCTGTGCTCAGCGGTAATGACAGGACACGGGGCCCAGAGAGGTCCCAGACTGCCTACAGATGCTGAGCTGAGTTCTGAACTAGGTATCCACAGGCCTCACCTTCACACTGCCCGTGCCCCCATGGAGACCTCAGCCCAGTCAACAGGAATCCCACCCGTGGTACCTGTCTTCATTTAAAGCAAGCAAGTCTTCACCTTCTCCAGCTGGTGACCCACAGATCCCATGGTCTCAGGTGCAGAGGACAAGCCTGACCCTCCTCTGCCATGCTAGTGAGCCCAGGGCCGTGAGCTCTATTTAAGCAGCAGCCGTGTACAGCAGAGGTAGATCTGGGACATTCCTTCCACTTGTCTACCTAGCTTTTGTTGCTCTACATGTGCCCCACAGGGCTCACTCAGTATGGGATTTCCCCAAATCTGGCCTGTTATTTCTATGGCAACAAAAATGTTTTCTACCAAGTCTGACTCAATATGGTAGTGAAACCTGGTAGGCCACTGCTGTGGAGAGGAGGGGTTTAAGACTGGTAGGTTCCGAGGGGTGGGTGGGGTGGAGGAGAGTACTCCCTAGCGGGCCCGCTGAGTGAGGGTAGCAGTGTGGAGCTGGGGTGCCAGTGTCATTGTCTTCAGTCACAGCCTGCATGCCCAATTTGCCAAGCAGGTGCAGACCCACGTCTATTCTACACCACAAACCATGGACAAAGGAATGAGCTTACCCTAAGCACAGCTTGGGGGATGGGGAGGAGGCTCTACCTCCTCTCTACACACTGCTAACTCAAAAGGATGGCACATGGCAGGCATGCTATTATTTCCCTGTTCCCCACAACAGTCTGAGGAAGAAGTTGGCCCAGGCCACAATTGAGATGGACTCAGTTAATGTTTTGAGGGCTGCTAGAACTTTGGCACAGATTTCTGTTTGCATATTTATTATGTCTTGTTCAGGTGCTGCCCACACATGACTAAGTCCTCTAGAAGGGATTCATTCTAGAGCAGCACGGTCCCTCCAGGTGGCAGCAGCCTGTCTGGATGCATCAGAACTAAGGCCAGCAGAGGAGCTGACACACTGTCAACCTCTACAAGGACTTGCTGAGCACAGAGAGCCCCTGGGAAACTGGAAGACCCAAGAAAGAATAATGTCTGAGCTCTGCTCTGGGGGCCCTGTGGCCTGGCTATGCAGGCTCAGAACCAGAGGGCGGAAGGGCAAGGACTGACACAGCCAGTTGGCCACATGCCCTTCCATCCACATAGGTTCTAGCTCAGGCTGGACTCCTGGCTCTCAGTTTTATGCTACTGCACAGAAATTGAACATGGTACTTTTTATTTAAAAAGTGTTACCAGCCCTGCCTGGGGCTCCTATACAAAAACAAAACACAACCCAAATGAGGCTGTTTCCCCGACTCTAGACTCTGGGGGACAGTGTTGGGGTTTAGCAAATGGAATGTGTGCTGAAGGAAGGCACCCAGGAGGCTCCTACCCCAGTCCTCAGGATGGCACCAGCTGTCCCTTTGCCTTTCTCTTTCCACAGAGGATAGAAAGGCAGTCTGAGATGCTCCGTGGAGGTTAAGAATGGATGTCTTCATCACCAGGCTGGGGCAGTGTTGGCGAGACGCCTCATTCGCCTGAAGTAGGGAAACAGGTGGTCAGTTGGGGCTGGTCATAGCTCGGGGTGGCTGTCTTCCTCCTGGCTATGTTATTTTCCTAGAGGAGCTAGGTGTGGGGCCAATCTAGCAGGAATAGTCTCCAGCCTTTCTTGACCCTGCCAGTCGGCTGCACAGACACTACTTTTCTTTCTAGAAACCCTGAAACCTGCTAGGAGATATGGCAGACATGACCTGAGGACTTGCCTTTGTTCTCTTTGAGAAAATGTACCCTGGGGCCTCATGGTTCCTGGGGAGAAGATACTCCTGCCTCTGCCAGGGAAGCTAGGTGCCTGTACTGCATATATATACCTTGTGTTCCTATCTTGATCCCTGATCTTCTTCTCCATCTCTGCATCAGTCAGTGTCTCCAGCAGGGGGCACCACTGGTCAGCATCTCCGGTATTTCGGATGGCAATCTCCACTGTGGGAAGTGGGTTCTCACTGAGGGAAGGGAAACAGGGAGAACAAGGGCTACTTAACAGAACAGCAGCTAGGAAGTCCCCTAGAAACCATTCCTTTTCACCCTGCAGATGGCCTGGACATGATAGGAAGGCCCACTTCCTTGTCCCTGCTGCTCTCAGCAGCTGTGAGATGGCTTCTGTCACTGCCTCAAGCATGATGTCAGGACCTGCACGGAACAGTGCTCTCACCTATGGCCTAGAGAGCCTTCCTTTAAAGCCAATTCTTGATAAGAATGAAGGAGCTTCTAGCTATGGAGGTAGTTTCTTTGGACAGAATAGAGTCACAGACACGGGTAATAGACCGGGCCTATTTACCCTATTCTGTCCACAGCTGGTACCCACCAAGACCCACTGCTCAGGAAAATACCATAACCACCACAGGGATGAGGATGGGGGTGCAAAAAGACTTCCCCAGAGGCCTCAACCTCCTCAGAGAGGGCCACTGGGCTGGCTTGTTCTCAAGTGTTCTACATATTTATCCCTTGGCTTATTCATGGTCCACACTAAGCCCTGGGGAAGCCAGCCTTTTGCTTTGAGACAGACAGCTGGTTGGCAGAGAACTAAGCTAGAATTAGAGCTCTTCAGAGACCACCTGACTCCACCTCATCTCTTCAAGCCTCTAGCCAAATGGACACAATGTGAATGAAGTGGGACAAAGGCTAGGAGGGAACAAGCACGGGGGAGGGGGAAGGCGTGACGCTCTGGACCTTGGTTTCTAGTTGGGAAGAAGAAGCTAAGGAGGTACCCAGGTACCCAATGTGTTCCAGCAAAGCTGAGCCTGGCAGGAAGCCTCACAGCAAGACTCTAACTAGGTCTTTTCTCCCCACACTGTCCGATGGCCTTCCAGAGAGCCTTGATCCACCCCACCAGCCTCCCTGTCTCCTGAGGTCCAGTCCCTCAAGAGATGGCCACCCTAAAGCACCTTGCTGCCCTACAGTACCTCATCACTTGGCAGATGAAATGGGATAAACAGTTGACTGGGCTGCTGTGGGTTTTGCCTAAAGTATAGGAGCAGTTAACTATCAGGAGGTTAACATTAAAGCAGCTACCATTCATCCACTGCAGTTTTTTCAGAGGTAGACAGGCTCTGTCCCCATCACTGTACCAAACTAGTACAAACCAAAGCTGGCAGCCAAGAGCCTACCCTCGCCCAACTCAGAAAGGCTGGCCAGGGCCAATTCTTAACATGAAGGTTTCAAGGACCTTGAGCCTGGATCAAGGCCAGAGTATAGGTGAAGCTGGTTCCACAGATCAGGAGAGCCCCGGCTCCTTGGCAGACACAGGTCTGACTTGGTACTGAAGCTCAGCTTACAACATCCATACCCACAGGCTCCACAGATCTGGAAGCTCCAACTCCTGCTAGTGACTCAGAAGCCAGGGATCAGTCAGCCCCTACCCTTGTGGTCAGTCCCTGGGGCCAGCCCCTTTTCAGCAGCTTGATTTAGAAATCCAGACACAGGCCAGCCAGACTTATCCTTCATCTCCAGGTCACCTCCCTGAGGAGGGAAGGATTCAAAGGCGCCAAGCCTAGGCAGTAAGAAGCAAAACATGTTTTTCTGTGAACTTAAACAAGGGCTGGCAAACAGCCCCAGAGGCCCCTTTGTTTACCTCCCCTTGACTCTGGGAAGATTTCACACCAGTGGGTTTGTTCAAAAATAGAACTGCTAGGGCTGACCATGGGAGGATGGGCTCAGAGCCAACACTAGCTGCCTCAGGTTTGTGGGGACATGTAAGCAGAGATACTCCCCTGAGTCCCAAAGTCTGTGGGCCACTGGAGTCCTACTCATGAACTCTGAGGCCAGGAGAACCTGGACATTCTCCTGGGTCTGTTAAAAAATGACAATGACAGGAAAGATGGATGCTAATGGAGTATATTTATTTGTGATGTAGGGTTTTTTGTTTTTGTTTTGTTTTTTCCCCCGAGACAGGGTTTCTCTGTATAGCCCTGGCTGTCTTGGAACTCTTAAGACCAGGCTGGCCTTGAACTCAGAAAACCGCCTGCCTCTGCCTCCCAAGTGCTGGGATTAAAGGCGCCACTATACCTGGCAACTATCAACTTTTGTGCTACAAAGAACACTATCAAAAAAGTGGAAAGGCAGGCTGGAGAGATGATTCAGCAGTTAAGAGCACTGACTATTCTTCCAAAGGACCTGAGTTCAAATCCCAGAAACCACATGGTGGCTCACAACCATCTGTAATGGGCGCCAATGCCCTCTTCTGGTGTGTCTGAAGACAACCATAGTGTTCTCACATACATAAAATAATAAATCTTTTTTTTTTTTTTTTTAAGTGAAAAGGTGGCCCAGAGGATGGAGAATATATTTACAGATTCTACCTCCTAAAGAATACAGATCCAGGGCTGGAGAGATTGCTCAGTGGGTAAGAGCACCGACTGCTCTTCCCAAGGTCTTGAGTTCAAATTTCAGCAACCACATGGTGGCTCACAACCGTCTGTAATGAAATCTGGTGCCCTCTTCTGGAGTGTCTGAAGACAGCTACAGTGCACTTACAATAAATAAATAAATAAATAAATAAATAAATAAATAAATAAATAAATAAATCTTTTTTAAAAAGTCCAGGCCAGTAAGAAGGACTGGTGTAAGGTCCTGAGTTCAATCCACGGTACCTACATGGTGGAAGGAAAGAACTGACTCCTACAGGTTGTTCTCTGACCTCCACACATGGGCACCTCTCCATCAATAAACTGGGGCAGGGTGAATGACCTGAACAGGCCATTTCCAAAGACAGACAGACATGTGCACACACACAGGGCCAATAATCAATGAAAAGATGCTCACTAGAAAATTCAACCTCAGGCTCTATCACTTCCCACTCAGCAGGAAAGCTACAGTCAGAAAGACAAGAGCAAGCACTGGCCAGGATGCAGCCCGAAGCCCAAAGCACCAGTGGGTTCTAGGATGATGTGGCTACTGTGAAAAAGGCAGTTCAGCAGTTCCTCAAATGCCAGGTGTGATAGCTAGATACAATCCAGGCTCTTAGGATGCCCAGCCAGGAGGACTACCATGAATTATTAGAGGCTAGCCTAGGCTACGAAGTGAGATCCTGTCTCAATAAAACAAAGCAAAAGTGAATCAGTTACATAACCCAGACATACTGTTACTGAGTAGACAGCCAAGAGAACTGACAGGCACATTTAAACAAAACTCCAATGTCCTTAGCATTATTTACTATAGCAAAAAAGAAGAAACAGCCCACAACTGAATGGACAAGCAAAATGGTTTTTTTTGGTTGGTTTTTTTGGGGGGCGGGTATTGGTTTTTTTGAGACAGGGTTTCTCTGTCCTGGAACTCACTTTGTAGATCAGGCTGGCCTGGAACTCAGAAATCCACCTGCCTCTGCCTCTCAAGTGCTAGGATTAAAGGCATGCACCACCACGCCCAGCTACAAAATGTTATTTATTAACCACTGGAAATAGTTAGCTGTAAGAACGGAGTTCTGTTAACATTATAGCATAGATGACACCTGAAAACATTCTACTAGGCAGCTAGACACCACAAAGTCATAAGAGTACCAGCCTAGGCTCAACAGAAGGAAAACCAACCAGACCAAACCAAACATGCATGTGAAAGGCCACGTGTGATGACTCACAACTATAATTCTATCATTTGGACCGTAAAGCATGAAGATCAGAAGTTCAAGACCTGCCTGGTCTACAGAATAACTTCAGGCAAGTTAGTGTGACCCTATCTCAAAACAAACAGTAAAAAAGTAAATACATTTTAAAATAAAGCAAATGGCTCCACAGTGTGGGATGTGAACTGTCTCTGAATGGTTGTTACAGAAATAAAGCCCTCTCTCAGGATGGCTTGGCTAGTGAGATCTAGGACTCTGTACCAGCCCATCCCTAACTGCTGGTGCTGCAGAGCAGAGGACCATGTTTTCAGTCCTTCAATCAGGCTCTGCCGCCAAGCCTGACTGAGGACACCTTTACCTCTGTCTAGCATATGATCCTGGCAGGGCAGACACTAGTGACTGAATGCCACACAGTGCCTAGCATGGACAGTGTCACCTTCTTTCCTTTTCTCTCTGCTCTTCCTGCTCCAGCCAGCCCTCACCAGACAGCTTCCCTCTGGTACACTAGGAGTCAAAGCACATAACACACCTGTCTTTCTCCAGTGCCAGACAGGAAGCTGTTCTCTGGCCCCTGGCTTGGAAGGTAGGGCTGGCTCAGGAGAAATGACTAGTAATTTGGCTGTAGGCAATTCTAAGAGCAACAGCTCCTGCTGCCTCACCCACTCCATCCTCATCAGACCCATCCCACCTCCCCACATCTGTCAGAGCCTTCTTTTTTAAAAAATACTTATGTTCATTAGTGTTTTGACTACACATATGTCTGTTTGATCCCCTGGAACTAGAATTACAGATGGTTGTGAGCAGCCATGTGGTTGTTGGGAATTGAACCCAGGACCTCTGGAAGAGCAGTCAGTGCTCTTAACCACTGAGCCATCTCTTCAGCCTCATTACAGTCCTTCTTTAAAAAAAATTTTTTTTAATTGAGAAAGATTATCTGCTTTATTAATTTATGTGTATGAGTGTTCTACCTCCATATATGCATGTATACCATGTGCACATATTTGGAGTACACATGGGAGGCCAGAAGAGGTGCCAGATTCCCTAAAATGAGTTACAGACAGTTGTGAGCCACTAGGTGGGTGCTGAGAATCAACCTGGGTCCTCCAACAGAGCAGCCATCCCTACAGTCCTCGTCACTGCCCTTTGTCCTCATTCTGGTTCTGGGATGTCTGTTGCTCTATTCCAGTTCTGTAATCTAGAAGCCTGGAGCTTGTAACCAGTTTGTCACCCCTCCCCCTCTCCATGCTTCTTGTTCCTGCCCTGGCCTTTACCAGGCCTGCCTGTCCTACTGCTAAAAGGTATAGCCTTCTAATGCATGGGCATCATGGCCTTGCTCACACATGTCCTATGACTAGCAGCTCTCTCTGCTATTCTGTAGATACAACCAAAGGCCAGAGACCAGTGGGATGGGTACGTAAGGGGATGGGACACAGATATGCAGAGCCTGACAGCCTGGCTGAAAGGAACTTAGAGGCTTAGAACTTAAAACTCATTTTAAGTTGTCAAAGAACATGTGCTTGTCATATTTTGTGCATTATAGAGACCAAACTGGGACTCCTCCTACCAGAGAGGAACTGCAAGGATGACAGGGACAACAATGATTTGCCTGTGGCAAGTGGTTAAAAAAAATCCCTAGTTCTACATGTCTGTGGGGTGAGGTGATGCAGAGCTGAGAGCGCGGGAGAGTGTGGAGCTCTGGCTGCTCCCCTCTGGATTCTAATGCATACAAGAGCTAGACTCTGATTCTCATATGTCCGGACTGTCACTGCTAGGTCTCATGCAGTGTGGGTAGCATCCCAGCTGCCCAAATGGTCCAACACACAGGACAGGTATTGAGAGCTCACCAGGCCCGACTGACTGGGAAGATAAAATAGCCTTTTCTGATTCTGTAACCAAGTACCTGAGACATTGCAGGAATCCAGGCAAACAACAGTGGAAGGGACATTTGTTTGCTCAGATTTCTACCAGAGTAGGCCTACACTTATTCCCAAGGAATAAGTGTAGGCCTCCCGAGTGCTGGGATCAAAGGCATGTGTTTGTTTGTTTATTTATTTATTTGGTTTTTCGAGACAGGGTTTCTCTGTATAGCCCTGGCTGTCCTGGAACTCACTCTGTAGACCAGGCTGGCCTCGAACTCAGAAATCAGCCTGCCTCTGCCTCCCGAGTGCTGGGATCAAAGGCATGCGCCACCATGCCCGGCTGGATTTGAAATCTGAACCCAGAACTAAGATCACAGCAGAGCCAAGGCCTTCCTGTCCACACCGGGGACTCCCACAATATAGTCCTCGAGTCCTAATGTAACACTATTGAGTGGCTTCCGGGGCTTGTTCTTGAGCATGAGAAAACTGCAGATGGCCAGGAGACTTGAAGTCACCTGGGGCCTGATAGCATAAATGCTGCTAAGTGGAAGATGATGGAACAGAGGAAAACGATGCCAGGAGGACCCAGCATAAGCCTCAAGAAGCTGGACCTCTCAAGCCTTGACCACGGCACTTAAAGCTGCCACGCAGCAGGTGAAGGCAGACACTACTTCGCAGCTAGGAGCATGTGCACATTCAGAAAGTGGGTTCCCACTCAACTACTGCCTGTGGATGCATCCTCTGTATCAGTGACACCCCAAAGCTTGACTCCAGGGAGCAAAGCCCTTCTACATCGGCTGAGGCTAGCTGGCCTTGGCTCCATACAGGGTGAATGGACACCGTGGCTGCACCCACAAATGGGCTTCTTTCAGGAATGGTGAGGCATGGGACAGACATTAAGGCTAGAAAACAGAACTGCTTGGCCAAGGGGCTGCTAGAGGAGTCTCTGTAAGCACCTCACGTGCCTGCTTAGCATATCACGTGCTTGGGCTGAGGGACTCAGACCCTTTTGCATGTACCTTATTTCTTCTGTCTACCCCCTCCCCAAACATTTTTATTTTATGTGTTTGGGTGTACTGCCTACATGCATGTCTACATTCCCCCCTTAGATTCCTGGTGCTCACAGAGAACACTGGATCCCCTGGGACTGAAGCTGCCTCCCTCCAGACCTCTTTTCTCTTGCTCATATAATAGAAATCCCTAAGGAAGCTGATTCTTGGGATGTCTGGTAAACCTATCTGAGCCAAACGCCTGCTAACAAGCTTCCTGAACTGCCAGGTCTTTGCAGAAAGGCCTTTGCTCTTGCTTTTCCTAAGCATTCCAGTTCTCAATGAAATCTTTTTCCAGTGGAGGCAAGGAAATGGACAAAATGCAAGACCAGCAGGAAAGATGACCTTGCTGGTTATCCTACCTGAAGGCATAGGTCTTCTGGTGCCAGCTCAGCTGTCCTCGGATGCTGTATGCAATGGTGGTGACAAACTCCCCGCCCAAGCCCAGCTCTGAGCACAGCTTCAGGGCAAACTTCTCTGGGGAGTTCTCTTTCTCTGACATGTCCCATTCAAACTGGTCCACCAGGGAGATGTTCCCCACATGGATGTTCAGCTGCAACAGGAACCAAGAAACACAAGTGAAGGGCAAAAGTTAGTCGCCCAGGATAGCTGGGAGGTGGGGACAAGCCATTCCCAGCTGCCAGGTTGGAGGAAATCCAGCCCATCACTCAGAAACTGAGGCCCTGGTCTGTCTAGCTCCTTATTTATAAAATAGAACTGAGCTCCCAGACTTCCAGGTTGCCACTAGACACTGAGGCCCTGGACACCTGATCCCACCTTCACCTTTCTTCTCATCCCCTTGCAGCCCATGCTGACTAAGTGTCTTCTTTGTCCTTTACACCTCGGACAATCGACCTTCATGCAGTCATGCTGGCCATGCAGAGCTCAGCTTACATGCCACTCTTCAGAGACTGTCCTTGAGCCTGTTTTAAGCCACTGTCCATACCCTGATGTTACTTTACAAGCATCCTGCCAAGCACACCTACCCCATCTACTCATCAGCCCTTAGAAAGATATGCCTATCCCCAAACTCTGTGGAAGGAAAACAATACTCCACAAACCTGTGTTCTCACCTCCACATATTTGTGGTGCCACACACACACCAATAACAGTTATATAAAAAAAAATCAGTGCAGTAAGACACATGCATAATAGCACACACACTAATAAGGAAGCTAAAAATGAATCAACATAATCAGATACTTTACACCCACTAGGATGGCTACTATCACACAAGAAAGGAAGAAAGAGGGAATGAAGGAAAGAAGGAGACAGGCCGGTAATAACAACTTTTACTGACTCTCGGGAGAAACTGGAACCTTAGTGCACTGTTAGTGGGGGCATAGGATGGTGTAAGTCCTGTGCAAGTCTGATAGGTCCTCAAAATAATAAAGGACAGATAGCCTAGTGACCTAGAGATTTTTTTTCTAAGATTTATTTATTTTTATTTAATGTGTACTGGTATTTGGTCGATATGTGTGTCTATGTGAGGTTGTCAGATCCTGGAGTTGCAGACAGTTGTGAACTGCCATGTGGAGGCTAGGTACTAAACCCAGGTCCTCCAGAAGAACAACCAATGCTCTTAACCACCATGTCCTAGCAATTTTAACTTGTTTAATTTTAACTAACTTAATTTTAATTTGGAGTATAAACCCCAAAAACTGAAAGCAGAAATACAAACATGTATTTGAATCATATAGTATTTCTGGCCCAGCCCATAAGAACATTACACTGATGTTGCACATGTCACTGTGGGCTCTCCCAACTCTGGGGTTGGCTCAGCAACTGTCCTGATGGAGGTGCAGCAGCACTGGCTGTCCTACTACCCACAATGTGACACTCTAATCTGAAGCCAGCCCACCCATTCCTGAGCACTGAGTCAGGCTGTCCCTGAGAGATGTCATCCCAGAAACTGCATCCCAAGCAGGGAACCTGACAGGCTTCCATCAATGGCTGAGTGTACCCTTCACCTACCTTGATGATGACACGCTGGTCTGACTGGTCCTCTAGGATGCTGTCTGTGGGGTAGGACTCAATCTGCTGTCGAATGGCAGAGGCAATAGCTGGCACAAAAGTCAGTGGATTCAAATCCAGGTCATCACAAAGTATTTCTGAAAACATCTCGGGAGTCATTAGCTTCTCTGAAACCATAAAAATGCAAACATTCCAATCTATTTGTAGTACATCATTTCTTACATCTGTCCTGGTTTCTCTCCCATTTATTCCTACTTTAACAAACCTGCCCTCACACAGATGTGGAAGACCGGGCACCTGAACTTGGCCTTCCCAGACACTTCCCATGGTTCACATCCTATGAACCAGAGAGTGCTCTGAGAACGGGACTTGGGTTGTCAAGACGCAGGACATTTCCATCAGTACCAGGACCCCTCTATTGTTCTTTTGCAGCCATACCTAAGTGACTGTTTACCTTTCACCTATGATATCTGTTTCTGTAATTCCAGCATCTGAAAAGCTAGAATCATACCTTATGCAACTTGGGGTAACTTTTTTCTAGGCAGAAATTTTTTTCAGAGAAGCTAGTCATGGTGGTACGTGCCTTTAATCCTAGGACTTGGGAGGCAAAGGCCGGTGGACCTCTATGATTTTAAGGCTAGCCTGGTCTACACAGTGAGTTCCAAGCCAGCCAGGCCTACATAATGAGATTCTATCTCAAAAAAAACCAACCAAACAAGCAACAAAAATTCTTGAGCAATGCATGAGGCTGTTCCTTCCTTCCTACTGAGATTAGCATTCTGCAGAGCACTCAGACTCTCTTCACTGGACCATTTCTAATTTCTGTGTGTTATGCACAGAGCTGCTATCATACCCACATGTAGGTTTCAGTGTACACAGATGTCTTCAGAACTTCTCGGGGACACATGCCACCACTGCAGCTGCTCACTCAGATGGTAGCCATGTTTAGTTTTTGAACTGTTTTTTAGAGCAGCTTAGACATCTGTATTTCCACCAGTGTGTGAAGGACTCAGGTTTTCTGCACCCTCACAAGCAATACGTGATGCTGTCACTGGTTTGATTTTGCACTTCTCAAACAGCTAATAAAGGGGGCTGGTGAGATGGCTCAGTGGGTAAGAGCACCCGACTGCTCTTCCGAAGGTGATAAGTTCAAATCCCAGCAACCACATGGTGGCTCACAACCATCCGTAACAAGATCTGGCTCCCTCTTCTGGAGTGTCTGAGGACAGCTACAGTGTACTTACATATAATAAAGTAAAATAATAAAAAAAAAAGAATACAAAAACAGCTAATAAAGCAGAAGACCTTCCCAATGTTTACTTCCATCTAAGCCTCTAAGTGAATGCATTTCCATAGCTCCTGTCCTTACTCTAAGGTGCTTTCCTGCATTTACTTATGTGTGCGGCTGTTTTGTTTGCATGTACATCTGTGTACCACTTGCATGTCTTATGTCTTTAGAGGCCAGAATGCATTAGATTCCCTTGAAATGGAGTTATAAACCACAGTGAGCTCCTATGTGGGTGCTGGGAATTGAATCTGGGTCCTCTAGAAGAACAGTCAGTACTCTTAAGTCTGAGCCATCTCCGTAGCCCATGTTCTTATTGTAATTAAATTGTTGCTTTCTAGAGTTTTTAAAATTTGTTCTTTCACAATTTCATCCAAATATGTAAAACATTGTGATTATACTCCATCTCCTGTTATCGTTGTCTTTTCTGAGACAGGTCTCATCGTTTAGCCCTCCCTGGCTGGCCTGTAACTTGCCATGTAGACTTGCGGCTGTCCCACACTGGGATCAGATGTGTGCCCCTCTCCATCGGGCACCCTTTCACCCTTCCTACAGGGTCTTTTGCAGGGCAAAGTTTTAATGAGGTCCGAGTATTATTTTCTATTCTGGACCATGCTGCTGGTGTCTGGAGGGTCTTCATCTATCCCCAAACACCCAAGATAATCTCTTATACTTCCCCCCCAACAAGTTTGAGTTTTATATACATTAAGTCTGTGATGTTTTTTTTCTTTTTTTTTTTTTTTTTTTGGTTTTTCGAGACAGGGTTTCTCTGTATAGCCCTGGCTGTCCTGGAACTCACTTTGTAGACCAGGCTGGCCTCGAACTCAGAAATCCGCCTGCCTGTGCCTCCCGAGTGCTGGGATTAAAGGCGTGCGCCACCACACCCGGCTTAAGTCTGTGATGTTTTAAGAGTTCACCACTAGGTGGGAGATTAGGTTGAGGTTATCTTTGGATGGCAGACTGCTCCAGCATCATTTTGTCCAAAGGACTATCTTCCCTCCAATCACCGATTTTGCACTGTTTTGTCAAAAATCAGCAGGACTAGGAGAGGGGTTAAGGGTGAGGGTGAGGGTGGGAGGCGAGAGCACACCGTGGCCTTGTGACATCAGTTAGAGGCCCAGCTGGGGGTGAGCAGTGAGCACTCAGCTGGACTGAGCCTGAGCGACGCCTTGGGCATCTCTGGAACTACAGATACTTGCCATGCCAAGGCCCTGGAGCCTCTCACCCTTCTCACCCTTGAGCTCTCTCTCTTCCTAAGGCTGCAACTCTTTAATGCAATTCCTCATGCTGTGGTGACCCTCGACATAAAATTCTTTCATTGCTACTTCATAACTGTCATTTGGCTACTGTTGTGAACTGTAATGTAGGTATCTGATATGCAACCTCAGAAGGGGTCATGATCCACAGGTTGAGCAGCCCAGGAGGGCGGAAGCTCACACTAACACACTGCTGTCACTGCTCTGTGTTCATGTTTGTTAGAGCCTTACAGACCAGCTGAGGCTGACGACACAGTGCTTGATTTGAGAAGTGCCCTTTTTTGTTTTATGTTTTGGAACAGGGTCTCACTATGTAGCTCTAGCTGTACTGAAACTCACTATATAGAGCAGGCTGGCCTCGAGCTCACAGAGATCCCCCTGCCTAGAGCCTCCTGGTAGTGCTGGGATTAAGGACATTGACCACCACCACCCAGCCCCAGCTTTATTATTTTTAATTACTTTTATTTATATGAGCACACCAGAAGAGGGCATCAGAGCCCATCTCAGATGCTCGTGAGCCCTATCCTCAGTGTTGCTGACTCTCCTCCCTCCCTCTGCCTGTTTTTTCCATGCTAATTTTTTTTTTTGGGGGGGGTCATTCACACTGTGGATTTTCACAAATGATTTTACTTGATCTTCTATGTCACCGGCTGGATCAGGCTGGTCCTTAGAACAGTGTACCACCACATGTTTATTTATTTACTGAGAGCTGGGAGTATGTAGGCAGGTAGGCAGTGCCTTCTCTAATGCATGCATTTATTCCCTTTAGGTTGGGTTTGTCTACAAGGCAGACTACATTAACCATGTCCTCATTTTGTCTCTCAATCACCTCACTTCTGCTTTGTGCCAGGAGCTGAAGCAGTGTGGCCTCAACAGATGCACACCTTATTTAGCAGCTGAACCTTGAGCTTCCTAGCCTTCAGAGACACACACCAGAGAGAGTCTCTTATATTTATTTATAAATTACCCAGGTTTGGGTATCTTGCTACAGCAATAACAAAAAAACAGACAAAAAAAAAAAAAATCTCTAAGACACATGCCCAGTCCACAAGGAATAGGCACACGACAGAACCCAGAACCAGTATGAAACAGAGTTTACAACCTTAAGATCCATGCCACAGATCTTCAAATGTCAAGTCTAGACTCTTCCCCATGGGCAGCTGGAGAAAAGTGAGCATTTTGAATAAGGCTCAGGCAAAACCAGCTATCACATACCGTTCATGTTCCAGGTAAAAGCGTCTCGCAGCTTCTGCCCGTCGATCTCCATGTCAAGCCGGATGGGCACCAGCACCTCAGGCTGTGACGCATTCTCATGGATCACAGCTGGGTCGTGGTCATCAAAGCTGAAAGTGTAAGGGTAGCAGCTGTCAGTCAGGGCTCCACGGTTCCCTGGGTCTAGGTCCCCAGAGACACAGTGTCTGGCTTCCCAGTTGGGAGAGGCCATAACTTCCAGGCATTTGTCATCTAGCCCTGGGGCAGCACAGAAGAGGTTGTCAGGAGTCCCCAGGCCAGTCTAAAGGAAGTGCAGGAGGCAGTAAACAGGCTCAAACATGTCTAGGTTACGGGCTGCAACAGGGCTGGGCAGTGTGCTTCCTGAATGCATCAGGAAGAGCCAGAAAGCTACTGCCCTGAAAGAAGAAAACCTAGATATGCTAGCAGGCTCTGGACGCTCATGCCTGTATCCCAGCACGGGGAAGGCTGAGACATACTGCCAACAGTCTCAGGTCAGGTTGGGATACAGAGTAAGACCCTGTCTAAAAAAACAAAAAAAACAAAAATTACCTCTTCCCCTTAAAGCTCAGAATTTTTCAGAAAATGGGTGGAAAAACACTAAGAGCCACAGGTCAAAGCTTAAGGGGGAGGGCCATAAGACAGGATGGGGGAGGGGACCATGAAAGGCAAGCATCTTCTTTTTTGTTTGTTTGTTTGTTTTTCGAGACAGGGTTTCTCTGTGTAGCCCTGGCTGTCCTGGAACTCACTCTGTAGACCAGGCTGGCCTCAAACTCAGAAACCTGTCTGCCTCTGCCTCCCGAGTGCTGGGATTAAAGGCGTGAGCCACCACGCCCAGCTGGCAAGTGTCTTCTAGAGGCCCGCTGCACTCACCAACTCAAAGCAGCTGTGATATGCACAAAACCAAGTCAGCATGCATGGACAGGGGAGGCCCTACATGTTACATGTCCTTCTAAGAAACCCAGAGGTAGCTGTCACACATGGAGGAGTCCACAGGACCACAGATGAGGCAGAGACTGGAGTGGTGTGGCTATGGCTGTAAGCTGAGGAAGGGGTGAGCGGCAAGGCCTCTGAAGGGAGCAATGCCTGCCCATGTCCTCACTTTGGCCTGTGACCCTATTTCAGACTCCTGACTTCTAAACTAGGAGAGACTAAATCCATCCTGTTGTAAGTCACTACCTTGGTTTGTTTTAGCAGCCACAGAGAACTGACACGGTGGGAGTCACATGGGTCCCTGTCCCTGACACCCTCCAGACTGGCGGTAGGCATCAGACAGAACATGCTACAGGGACAGCCTAGGGACTGTGCCCCCCAACAATTACACTGAGGTTCCAGGGAAGAGGAAGAACAAGAGAACACAGCAGGGAGGATAGGGAAAGCCAAGGATGATGCCCTGGAAGGAAGAGAACAGCACCTGAGGCAGTGGTGGGGTGGCATCTGAGGAGACTACAGCACACTGGAATCTGTGCAGGGGCCAAACTCCACGGCGCTTACTCACCACAAGGGGAAGGTTCTCTTCTTGTCCCGACCCATGCGGTTCCTGTTGATAGTGGTGGAACACGGCACAGCATCCAGGTGGTGGGAGCTGTTGGGCAGGGTGGGGACCCACTGGCTGTTCCTCTTGGCCTTCTGCTCCCTGGAGACACAGGAGAAGAAAGTCACCCCGTCAACCAGGGCTTAGATTCTGCTCACTGAGACTCCTGACTCATGTCCACCCTGCTACTGTGGGTGCTAGTGTGTCATGGCAGCCTCCAAGCTCCTGCTGTGGAGGATGTCTGGTCACTGCTTACACCATGGGACTCTTCCCTGTGTGAGAAAGGCACAGAAGTATCAGATACAGGGCAGGGAATGGTGGGGAAGCCTTTAATCCCAGCACTCGGGGTAGAGAGAGACATGTGGATCTCTTCATTCAGGCAAGCTAGGGCTACAGTGTGGAATTCTGTCAAAGGAAGGGAGGAAGGGAGGAAGGGAGGAAGGGAGGGAGGAAGGGAGGAAGGAAGAAAAAAAGGAAGGAAGGAAGGAAGGAAGGAAGGAAGGAAGGAAGGAAAGAAGGAAGAAAGAAAGAAAGAAAGAAAGAAAGAAAGAAAGAAAGAAAGAAAGAAAGAAAGAAAGAAGCCAGCTGGGCGTGGTAGCACATGCCTTTAATCTCAGCACTTGGGAGGCAGAAGCAGGCAAATTTCTGAGTTCAAGGCCAGCCTGGTCTACATCATGAGTTCCAGGACAGCCAGGGCTACACAGAGAAACCCTGTCTCAGCCCCCCACCCCCACCCCAAAACTAAGAGAGAGAGAGAGAGAGAGAGAGAGAGAGAGAGAGAGAGAGAGAGAGAGAGAGAAAGAAAGAAAAGAAAAGAACAAGTTTATCTGATGCAAGCAGGCAGGGATGGTGCACGTTTCTCTCTGTTCCTGGCATGGATGTAAAGTGACCAGTCACTGAGCTCCTGCCTTGGTTGCCCCTCACCAGTGAACTATAACCTCAAATTGTAAGCCAAACAAATGCTTTCTCCTTCTAAGTTGCTTTTGTCAGAGTATGTCACCACAGTAGCAGGAATGAAGCTAGAACACTCGCCGTTCTATTCCCACATTGCACGAGCAGCGCCTGCAGACACTGTCACTAGAGTTCCAAGTCATGCCAACTGGACTTCCTGAGAGGGTGGGACTTGGTCTTTTGTGGCAGAGCCTTTAACTGTAACTTTTATTTTTGAAGCAAATTTTAAAAAAGCCAGGGCCACTTAACATCCTTAATGACAAGGTCTGGGACCACCCTCTGCATAAGGATGGGGCAGGGGGCTCAGTACTGGTCTGGTCTCAAGCACTGCAGGTCTGGCTCTGTCTTTTGATCTGCTCCCACCTTTGGGTTTAACAGCCAGGGCAGCAGACCAGTTTTCATCCCAGCCCATGGGGACAGAGGGTTCAGGAAGAGTGTGAAATTTGAAGTAGCGGATTCCTAAGCCCCAACCAGATGGATGAAGTGAGTGTCCATCCCTGGATGGGCTGGCACTCCTCCCACCTTGCAGGCAACCCCAGAGCAGCTGGGCCTATATTTGGAAACCACCTGCCTTCTCGGCTCACCTCTGCTGTGCTGACCCCACCCTTTGACCACCAACTCCTGTCCTATCTCCAAGCTTTCCCAAGAGTCCCAAGAGACGACAGGACAGGCAGGCTCCAGGCCCTTTCAGGCTGACTGAGCAGTGTAGCTTTCCTTGTTGCTTCCAGGACGACAAGACTCTACTCCCTCAGCTGGTCCTCATCTGACACAACCAAGAGACTGTTTACCGCTGTGTAAAGGGTTCCCATCTGACATGTGCAAACATAAAAGTGCCATGCATATGCACACAATTTCCTTCAGGGACTTTCTGGGAAGGTCCAGCCATCCTTATGTTCTTCCCACATCCCTAGGGGGAAACAAGAATGTGCTGAGCACACGTCTGCAGAGCTCACCAGACTGGATGAGTGCCGCCTTCTCTGGGGCCGAGGGGGACAAGGAGAGGAAGGAAAGCCGGATGGAAATGCTTCCCCCAACCACGTCCCTCAGCAATCCCTTCCTCCTTCAGCACCTCGGGGTTAGACACTAACACTTCCTTTTCTGTCTCTTGATAAGGTCTCACTGTTAGCCCACGCAGGCCTTTAGATACACACCCTCCTGCATTCACTTCAGAGGTCTTCCATTAGAGGTGGGGGCCATGGTGACTGTGACGCTCAGCAGGACAGCATGAACATGATCAGCCACGAGGCCCCATCCAGGGCTCCATCCTCAGCCCACCCCACAGAACAAGATTACGGCAGAAGGCAAACATTCCTCCCACGTTTGTTCACCTCCTGTACTGCTGGGTATGGACTAGACTCTAGTTACTCGGGCCCTGTGGAGCCCTGGATTCAGTCAACAGCGTCACTCTCCTCAGCACACCTACTGGGGTTTTCAGTTCACTTCTGAGTCTAGACCTGGAAACACTAGGCGCAACACGGTGGCACATTTGTAGTTATTTGCCATCTTGTTGCCACAAATATTTTCATAATAAAAGCTCTGTTCTAGGCTGGGAAGATGGCTCAGTGGGTAAATGCACTTGCTTTGCAAGTGTGGTGATCTGAATTTGAGGCCAGCTTGGTTTACAGAGTGAGTTCCAAGGTAGTCAGGGCTACACAGAGAGACCATCTCAAAAATAAAATAAAACAAAACAAACTAAAAGCCTGTTTGGACCTGAGGATGGAGGTCAATCGGCAGAGCGCTTGCCTAGCAGCTACAGAGCCCTGGGCACCATCCCCAGCACTGCTATAATCAGGGGTGGTGGCACACACCTGTAATCCAAGCATCCAGAAGGAGGAGGCAGGAGGATCGTAAGTTTAACACCACACTTAACTACACAGCAAGTTTAAGGCCAGCCTGGGCTACAAGAGACCCTGTCTCAAAATGAAAGAAAGAAAAAAATACTTTCGAAGTTTTACCTATATATATTCAAATCTATTGTTTCTCTTGGGAATTTATCTGAGTCACCAATTTCTTTTGCTAAGGGAATCCCAGTTTCAGAACATTCCAGAATTCAAGACTTGGCCTATGTTTCTTCAGAACTCCAAAGATACAGAAGAAACTTGGAAGTGTAGTCAGGCAATTATAAACACAATGAGGGAAGGGTTGAAGAGCAGTTCAGCTCAGTTCACTTCAGCCTGCTCTCCAGTGTGAGAAACCCCTGCCCACCCGCCCACCCGCGCACATGTCCCTGAAGCCCGCACAGCAGGATGAGGAGGACGGCTCGTGCACGTGCATGCATGCGCACCTGAGGTAGGTGGGGGGCTCTGTGCTGATGGACACAGCCTTGTACTTCTCGTCATTGCCATCCAGGATCTCTTCTACCTCTGAGGCTTTCAGGAGCGTCACGCTGGTGGCCAGGGTGGTATATCCATGATCTGTAAGCAGAGAGACCCCATTGCAGTCATCCTGCAGCAGTGTGAACAAGCTGCCAACCACGGATACAGCACAGGAGGTCCTCACATGCAGGAGGCAGGGAAAGCAAGGTGTAAACTCACTACTGCTAAGTGCTAGCCTCTTCCAAAAGGGCAACTGGACTGAGGCTTTGCCTAGACATTTTAGTGGAGAAAGCCTCCGGTGGGATGGATCTGGAGGAATTCGCCTCCTTAGCTCAGAGGCAGAGATGTTTGGAGTAGCTTCTGAATAACACCCCAGTGGGAAGAGGTCTGACACTACCACAATCTAAAACACAAAGCAAGTATGAGACAGGATGAAAGATGACTACTTTTCTTTTAAAACAAGAGCCCAGAGAGTTGGAAAGAAGTGTTTCACTCAAGCAGAAGTTACTGTCCCCGAGCCAGTCCAGATGTGCTGTCTGGAAAAATAAGACAGACTTCATACGCCGTGAACCCCAGCTTTTCTAGAGCACCTTTGTCAAAAGCTGCGAGTTATTGGCAGAACCTGCTTAGCATCACTGGAGGACTCTCATGGTTACAGGGAAGGAAGGAACACAGCAGAAAGACCAGTAGGACTTCATGGAAACTCAAGGAAGGGTAGGCAGAGCTAGGCAGTCACCATGCTAGTGACTGTCCTCCACTTGGTGGCACAAGGGATACCAAAAAAAAAAAAAAAAAAAAAAAACAAACTGGTTTAGGCAACAGTGGGTATGTTTCAGTAGTGAATAAAAGCAGCTCTGGCTCCTGCATTAAAAGAACCCCCAGTTTACCATAATAGACAAAACTACATTAGCACCTACAGACAAGACAGATGACAGAGTACTAGTGAGCGTGCGTGCATGCATGCATGCATGCACACGTGCATGCAGGCCTAGGGCAGCTCTCTACAGAGTGCCTTTGCTGAGTGGAAAGCAGTTTTGCCACCAGGCAGATGGCATGCTGCACCCATCCCCAAATCCATACGCTGGAGGCACCAAAATATACAAAGAGCAGCGTCACACTGCACAGAGTTGCCACAGACCAGAGCTCACACTAGTGTCACCAGCATCAGATGGCTCATCTGGCAAGGCCCAGGCACAGGGCCCGCCACACGGAATGGGTACATGCACGTGAGCTTAGCACACTGGTTGTCAAGATGAAGTATTACAGGATGGATGTGCTGAGGGAGGGAAGCGGTAAAAGGCCCAGAGGAAAGAGAGTGCTGGGGCCACCATCTACAAGGATGACTACAGCAACACACTCACAGCAAATGGAAGCAAATCTCAGCTTTCCTAAAACGTTTTGAGACCAACATGTCTTCACAGCACCTGCGACTGCCCTGGCCCCAGTCTCTCAGGCACCCACTGCCCCAGCCAGGAACATACACCAGTGGAGTACAGGAGACTCTTATTCCTGAGCCACTCTCACCTGAGGCGTATGTGCTCTGGCAGGGTGGCCCGCCCTGGTATGCTCCCTCCCAAACTAAGGTCAGGCTGCAATGAAGACACTGGAGTGAAAACGTTTTATCTTCATGACATAAGCGAGTGGTTTTGAAACAGGTTTACAAACCCTCGTGAAGACGCACCCTTAGTGTTAGGTTTTGTTTTTTTACCATGTGACGATGCCACTATTTTCTTCCTTTCTTCCACAGTGGCTAGTCGCCGCCAGAGTGAGGGGTATCTCTTGTACAGAGAACCTCGGAACATACGCAGGTAGTTTCCCACCTATGGGTAAAGCAAGAAGGCTCATTATGAGGGTTGGGCTACCTAGCACCACACAGAGACAATGCCTCTAGGCGCCAGGCTTTCGGCTGTCAGCAAGCACATTCTGCTGACATCCAGGGTTCACCAGCAGTGCACATCTGGTTGGCATCTGTCTCCTGACTTCAGAACCAAGGGAGGATCCCAGAGCTTAGTAAGAAGCTTGTGATTCTGACCTGACTAGAGATGCTGGCACTGTTCTGAAACTTAAGACTCCTGTGACCTTCTTTCATCTTAAAGAAGTAGACTTTGATATTTTTACAAGCCAATAAACACCAAAAAGTCTTTAATTTTAGGCAGATGCGAGATAATTTGTCCCGTTGCCTATGTTGCTTTGTTTAGTAATAAAACTCAAACCAGAGATGCCAAAGAATTTTCTAGAGTCTAAAAAAAGCACTATATTAGTAATCCCTAGCCTAGCCTATAAATCACTACTTCCCCCAAGTAATAGCTTCAGTTTGTTTGTAGCGATACTGTAAACATGGCCTTCAGAAGAAGCTAGTCCTGTGGGATGTTTTTAAGATACTCTACGGTCTCACTGACTATTCAGAAATGCTATCTTCAGAGTCACACTGTGGGGACAACCAATAGATGGGTGTGAGGTGCTCACTCTGACACTGAGTCTAGGCCTCGTTACTCACCTGTCAAGTGCTTAACAACCCTGACTTTTTCCCCCTAAGACAGATTCTCACCATGTAGCCCTGGCTGGCCAAGAACTCACTATGTAGACAAAGGCTGTCCTTAAACTCAGAGATGGACTGGACCTGCCTCTGCCCACTATTAAAAGCACACACAAGCCGGACGTGGTGGCGCACGCCTTTGATCCCAGCACTTGGGAGGCAGAGGCAGAGGCAGGCGGATTTCTGAGTTCGAGGCCAGCCTGGTCTACAAAGTGAGCTCCAGGACAGCCAGGGTTACACAGAGAAACCCTGTCTCAAATAATCAAAAAAAAAAAAAAAAAAAAAAAAAAAAAAAAAAAAAAAAAAAAAAAAAAAACAAAAAAAAAACACAAAAGCACACACAGCCACACCAAGTCCTCAAGACTGGATTCTGCTTTAGAAAGATTCTGCTTTAGGATCGCTTCTATTATTCTTTTAATTTTATCTACGTATCTAGCATACATTTATTAGGTGAAAGTAGTCTCTGCACTTTTCTTCCAGAAGAGATTTCCATAACCAACAGCCAGAGCTGTTGAGCCCAAGAGCCAAACAGGCTAGACACAAAACAGTGAAGACTCCTTGTTGCTGTTCGGCTTGTGGGTCATTATCACCCAAAGGTAAAAGTACTGTTTCCATCCATATTTAGAAAAAAGTTAGCACCAGGCAGTGGTGGCGCACGCCTTTAATCCCAGCACTTGGGAGGCAGAGGCAGGCGGATTTCTGAGTTCGAGGCCAGCCTGGTCTACAGAGTGAGTTCCAGGACAGCCAGGGCTATAGAGAGAAACCCTGTCTCGAAAAACCAAAAAAGAAAAAAAAAATTTAGAAAAAAGTTAGCAATACTATCAACTATTTTCTTCCTAAACACAGATTCTCACTACATAGTCCTGGTTGGCCTGGACTCACTATGTAGACCAGGCTGTCCTTGAACTCACCGAGATGGGCCTACTGGTGCTGGGATTAAAGGGGTACACTGCAAAGCAGTCCCCCATGGCTACAGCGAGGGTCCTATACCACAAACCTAACACCAGGCTGGGCCACTTGGCTTTCCTAAATCAGTCTTTGCCCCCTCTGGAATACTAAAGATTCCGGACTTGGACATTGTCCTGTGGCAAATGTTAGGATGACAGGGGCACAGTCATATCCACTGCGGACATGCTCCCAAAGCAGCTTCACAGACATCAGAGACACTGCTACTGTTGCTGTGTCTGGCCTATCTGTCTGAATACTGAATTCATTTTCTTTGACAAAGGGACTGTGGGCCATCCATCATCCATACAATCATGCCATCAGAACTACAGGCACAAAGTACTGTATGACCCTCTGCTCTTTCCAAAATGAAAGCCAGGCCCCAAAGAGTGAGAAAACTGTCCATTTGGTTTTCATATAACTATTCTCAATCAACTGGGAAGGCCAGGAGTCAAGAGTTGCCAAAGGGAGGTTGTGGTTAGCTTTCTAAAACCTAAACCATGCTGTGCTGATGACCTCAAAACACGGATCTCCAGTGGAAGCATCTCAGGTGCCTAAGAAAAGTAAAACCTTCCAGGAGGCGCCCTCAGTGCAAGAGCATGTGCTTAGTGTACACAAGGCTCTAGGTTCCCCGGCATGAGAAATGAGAACTGAGGAAGACAGAGAGAGAGAGAGAGAGGCCAAGGGTCAGGAGGCAGAGCAAGCTGTCACTACACCTCCGGAGGCTCTTCCCACCTGAGCAGGAGCTGTCTTTCAGTCGCTCCACCACATGAGAATTTTCTTTTCAAAACTAGGGCTGAGGCCAGATGTACCCCTTCAGTGGTCAGTTCAGGTCAATAAACATCTTTGAACAAGCTCTTCTGCATAAACTATTTAAAGTCCTCAACTGCCATAAGTACCATACCTTGCATTTGAGCAAATGCCTAGTGGCCAATAAGGACCCTTCAGAACTGTGGGAGACATCCCCAGCACAGCCACCGTGGAACAGCAGCACAGACATGACAGTGGGATCCAGTCATGGCGGCTTGAGCTTTTTGTTTAATGGAAGATGGTGAAAACGGAAACTCTAAGTCTGGATGTTTCTGACAACATTGGTCCCACGACCTCATTCAACCAACATGCTAATGAAATGGAGTATATGTCACTGAACAGCTGCCAGAGGTAACTGCTGGCAGTCTAAAATGCTATTAGCTCTCCAGGGTAGGCACTTACCTCTCTGCACATGTTACATGTCTACCAGATGACATTCACACATCTGTATTTTATCTTTTTTTTTTTTCCTTTCAAGACAAGATCTCACTACATAGGCCAGGCTGGACTCAAAATCACTCTCTACTTCTGCCTCCTGAGTGTTCAGATTAAAGGTGCTGCCCAGTGCTTGGCCACTCACATCTTAATAAACAAAAAAGGAGTAAGAAAGAAAGAAAAAAAAGCCACATAAACTGGGTGTGGTGGCACCAAGTGCTTTGATCCTAGCACTCAGAGGCAGAAGGATTTCTGTGAGTTCAAGTGCCAGGTCTACAAAGTGGAGCTACAAGGCAGGCAGAGTTACACGAGGAGATCTTGTCTCAAAAAGAAGGGGGGATGGGGCTGGAGAGATGGCTCAGCGGTTAAAAGCACTGATTGCTCTTCCGAAGGTCCTGAGTTCAAATCCCAGCAACCACATGGTGGCTCACAACCATTTGTAATGGGATCTGATGGCCTTATCTGGGGTGTCTGAAGACAGCTACAGTGTACTTAGATATGATAAATAAATAAATCTTAAAAAAAAAAAAAAAGAGAAGGGGAAGGGGAGACATAAACTGGTTGGAAGTTGCCCTTGGATGGAAGCTAGTTTGAGATAGACAATCTGCACAGAAAAAAAAAAAAAAAAGTTAGAAAGAAAGAAATTTCAGCTGAGCAGTGGTGGCGCACACCTTTAATCCTAGCACTTGGGAGGCGGAGGCAGGTGGATTTCTGAGTTCAAGGCCAGTTTGGTTTACAGAGTGAGTTCCGGGACAGCTAGACCTACACAGAGAAACCCATGTCTTGAAGAAGAAAAGAAAAGAAAAGACAAAGAAATTTCATACATTTGGCTGGTCTCTAGGGCTAAGAGAAGGGTTTTTCTACGGCAGTTGTTCTCAGACTTTAGTACAGTTTCTCTTGTAATGACCCCCTCCACCATAAAATTTTTTCGTTGCTACTTCATAACTATAATTTTGCTAGTTGCGAATCATAATGTAAATATCTAATATGCAGGATATTTGATATGCGACCCCTGTGAAAGGTGTAGTGATGTACAGGCGCGATCCTAAGGAACCCTGTCTGTCCACCTGACTGAACAGAAGCTGTCTCTTCTAGTTCTGGGTTCTGGGTTAGCGATCCTTCAGATTTATCTCCTATAAAAACTCAAAATCGGTTCACGAATCTTCAAAACGTTAGTGCTTCTGACCTCGGGGCCTCAATCCACTCAAAAGCAAACATCTCCAATCACTTCCTAAACATCATAAAAGTTCTCAACGCTTCTTCAGTCCACCTCGCAAGCAACAACACAAAGGGGAGGAGGCCTTCCTAAGCTTCAGGCTTACAACTAACTAGAGATTTCCAGACCGTGGCAGTCGGGTACAAAAGGGAGAGCTGCCAAAGGGTTCAAGGGCAGTGTTGCACCTCCACTTCCAAGCGCCCAGGGGCTTCCCGAACATCCTTTCCCCATCTGCCTAGAGTGTACCGGCTCGATGCTCTAAGCTAGGACAGATGCTTAGGGTTTGAACAACGTTAAGTGGGTAAAGAAAACCCAGGACGGTGCAGGCGGGTGAAGGCCCGGCCACGCCCACCAGGCCACGCCCCAGCTGCGAGCACGCGCCCGCCTCCGCGATGAATGGAGGCGCGCTCTCGGGGAGCACTAGCCCTCCCCGGGACTCGAGCCGGCCAGCCGCTGCCCGGGGGAGCCGAGAACGCGCCGCGGGCTACCTCGGAGCCGATCATGTAGAACTCCCCGTCGTCCTCCAGCTGAAACTTGACGGGCTTCTGCCCGAAGGTCTTGCTCAACGCCATCATCATCATGGCGGCGGGGGAAACCGACAGCCGGGGTCGAGCTGGAAAGAATCCGGTGGGCTAGGGCGGGGCCGAGGCGCGTCGGACCGAGAGGAACGGAGGCCCGGAGGTGAAGGACGGGCAGGGCGAGCCGGGCGAACCGGGCGGCCGCTCGCGTCACTACTGGGTTCCTTAGCCGTCTCTGCGACGAGCAGGCCGCCCTCGGTGCGCATGCGCTGGGAAGCGGACGCTAACGTGCGCGCCGCCGACTGCGCGACTCAAGGCCGAGCGCGTTCCCGCAAGCCCTTCCCTTAAAGGGACCTGAGTTCTTTTTGCTTCCTGGGCTTCCTCCCCGGGCGGGTATGGAGGAAAACTTCTCAGCTACCGAAATAGCCACTGAGGCCCTGACTCAGGCGGTAGCTTTCTTAGTCGCACAGCCAGAGCTGGCACTCCGCCCCGGGATGAAGGAAAAACATGAGGTTTGTTAAGCGGGGAGAAGGACCGCTCTATCTGGAAGCCCCAGGGAGGCTGGGTGGGCATGGCCACCCTAGGCTGGCGCCTCAGATTAGGAATAGCTAGTTATCCGCTCCAGGCCAACAGCAGTTCCGGAGACAGTACGGTTGGGAAGAATACCAATACTGAATGGAGGTTAGTATTACTCAAAGATCTAGGTGCTGTGCCAGGTGAACGGGATGAGGCACTTGCATTCCATCCTTACCTCTGCAAGCTTGATGCCCACAAGCCCAGCCCTGGTCTGTGCCTCTGGCCGCCTTGGGACATAATAGCCCCGAGGGAAGACAGTGCTTCTGGAACGCGTTCAAGCAGTCCACCCCCTGTTGAACAGAGCCGTGACTCCAAAATGTTTAATGTTTATCGTAGCACTATTACAAGAGCTTAAGTTATAGCCTAGCCTAGGAGAGGAATGGATGAAGAAAATGTAGTCTAGGCTGGGTGTGGTGGTGCAAGCCTTTTAGTTTCAACTCTCGGGAAGCAGAGACAGGATTTCTGTGAGTTATAGGCAAGCCTGGTCTACATAGTGAGTTCCAGGACAGCCAGGGGTATGTCGAGCAACTCTGTCTCAGGAAACAAAAAAGAGTGTGAAATGTGTGTACACAAGTTTTTTGTTTTTCAGCCACAAAAGCGAAATTAAATTGTTTTCAGGAAAATGGATGCAATTGAGATATCGTATTAAACAGATAAGGCCAGTCTCAGAAAGACAAATACGTTTTCTCTCATTTGTGCTTTCTAGATTTTCCATAGATACATAAAATGTGTATTCCACAGAACATGAAAGTAAAAGTGGCATTGTGTATGGGAGCAAAGGGACTAACAACCTGGCGTAGGAGAGGTGGGGGCATGGTGGGATATGCAAAATATCAATACTTTGGAGCCGGGCGTGGTGGCACACGCCTTTAATCCCAGGACTCGGGAGGCAGAGGCAGGCGGATTTCTGAGTTTGAGGCCAGCCTGATCTACAAAGTGAGTTCCAGGACAACCAGGGCTACACAGAGAATCCCTGTCTCAAAAAACCAATACATACATATATATATATATATATATATATATATATATATATATATATATATATATATATATATATAATATATATATATATGTCTGTCTATGAAAGCGGCAGGTCAAACAGTGGCCAGCGCCGGGCAATGGTGACACACGCTTTTAATCCCAGCACTTAGGAGGCAGAGGTAGGTGGATTTCTGAGTTCAAGGCCAGCCTGGTCTACAAAGGGAGTTCCAGGACAGCCAGGGCTACACAGAGAAGGTTAAGAGCCAGGCAAGGTGGCTCACACTTTTTTTCTTTTAAAGATTTATTTATTATATGTAAGTACACTGTAGCTGTCTTCAGACACTCCAGAAGAGGATGCCAGATCTCGTTACGGATGGTTGTGAGCCACCATGTGGATGCTGGGATCCGAACTCATTACCTTCGGAAGAGCAGTCGGGTGCTCTTACCCTCTGAGCCATCTCACCAGCCCGTGGCTCACACTTTTAATCCCAGAACTCCAGAGTCATAGGCAGGCAGACCTCTGTGAGTTCCAGGACAGTCAGAGATGTATAATGAGACCACACCTCCCCCACCTTCAACCCCCAGTAGTTAGGCATGATCTGATAAAATGACTACTGCTTTTGCTGAGATAGCCAGCCAGTTAGAAAGCCACTTTGGGTGTACCTCTATTTGTTTAGGAATGGAACAGGAGAAACTCTAAATATGGGTCCTAGCCCCAGGGAAACAGTCTTGGGGGATGAAGGCTTTAACCCTGACTCCCAAATTTTGACTGCAAATTGCAAAGAGAAACAGACAGGCGCTTAGAAAATACTCATGTTTAATGATAGTCTCGGCTTTTTTTTTTTTTTAATAAAAAAAAGGCTTTATACACTGTATACACATTTACATGGCTTTAGAGGGTACCTGTGCTAGGAAGAGGGCCCCAGGAAGAAATGGCCTGGGGCAAGGATGTGAGGTATGTGGGGCCTTTGAGGTTCCGTGTCTCTGGGAGAAGCGGCTACCTCCCTGGCTGGCTGTGTACCTTTTGGCCTGAGTTCCAGGAAGCGCTTGTCTGAATCACCTGCCAGAATATGATCAGTCCAATATCTCTCCAGAGCTGACTTAACAGGGAAGATACTGGCCCAACTGCTTAGCTGGGGTACCATGATACCCTAGGCATCTCATTACCAACACCACTACCAACAGGAACCTCATTACAGGTGATTCCTGAATTCCTGTGGGGGTTCTACTTTGAGGGACAGAGATAGAGACCAGGTTAACGGTAGATTATTGGTAGCTGAAATACTGCCAGCCCAAAACCTCCCTTATTTTTAAGTAACACCAAAGCCTTTGCCTAGTCTGAGACAATTGTTGGCAGGTGACCATGACCAGCATGGTCCTTCCTGCAAACAGTGGCTGCACCCCAACCCACTCCCCTGAGGAGACATAGGCCCTGTCTGTCCCATGCCTGGAGCCCAGAGCCACAAATATGGCTGTGGGTCTCTTACATGATCTAAGTGCCCTGGCAGGGGTCAGTACCCCTGAATGCATCCAAAGTGTTGTCAGCGGAAAGTATTGGCAGGCTCCGCACAGTCAAAGAAGTCAGGACCTACAGGGCGAGGAAAGCCTTCTAGGACCTTCACCTTCACGGGGTCAAACTTCCAGTAGAGATGGCCACGAAGGAAGTAGGCATAGCCTGAAGAGAGAAGGAAGTCAGTCAGTAGCTACTAAGCTCTGAACAAGCCTAGAGACAGACACCATGCAGGCCTTGGGCACCGGTGTATTCTTTGGGATCTGCCAAGCTAGGCATGGTAGCTTCGTGTTTGTACTCCCTATACTCAGAAGGTATAAGGAGTTCAAGGGCATCCTTGACTATATGCTAAGTTTGAGGCTAGCCTGGACTATAAGAGACCCTGCCTTCAAAATAAATAAGTTGCAGACTCCAGAGCTAGCTTTACTACAACCTTTTTTCCCTCCAGGGGACCTTTCTGCCTGCCTGCCAGAGTCTGGTCCAGTAGGTACCTGGGAACCTCAGCTCACTTCCTACCTTTCAGGAAAGGGCATATTGCTCCTATTACTAAGTTCCCCCTTACGTCCACACCACTGAAGGCAGTCCCAGAGATGGAGAGCTTGAAGCTCCCAGTGAGACCCAGGGTTGGAAGGCACAGAAGCAGAGGGGAGTAGCAAGCAGGAGAGTTCTCTGCACTGAGGACTCAGCCTAGTGGTTCAGTGGTTGGGAGCAGGACTAATAGGGACAGTATCATTGTTGATCTGGTATATTTAGTGACCTTCTTGCCCTTTCCTCTTGCCCTTCTGACACTATGCTGGTAAGAGCTGTTACAGTCAGGCATGGTGGTACACACCTTCCATCCCAAGCAGATTGCTATGAGTTCAAGCCCAGCTTGGTCTACAAGGCAAGTCCCAGGTGAGCACGGGATATGTAGTAAGACCATGCCTCAAACAAAATAACTGTGCAGGCCCAGCTTGGAGAGAGCACGTGATGTCAGAAGGCTGTTCTGAGACCTACTTGAGAAATAAGGAGTGTGGTACTGGGCCTGAAGCATTGTCTACCCTTGGTAAGTCCTGGCTGTGGCCAAGGGACCTGGGCAAGTCCTTAGACCTCTCTGGCCTTCCATTTCATTTTTTAAAAAAAGATTTTATTTACTTTATGTATATAAGTACTGTATACTGTATACTGTATATGTCTTCAGACACACCAGAAGAGAGCATCGGGTCCCACTACAGATGGCCATGAGCCACTGTGTGGTTGCTGAGATTTGAACACAGGACCTCTGGAAGAGCAGTCAGTGCTCTTAAACCACTGAGCCATCTCTCCAGCCCCTCCCATTTCATTTTTAATATGGGGCATAACTAGCTACCAGGACAAAGGATCTGTGGTGATGAGCTGGGCCTTCTGAAGTTAGGGTGGGGGGAGGTTGGGGGGGCGGGAAGCAGGATGACAGCCACTCACTCCCCTCCAGCTACCTTACCCTCAACTCACCCTCAGCATCCTGGAAAGCAGCGTCGATCTCAGAAGGTACCCCTCGCCAGTCAGTAGCGCGCCGGGGCACAGGATTGTCCACTCGCTGGGTTCTGGGGTGGAAACGCCAATAGTCTCCACCTCGGAAGAAGTAGATCTTGTTCTTCTCAGGACCCCAGACCAAGGCGGCATGGACTGGGGACCCTTGCAGGCCCAGCTTGGAGAGTGGTGCAGGGCCTAGGACTGGCTTCTCACCATCATATACCCAGTACTGAGCACCTGCCAGAGAGGGGATGTTGCCAGGAGCTGCCAAGTCACCTCTGCCATCCCCAGGCACTGTGGGTCTGCTCGGCCACCACCGGGGACTCTCCCTGCCTGTTTCTTTTGTCTGCAGAACATTGCCGGCCGGTAGTGCTTTCTCAGCAACCCAAGCCCAGAGGGCTGTTAGAACTAGCTGGGATGAGCTGGGTTGAGGGCAAAGAAAAGCTTAGGTTCAGTAAGCCCAAATTAAGGTTATTCTGGTCGACAGGGGTGCCCATTGCAGATGTTTGCTGACCACCCCCGGGTCCCAGCCCCTGTAACCCATGTCCCTTGGCTGCTTTGGAATACATATACAGGGTTCCCATGCCTCACCTGAGTTTATGAAGTCCTGCCACCTGGAACGTTCTAGGTTGTCACCTCTGCCAGATGAGAGTTGAAATCACAGACTCCAGGGTCGCTATGCCTAGATCAGTTTTCTGCTCTGCTCTTTCCAAGCTTCACTCAGTCCTCATATCTAAGCCCCACCCCACACAGAAGCGGCACAGCCGCAGTGTGCAAAAACTTCAGCGCTACTCTGATCCCAAGAGTCGCCACCTCTAAGATGCTCAGCTATGCCCAAGGAGCGAGCCCTACTCTCTCTTGGCTCTAAGTCCTCAGGGCACTGTTTCCCTACCTGTCCCTGAGTCCTCTGTCACTATTTCTGTTTGACTTCCAATCCTCACTTACCTTGAAAGAACCAAATCTGGCCCTGGGCATCCTCAAAAGCTGCATCCACAGGGCTGGGCAATCCTTGCCAGTGCCGAGAGGCTAGAGCAGGATACCCGGGCTGCAGTCGCCCACTGCGCAGCCTCCACACAAAGCCTGCCTTGAAGAAGAAGAGCTCCCCTCGAATGGTGGAAACCGCATCGAAGGAAGTCTTACAGACATCTGGCGGGGTTTCCGGCTGCGGTGGGATAGAGGAGCCAGAATAGAGACATACTGGAGCCATAAGACCGGCAGGACTGCAGAGGAAATGGGGGTGGGGTGGGAGGGGGGGAAAATGGAAGGGTGGGAGTGGGGGGGGGGTCTCACCTCTGTCTTCCCACCCTCCTCCTTCTTACCTCCAGCAGTGCAATCTCATTGGTATCTGTCCCAGCCTGGGAGCTCAAGGTTGGGGCAGGGGAGGTGGGGGTCAGCTGGGGCCGCCCATAGAGGTGCTGGATGCCCCTTCGGTCATCTGGGCTAAGGCTCAGAGGGTAGCGGAAGGTGTAGAAAGGGGACATGAGGGCCTTAGCTGCTGTGGTGTGTTGCAGTCCCAGAACATGGCCAAATTCATGAGCTGCCACTTGCAGTAGGTCTGTTCCTGGAAAGTGGGAGGGGGTGAGTTAGGGAATGCCAGCGATTGCCACCAGTAGCATGATTAATCTCTAGACCCCAGTTTAAGTGCCCCTTAGTTGCCTCATCTGGAAGGTGGGTCTACAGCACACATACGCACATACCCTGGTTGTCCCCAATAGTCCAAGTTTCATCATAGTCAAAGTGGACGTCCCCTTCTCTGTGGGTCTTAGGGAAGAAGGCATGGGCCAGGATGCCCCCAGGCCCGTCAAACGGCAAGTTGTCCCCATGCCAGTACCTGGGGAGAGGGGTGGGGGAGAGAACACAGTTAGAGGCATTAGAGGCTGCTAACAACGGGAATGTACTCCCATAAAGGTCCCAGGCCATGGGTTTCACCTGGCAAAGTCAATCATGATGTCAGCGCGTCCCTCATGCACCTCGGTGAAAGTGAGTGGGGTCACCTCACTCCATACCTGGAGGGCCTCTGCTACCGTCTGCCGTACCTGTTCCCTTACAAGCTGCCATGGAAACCGGAGGATCCTGGGGGGGGAAGGGAGGGGCCTGGGCATGGGGCAAGGAAGCCCCTGAGGACTGAGGAGTCAAGCTTCCCCTGGAGCTGAGTGTGAGGACGCCTGTAGGAGGATGTCTGTGAGTTTGAGGCCATTTTGGCTATTGTGTGAGAAAGCCCGTCTCACCTCATCACTCCCCTCAAGAAAGAAAGGTCACCTCTGGATGATCAGTGGGTATGTGTACTCAGGGCTGGGTCCAGGCGAGTCCTGGGCCTCAGGGTCAGGGAGATGTTTCTGGATGTGTGGGTTCACCTTTGTATGGGGTTGGGTCTGTTTAGATAGGGGTACCAAGATCTGACGGTACAACTCACTGAGGAACTTGTTCAAAAACTGTGAACCCCTAACTCAGCTCCAACACCAAGTGCCCCTTCACCATGGTCTCTCAGGCGAAGTCTCCACTTCTTCACCACCTGCTGAGGGGCCTCCTATATCACTAGCAAGTAGTCCACCATTACTCGTGTCTACCCACAAAAGGGCCACGTTGTTATGGTGGAGTTGAGCAGTCTTCCAGGGCTGTGGCTTTGTCCTATTCACTACGGGGCCCAGCCTTCTAGGTCTCTATTAAAGCCTGTGTGAAATCTCCCCCCAGGCATGAACTGAGGCTCTTTTGGCTACAAGAGAACATACTTTGTCTGTATGTGTGTGTCTAGACTAAGGTTCCGGGTTCATGGATGGCTAGGGGAGGAGGGTCAGTGGGCATGCAAGTCTGTGTGCAGTGTGAATGCAGTCTTGGGCATCTCAGGATGAAGGTGTAAGGATAACATAGAGTCGTGCTCCCCTGCCTTCTGGTCCCTACCTATAAGTGAGGTCTGTCTTCTCCCAGCGTCCTCCTGACAGGACGAAGCGCTTCTGTCGGTTCCGGGCATTCAGTACATCAGGTGGGTCGGGCACACCACATCGTAGAGGCCTGGAGCTACCAGCGGGACTAGGGACCCAATGGGAGGCGGGGACAGATGTCAAGCTATTAGGCAGAGCTGCATGCAGGAGCCAAGGCCCTCTCTTCATGGGTTGGTGACGGTGACTCTCCTGGGCAAGAAAAAAAAACCGATGCAAGTCAGATCAGACTTGAGATGCCCAGGGCCCAAGGTTTGGGATGTAGTTCTGTAGCGCAGCATGCTTAATCCAGTCCCCTCTGGATTGCGGGGCAAATGGAGGAGCTGAAATATACGCTGGCACAGAGCTGGGTTCATCAGCCTGAGTGAGGTTAATTTCTGACTTCTGACTTTCCTGACCCTGTTGCAAGGCATCACACTCTTTTCTCCTCCTGCCCTGCTAGAGGGCCCTGGGCTGTCTGTCACCAGCTCCTGTTGATCTGGCTGAGGAGGTCTAGATGGGACCCATTGAGACTACAGGAACATGCATTTAGGAAGCCTTGACTGCATTCTCCACATCTACCCAGGAAGCTTCTGAGCATGCTTCACCGGCATGGAGGGCTGCACGCAGCCTGCAGTACGGCCCTTGGCTTCCTTAGCTAACAAATGGGGATGAGACTCCCAATAAGTGTTGCTATGAGAACCCAAGGTGATATGTGTTGAGCGTTTAGCATGGGCCTTAGGCACTGAGTAAATAAGGTTTCTTGTATGGTGTACGTGGGATGCTGGTAACTGAATCCAGGGCAGACTGCACTTGTACTCTACCACTGAGAGGTACCCCACACATCTGTGGCCCCAGCTCTGAGACTTTGCCCACACCCTGACAGATCCATGACCTGCCTCTTTAATGCAGGGAGGGTAGGGACAACCAGTTCCCACCCTGACAATATCTCAGGACCACAGATGGCAAACTTCCCCTATTCTCCCTCCAGGGAAGTGATTCCAAGTCTCCTTTTTTTTGGGGGGGGGGTTACAAAGCACCAATTGCCTCCCAGGTAATGTGCACAGGTAATCATTGAAACCACCTGGGGACCCCCAAAGTGTCACAGTGAAGAAATGGGGACCAGGTTCTATATGACCAGCCATAGGGCCTGTCCAACCTGGCCAGCAAGAGAGACAGAGAGTCCTCTTCCCAACTCTATCAGGGGGAGTCAGTGACCCTCTCAAAGAATGATAGGGTGCGCAGGGCGTGGTGGCGCACACCTTTAATCCCAGCACTCGGGAGGCAGAGGCAGGCCTCAAAGCCCCAAAGTCCAGCCCCTCAGCTTGGCTCCTCTTCTCTGCCACCCAGTAAAACTGGCAGAGCAATTAGGAAAGGGGGAAAGGTAATGGACGTGAACAACCCTTCCCATCTCCACCATGGTCCCTTCAACATCCCTCCCCGCCCCATGAGGCATTGAGGTCATGGCCAGTAGCTCGGAGCTTCTGAAAGCTGAATTCTATTCCATGGTGACCTGGATAGCAAGTCACTCTCTTCATTTGGGCTTTGCCTTCTCCATCTGACAGGTGTCAATCCTGGGAGAAGAAGGAGCTGAGAGGCTCCCTGTAAACCCTGCAGCAGCCTGGACCCAGCGCATCTCCTTCCCAGACTCTACCTGCTTAGGCCCTCCACTGCCTCCCACACTTAGGAATCTCCTCTTCCCAAGTCCTCAGTCCTCCCGGGACTACTAGGATTTAATGAGGGAGACTGGCTAGCTCAGAGAACCCCTGGTCTCATCTGTAGCCAGTGAGAGTTTGGGGAACAGTCATTATTCTAAGTTTATCCTAAATCTCCAACATCCCAAAGCACGAATCAGAGTCCAGAGAAGTTAAAGACTCCCCACCACCGCCACCACCACCACCACCACCACCACCACCACCACCACCACCACCACCACTCCCAGGGATCACACAGCAAGCCAGACAAGAACTGGGCTCAGCCCTGGGGTTTACCATCTCTCCTCAGAACTTACCCGCTCCCCGCCAGCTTGGCTCATCTCCAAGATGCACATTCCTGAGCAGCATTTATGTTTCTAGTGCATTCCCTCTTTCTTAGCTATCACCCTTCCTCTGGCCTGTCCCCCGTAAGGGACCTGACTCACTCCGCCCCACCCTCTGGTCTGGCAGCTGCCAATCGGCAGCCTCAGACACACTCAAGGGACTCTTGGCTGACCCATTTTCTTGGCCTATCTCAGACCCTCAAGGTCAGACCTAGGAGTGACTCCCAACCCAGACCATGGGAGGAACCTAGTGGGAAGTAGTTAAGAAAGGAGCCCCAGACTAGGAAACCACTGGTGAAGGAAGACCAGGCGTCCCTTCCAACCTCAGTTGGCTTTGGGTCCAATGGGGATGAAACGGGTCAGTAGTAGGTATCTGTGAGAGGCAACAGAGCAGGAGAGAAGTCAAGGAAACAGCCCAAACAGTACACTCAACTGATACACAGACCACCCTTGTGCGTCTGCCTAACCCCTTCCCACCCATCCCTAGTAGCTCCAGAAGGGAGGGCAGGTTCCCCCGGCTGCTAGGTGGTGGAGTTTTCACCAGCTGGGGGCTGGGATGAATAAATATTTACCGAGCTCTTTTGGCTCCGCTGATGGCAGTCTAGGGATAAAAGCGTTAGAGGTGACTAACCCTTTCTGCGCATCTATAGTGTGACAGATCCTCGGCTCAGATCCCACCCCAGGCTTGTCCCCAAGCCTTGTACAAGCATCATCCTCAATGCCCAACAGGAGGTACCGATGCTTTTTCCTGCTTTGTCCCCTTAGTAAGAAGTCAGGGGAAGTGCAATTCCCGAAGGCATGAGGGGGGGGATTAACAACTGCGCTCTGAGTTCTAGGACAGGGAACTCCATGTTTTGCTCGAGGAGGTCCTAATCCACGATACCCACTCCCCTTTCCAAACCATTTCTCTTCCAGTGTGCAGCAAAACCGGCAGATGGATCGGTATGGCTGGACCAGTCCTGGGACACCTGCCTATCATACCTTCCCCCCATCATTCCTGGAGCTGGCTGGCTGCCTCAGCTGGGTACTGAGGGCAGGGGACCCCGTGGGCATTGTAGATCTGTAGTGGTTCCGGCTCCAGCCCCAGCCCAGCTTAGACTCTACTCTGACAGGTGCCTCAGAGACCAGGCTAGAAGAAGGTTGCAGCCATTGGACACAGGCTGGGAACCCCTCAATCCCTCTTCTCCCCCTTTGCCTCTTTGCACCCCCTTTCCTTTCTCTTCTTCTTTGTGCTTTTGTTCCCCCGCAGTTTAGGTGACCCCTTCTATTCTGACTGCCACCTGATGCTCTCACGCACAGCCTCTCTCAAGTGCATTTTCTGTCCGCTACCAGGACTCCCAGACTTGCCTCCTGCACCTCTCTCAACTTGGGCCCCATTTTCTCCTTCCTAGCTCTTCCTTTAGTCTCCATCCACGGTACACACCTTGCAGGGGAACCACACACCCGGAGGCTGCCCCTTTTTGTTTCCCCCTCCCCCCAGACTTGCTTTGCTTCATTCCTGTGATGAACAAGGGGCCCTGGCATCCACTCCCTCTGCTACCTCTGTCAACACACACTCCAGCATCCCTAGCTGGGGGTTGGAGAAGCCGGTCCCCAAACTAAGTTCAGCGCAGAGACGCGTCTCACCAGCTCCACTTGCACACTGCCAACCACGGGAAGCTCATTATAGCACGCTCAGAGAGACCCAGAAGGCATTTCGGGGACCGACTGCACTAGGGTAGCCAGGGCGCTCGCTCGGTGGGTCAAGCTCAGCCAGTGGGCCCAGCCCGCGTGCCCAGCCCTCCCTCGGGGAGGAGTGGCGGGCACTCACCGGTGGCCTGGCCCGGGCCATCAGCGGCGACGGCAGGAGCAGCAGCAACAGGAGGAGCAGAGGCAGCGGGAGCAGGAGGGCGCGCGAAATCGCGCGGAGGAGACAGGCGGCCCGTGCCATCCGCCCCGGGGCTGCTGGGCCTGCTGGGCCAGGCCGGGCCGCCGCCCCTTATAGCATTCGCCCCGCCCCCGCCGGCGCCGGGACCGCACCCCCCACCGCCCCGCCTCCCCCTGCCTTTTGTTCTAAACTCAACCGGCCTGCAACAGCGGTCTGGGTTAGGGAGGAGTGCCTGGAGGGGCTGGATCCCTTAGAACTAGTGAGAGCCGGGGAGAGCTCAACTCTGCTCTCCAGCCCCACTTCAGAAGTCTCATCCTCTGCCAGGTCTCTCCATGGTGGCTTGACTTGTTTTAGCCTGTGGCAGGTGGTCGAATCCCCAATCCAAACAGCCCAAGCTAACAGGAAAGTGGTACAATAGATCTTGCAAGGAGCAGACTATTGAAATGTGACCTCGGGGGAAACGGAGGCATATGGCAGAAGTTGGCCAGCCCCACACCTTAAAACAAAACAGAGATGGGTCTGGAAAGATGGATCAGTGGTTAAGAGCACTTGTTGCTCCTGCAGAGAAACCCGGCTCCCATTCCTAGCACCCACATGGTGGCTATCCTAGGATCTGATGCCTTCTTCTGACCTCCACTGACACTTGGCACGCGCTGATGCAAATGCGCACAGGTAATAACATCTAACCAGAGACAGTCAGCGATCTTGGAGGGAGGGACCAGATTTTTCTCTACTAGCAGGCAAATGGGTCAGATGGCTGGGAGGAAAGGGTCAGGGATGCTTGAGTTGGACACTGGAATCTCAGGTTGTTCCCTGGCCGGGGGGAGCACACTAGCCAACAGGCTTTTCCTGACCAGTCAGGCTCAGCCATCTGAGACATGGACAGAATCACATCTAAGAGGGAGATCTACGTGCTGAAAACAGTTCAACTACTCTAATCTCTGCAGCAAGTGTCCAACTGTGAAGTGTCTCCTCTTGGATGACAACAGCTCTACAAGGCACTGCAGGCCTCTTCCACCAGCTCTCTTCTGAATTCTGGTGGGCCAGTGGTGCCCTGAGCTGCTGCAAAGTAGGGGCAGAGAGTGGTTAGTTTTACTTGGCCATCTGCAATCTTTTAAAAAGCCTCACCTTTTAAAGGCTGCCTTTCATTCCCATCGTCCCTCCTCCCTTCCCACCCTCCCCACGCCTCTTTTCTTTCTTTCATAACAGTCTCTCTCTCTCTCTCTCTCTAATGACAGCGTCTCCTATGTGTACATGTAGCCCAGGCAGGCCTCCATCTCATGATTCCTGTCTTAGCCTATTCTGACTGATAGGATTTCAAGCATGTATCATCAAAGCTGGAATTTCCAGGTCTGGTTCAGCATCATCTCAGCAATGTTGGTCAAGGAATCATAAAATGGACGAGGCATTCATAATCCTACCCTTACCCCTACCCCTACCCCTACCCCTACCCCCAAGAGTGGGTTTCTCTGAGTAGCCCTGGCTGAGCCCAGCTCTTTTTTTGGTTTTTGAGACAAGGTTTCTCTGTGTAGCCCTGGCTGTCCTGGAACTCACTCTGTAGACCAGGCTGGCCTCGAACTCAGAAATCCGTCTGCCTCTGCCTCCCGAGTGCTGGGATTAAAGGCGCGCGGCACCACGGCAGTCAGTGCTTTTAACCACTGAGCCATCTCTCCAGCCTGAGTCTGGCAATTTTTTAAGGAAAGAGTGGCTTGTCTCTTACCTACTCACCTTACCAGAAAGTGATTCCACTTCAGATGAGAGCTGAAGTCTTAATGAAAGAGGCCTGCTACAGAGGCTGCTTAAAGAAACCAGGTTTGGGACACCTGAACGGGCAATGCGTGGTCCTGAATAGTTTTGACCCCTGTTGCCGAGGCTTTTGAATTGTTTGTGCCAAGTGATCTCTGTTGTCACAGTAAAATAAACACTGAAAGAAGAGGAGAAAGAACTCAATGCCCCTCTGTGCCCTTTCTACTCTGGCCAAAGGTTATTATTATTTGTTTTATTTTGTTTTGTTTTGTTTTGTGGGAGACAGTTCTGTGTAGCCCTGGAACTCCGTCTGTAGACCAGGCTGGCCTTGAACACACAAGATGCAACTGCCTATGCCTGCCTCCCCACCTCCCCCAAGTTCTGGGGTTACCTGTGTGTGCTCTTTTAACCTTTTTTTCTCTCCAGAGGTTATGGCATGATCCCAGCCAAGGTCTCTGAGGAAAAGTCTGTGAAAACCAAGTTCCAGAGGACAAGGAAAGGCCTTTGGTGATCCTGGGATGTTTATTTTCAAACTCTGTCTTGTGATGGGACTCAGAGAACACAGCCTGGCCTGGAGTCGCTTCTCCGTTGGCGGTCTATGTGTCTCTTTCTTTCCTCCTGGGCTCGTGGCAAACCCCTATACCATTGCTTGGGTTCTGCGATAATCCTAACAGAAAGACCTGCCCTCGCCGCCCCGCTGCCCCGTGCCTAAGCCTTGGGCTTTCCAAAGCTGACCGCTGTCCCCAGGACTCGCGTAGCTCCGCCCTGCATTGGGATGGCTCAGGAGCCCTAAATCCAGGAGGTTACTGGAAGGGCGAGCTTTGGCTCCTCCCATTATGGGGGCGTAGGCCAGAGGCCCCGCCCCAGATCCCGCCCATTTCACCTGACTCGGGACGCTGCAGCGTTAGTTGACCTGCACTAAGCGGCTGCTACGGTCCACGCTTCTTACTCAGCTCCAACTTGATCCCACCGCAGTCATGCCTCGGGGAAGCCGCAGTGCGGCTGCCAGGCCGGTCAGGTGAGAGAGAGACAGGGACTCCGTGGGGACGGGTGAGGGAAGCGTGGGTGCTCTCCCAAGGGCGTCCGCAGAATGACCTTGGAGTCTGCTGCGCCATGTTGGCTTGGGGGTGGGGGGAACGTGTACGCAGAAGCATGAGTCTAAGGCGAGGGTCTCCCTGGTCCCTGGAGTAGAGGAGTTTGTTCCCGGAGCATTAACCCTGTTTCTCTCCCCTTGCTTCCTGCAGCCGCCCAGCTCCGCCTCCTGCGCACCCACCACCCTCCACAGCCGCCCCAGCACCGGCCGCTTCCGGCCAGCCGGGTCTTATGGCTCAGATGGCATCCACCGCCGCAGGCGTAGCCGTGGGCTCAGCTGTAGGGCATGTCATGGGTAGCGCCCTGACCAGTGCCTTCAGTGGGGGAAGTTCAGAGCCTGCCCAGCCTGCCGTCCAGCAGGTGAGCGGGAGGACTCGAGAGGCAGGAGAGGCATGGTCGCATAAGGAACTGCTTAAGAGTCCAATGAGGCGTGACCCAAAGTGTTCAGAGTTGATTCAGACCCAGGATTTTGAGGGTCCTAACCCTCATGGTCGTTAAATCTACTGTCACTCGCTGGAAAGCTTGCCCCAGCCCTCATTTGAAGGCAAAATATCTTGACTGTCGGAGACTGACACCCACTACATCTTTTTTTTTAAAGATTTATTTATTTATTATATGTAAGTTCACTGTAGCTGTCTTCAGACACTCCCGAAGAGGCCATCAGATCTCATTACAGATGGTTGTGAGGCACCATGTGGTTGCTGGGATTTGAACTCAGGACCTTCAGAGCAAGTCTGTGCTCTTAACCACTGAACCATCTCGCCAGCCCCCACTAGATCTTTTAAGAGGGAGACCACTCAAGATGGGTACAAAGACTTGTTCAAGGACACCCAACCCTAGCGGAGCGGGGAAGAGATGCAGTATTTCCCAAAGCCCTCGTTCTCACCAAAGCCCAGCCTGTCTTCATAGTAGCTGTTCCCTGGTGACCTGTGCCCCACAAAGGTGCTGCCACTCCCCACCAATCTTGAGCCCAATCCAAATGCTAGTTAGCAGTGTGAGTCCTGGGTCAGGAGAATCCTTGTGGCGCAAGCCAGGAAAGTGCTGTGACTTGGGGTAGGGCTCACATTCTGAATACATGTAGTGAACAGCTTTTTCTAGTACATTCTCTTCCCCCTCGCTCATTTGCCCAACATGTCCATTTTGTGGCAGAAAGACAACCCTGTTTGTATCTGTTGAGCAGCCTTTAGAGGGCCGCTGGCTCTTCCTGTGCTGGGTTAGACAGAGCACCCTGGGTGGTCTAGCCCTGGGTCACTCAGCTTGCCTTGAACTAACTATACTTGAAACATCCCTAGATGACAGGAGAGACAGGAAGCCTCCAGCTTTGGCACTTAATTGTGGGTACCACCTTTGAGCTGACAGTTGTCTCTTTTGCTCTTCCCCAGGCCCCTGCCCGTCCTGCCTCTCACCCCCTGCAGATGGGGCCCTGCTCCTATGAGATCAAGCAGTTCCTGGACTGCTCCACCACTCAGAGTGACCTAACCCTGTGTGAGGGCTTCAGCGAGGCCCTCAAACAGTGCAAATACAATCACGGTGAGCAGTTGTTCTGGCACATGTGGGAGCAGGAGGGGCGGACCCTCCGGTACCTGCACAGGCTGGCAGGCGGGCTGATCGGGCTGATCGGGCTGATCGGCGGTTTGTGCTTTGGTTCCCTCCGCAGGTCTGAGCTCCCTGCCCTGAAGAGGCTGTGGGCCTGCTCATTGCCTAACCCCTCACTGACAGCTTGATGGAAAAGAGAGGATCCTTGTGACTGGGAGTAAGGAAGGACAATTCTTACCCCGCAGATTAACAGGAGACATAAAAGTTCAATTAAAGAGTTTACTTTAGACCACAGCCCCGCTGTGTACCCATTTACTGCCCTGTCGGCTGGGGACGGGGTGGGGTGGGGGTGGGATCAGGGGAGATAGGGGAACCGGCTGTCTCATTAATGTGCTATGCCTCATCTTTGTGGAGGTGGGAGAGAGGAGTTGGGGGTGGAGGATCTTGTTATATAACCCTGGGCTGTCCTTGAACTTCTGGGATGGGAGGAACGCAGTTATCTGTATTGTGGGTAGTCAAGGACACTCCTAAGTAGGGAGACAAGAGAGGCATTTGCAAGTGGTCCCCTGGGAACTAAAACCTCTAGAGGAGCCTATTGTCTGTCTCTGCCAACGGGAACATCTGTGCCTTCTCTCTTCTTATTTTGTCCTTGGGTCTTTTTCTCTGCACTCAAATGGGGTGGGGGTGGGGGGACGACGGGGCTCTCACATCCTGTCTGTGACCTTTCCCTTCTTGCTGATGTAACTTCTTAGTAACTGCCACCAGATCCTGGAAGAGGAGTCCTGCTGGATTGCTGTCTGTTTGCAGTTGATCATAAAGCAGAGGTCAGGGCCAGTCCCCTTGGATTCAAGTCCAGCTTGGCTGTGGTGTGCCAGCTCATAGGACCTGCTGGAATGGAAGCGGGCCCTGCAGACCACACAGCTCAGATTGCTTCACCGCACAGTCGCTATGTTCACTGGGTTCAGTCAACAACGATGCATTGAGCGCCTACTGTGTGCTAGGCTGGAGAAATGTGGGCCAGCTTCCTAAACGCAGAGTATGTGTGCCTTTAGGATGCTTATAGTCCAGCAATACCGTGGGGTTTATCTCTGGTTACAATGTGTACTCTCCTGGGTATGTCTGTGTGTGAAAGCTGTACCCCACTCCCACCCCCCTGCTCCCCAGCACAAATGTCCATCTCTCAGTAAAGGATCTCCCTTTTGGATCTTCCTGGGTTCCCCTACCTTTTCTGTACCTGGCTCTGGCTCCAGTTAGCGGTTTCTAGATGATAGGGAGGTCACCCTTCGAGATCTTGAAGCGGGGGGACCTTGTTCCCGGTGGCCACGTCGAATGCCCGTGCGTCTTCTCTGACCATTGCTTGCGGTTGGAAAGCCGGAGAGGCAGCACAGCTCCTCTGGAAGGCCCAGGAAATCTTGTCGTTGGGAGCTGCACAGATGTGTCCCCACCCACCCGAACTTATCTTAATACTCACCTGCTAACTCTGGATACTGGTCATCCAGGTTGTCCAGGAGCGACTCATAGTGAGTGGGGGTCCCATCTTTCCCTTCTACAGAGTACAGAGAGGGCAAAGGGCCCTAGACCATCTGCAGGTCCCCATAATACCCTTTATTCTGTATCTGTTTCCTGGCCCTGGCTGTGGTTTAGGACAAGCATTGGATAGGAGGGGTTGGGGACAGGGCCCAGCCAAAGCTGAAGCTAAACAGGATCTTAGCTGGTCTGTGCCCTGCTATCCCTCCCTTATAGTGCAACATACAAAGGGGTCTTGGGCCCCACTTACTAATGACCTGTACCAGGACATAGGTCCCTTTTTCCTGTATCAGGGAACAGGCCATGGATGGGGCCTGGGTGGTCTCCTCGTCTAACTTCACCAAGTGTCCGTCTTCAGCCAGAAGGGCAATGGTTACTGGGAAGACATGAGAAGACATGTATCCTGGCATGGGACCCCAAACCCTTCCCACCCACCCGCCCCCAGGCCTTCCAGGTCTTCTCACCTTCTGGGGGGACCTGAGCCTTCTGTTTCAGATGCACAGTGAAGTTCACCAGGCTGCACCAAGGGTTCACCAGCTCCCGGCAACCAGCTAAGGGAGGGGCCGAGAGAAATGGGTAGAAGTGACAGCCTCCTCCAACTAAAAGAACTTCCACTCCCACACCCAGAGACACCACTAGGATTATGGGGCTAAGACTCAGCTTCCGGCCCAGTCCCCTTAGCAAATGCTTCTCAGACTGCAGACTCTTTCATCCATCTCCTGCTATGTAGAAGGTTGACCACAGCACAACTGAAGTCCTCCCCAGACTCTGGCCCTGCCTCTTGTCCTTTCCTCTTGAGGATAGCTTTCTCACCTACCCATCCCCCTCCCAGTCTGTATCCCTCCTTCCTAGGTTTCTAGGGTAGAGGGAGATCTAACTCCTGAACATGGCTCCTGAGTACGGTTCAGGGACGGGGGAACTCTGCTTACCTCCGAACATCACAGTGATAAACATAGCTGTAGAAGGAAGGAGACATATCATGGAGCTTTGAACCTCCTCCTCCTGCTGCTGCTGCTCCCTTTCCAGTCCCCAACCAGGAACTGTGCATGTGAGTTTTGCTGCATTAGGTGAGCTTGGCTCCTGGCTCTCTGGTCTGTCCCCAGCTCACCTAGTCCAAGACCGTTGGCCTCTTCTTTCTTCGGCCGCTTTCTGGGTGCCAGCAGCTCCTTCAGCTTCCAGTGGTCTCCATGACACTGGGAGCTGCCAAGACATCTAGGCAGGAAATGCTTTTATCCTCAGTATCCTGGTAACTGGACCTATGGGGGCGGGCCTTCAAGTGGAGTGCTGGTCAGACTCATAGCCCAGGCTCCAGACTGAAGTCCCTAGGTGTGGTGGTTTGAATATGCTTGGCCCAGGGAGTGGCACTATTAGGAAGCGTGGCTTTGTTGGAGGAAGTGTGTCACTGTCATGGTGGGCTTCTGAGACCCTTCTCCTAGCCCTGTGAGAGGCAGTCTGCTCCTGGCTTCCTTTGGATGAAGATGTAGAACTCTTTTAGCTCCTTCTCTTGTGCCAGGCCTGCCTGGATGCTGTCATACTTCCTGCTATGATGGTTATGGGCTGAACCTCTGAACATGTAAGCCAGCCTCAATTAAATGTCCTTAGTAAGAGATGCCTCCATCATAGTGTCTGTTCACAGCAATAGAGACCTAATTAAGTCACTAGGATACCTGGATACTGTTTCAGAGAACACGTTTCCTACCAGGGAGAGACAGTTTGTAGGCTCTGGGGATGTGGGCGCCCTCATCAATCACTGAAGGCCCTACTGACATATGGCCTCTTCCTACCTGACTTTTGTCCCCCCCCCCCCCAGCCTTCCAATTATCTTCTTTTGTTCTTGTTTCTTTTTGTCTTCTCTCATTATTCATGTTTATGGAGGTAGAATTTACATTCCCCTTTGGAGTGTTTTTAAGTTAGAAACAATTAGTTACACGTGCTAACTTTATGTATGCGATTTTGTACGCATGCCTGCAGGTTAGCTCCTTCTACCCCATGGGTCCTGGGAATTGGTGACAAGCTCCTTAACCACTGAGCCATCTCACTGGCGCTGTTTTCAACTTTTGACAGATCTGTAGTGACCTTATCCAGGGCACAGAACGTTTCCATCACCCCTCTTCCACTGGTGACTCTCAGAAATTGTGAGAATAAAAATAACCCTTAACTGGCCACCGCGGCACATGCCTTAAATCCCCCAGCACTTGAGAGGGAAGCAAAGGCAGGCAGAACTCTGTGAGTTCCAGGCCAGTGTGGAATACAGAGGGAGTTCAAGGACAGCCAGGACTACACAGAGAAACCTTGTCTCAAAAAACCAAAAAAAAAAAAAAAAAAAAAAGAAAGAAAAAGAAAAAGAAAGAAAGAAAGAAAGAAGAAAAGAAAAGTCTTTAGGGGCTGGTGAGATGGCTCAGCGGGTAAGAGCACCTGACTGCTCTTCCGGAGGTGATAAGTTCAAATCCCAGCATCCACATGGTGGCTCACAACCATCCGTAACAAGATCTGGCGCCTTCTTCTGGAGTGTCTGAAGACAGCTACAGTGTACTTACATATAATAAATAAAATAAATCTTTTAAAAAAAAAAGAAAAGAAAAGAGAAGTCTTTAGACTTCGCCCTCCTAGCCTAACTAACCTGGGTGGCTGTTGGTGGGGATTTTACACACGTGTGTCTAGTGACAAGAGCTAACCACAAGACCGCACAACCACATCTTTGCACAAAGGCCACCCCGACCTTACAGAAATGCTCCTGAGAAGCCATCCGCCCAGCAACTGTGTGTTTAGTCTTGGACTCGGGCCACCTTTGTTATTGATCCTTGTAGTTAAGGATTATCGTTTCAAAAATACCTTATGTAATCCGTTTCACCTTTGAAAACTTCCTCTTGCCTCAAGCCTCCTTGAACAGCCCCCAGTTTGCTACCTGCTGCACACATACAGCATGTGGATCGATCCCTTCTGTGCTGTTATCTTAGTCCCTCGAAATCCCTTCATCGTTAGAGAATCATTCTGCTCTTCAGGTTCATATGATCACCCCTCCTCCCTGGCATCCACGGCTGCTTCCTGCAGGTCTTTGCCAGAGCATAGGGCCCATGTGCTCCGGGTAGGGGGTATCTGCACTCGCTTCCCTTTTACTGCTGAGGGGTGCTCTGTCATCTGGGAGTTCAGGAGTTTGGTGGCCCCCATTCACTTGCTGCTGTTTGGGAATTTGGGGAAATGATGAATAAAGTTAGTACAGACTTCTGTCTACGTGTCTGCGTGCTTGTGGGAGCAGTTTTTATTTCTTGGGAATGTCACAGGAAGGACTGCAGGGTCGTCTGGTGTGAATGTGTGCTCAGCCTTTATAGGAAAGTGCTTGTGTATTTCCCAGTTGCATACTTGGTTTGCGTTGTTTTGTTTTCTGTCTTTGGTTGGCCCTGGGCCTCCTAGATCTATAGCTGGCCAGAAGTACCTACTTTTTATTTCTCAATACTAGTTAGTGTCCCTGCTATCCTCCTACTCCCAACACACACACACACACACACACACACACACACACACACATCTTTTGTATCCAGGGACTCACAGATGCTAAGTGCTCTGCCATTAAGCTATAACGTCAGCTATCAGCAATGCTGGCCTGCATTCACTGTCCTATATTTTCCCATCTCTCTTTCTCCTCTTCCTTCCAGACTCCTCTATGTCCTATGTTCTCATGCTTAACTCCACCCACTCCACCCCTTTTGAGTTATTCCTTTCTCTGTTTTTTATTCAATTCCTCAATAGGAATTTCCTTTTCATAGGGTCGCCTCTCCTGTCTTTCTGCAGGCACATCTCTGGACGGGTAAGAAGGGGTCTGGCTCCTCCCTAGAGCTCCCCACTGACCCACTTTGTCCCTAGATAAACACTTCTTTTTTGTTAGCCTTGCTATTTCCGTCTGGAAAAAAAAACAACAACAAAAAAAGACAAAACAAACCCGGGAAATCCACATCTCAACTCAGCGGGGTGCTCGTGACTCTGATTACTTCAGCTTTCACAATCCTTTCTTGTTGTTACCGTTAGTTAACTGAGGCAGGGTTTTGCATGTAGCCCAGATGGTCTTGAGTCACGATGTTACAGAATTAATGCATCTCCCCAGCGAGGAACCGCTCCACTCGGAAATCAACTGGGGGTGGGGAAAACTCCTTAATACTAGAGCAGGACTGGTTCCAGCTAATGTACAAAAGGGGCGCAGTCTCCAACAGAAAGACCTCTTAACTTACATAGTTTCATGGCCCCAACATACACTTCAAGCAATTGTCATGTTTTACAGAGACTGAAATTCTAAGGTTTGGCTGTTGGACAAATGGAGAGATTCCGATGTAAAATTGTCAGAGTGATCACAAGACAGACCACAGCCGCTTTTCCTTGGCAGTTGTTAACCAGGGTCATTGTCCCTGGATGGAAGAATTATGCTCTTCCTGATAGGAGACACAAGATTTAACTGGGGGCACCAGCCAGGGTCTCCTTCTCTAACCGGCCAGGCAGATGCATGCTCCTGTAGCTATTTTATTTTATTTTATTTTATTTTACTTTTGTTTTTTTTTTGAGACAGGGTTTCTCTGTGTAGTCCTGGCTGTCCTGGAACTCACTCTGTAAACCAGGCTGGCCTCAAACTCAGAAATTCGCCTGCCTCTGGATCCCAAGTACTGGGATTAAAGGCGTGTGCCACCACGCCCTGCTCCTGTAGCTATTTTAAAAGTAAGTTTTTTGATAAATCCTTTACAACATTAAAAAAAAAGATTTATTTATTTTATTTATAAATAAAATACACTGCCTTACAAATGGTTGTGAGCCTCCATGTGGTTGCTGAGAATTGAACTCAGGACCTCTGGAAGAGCAGCCAGTGCTCTTAACTGCTGAGCCATCTCTCCAGCCCGGTAAACCCTTCATAGCATCAGTTTATTTCTCTCATCTCCTCTTTCAGTGTCATTCTTGCTTCAGCCTAATAGTGCTTAGATTAGAAGTGGGTACTACCATGCCCATCTTTTAAAATTTTATTTTATTTAAAAAAAAAATTTTTAATGACAAAAACAAAAATATACCTAAAAGTGAAGCTTCTAGAAAAACCATTTGTTCTTCCCTGTCTTGTATCTCTTACTCCTCAAACTTGACCTTGGCCTCCTGCCTGGTCTTGGGTTTCAAAGCTGGGTCCCTGAACACATCCTCGTTGACCACAGTCTTGTCCAAGGGGATATCTACAGAGTACCTTGTGGGCATGAGGTGGTTGTAGTTATAAACTTTTACAAAGGACTTGATCTTGGATCGCTTGGCGATTTTCTTCTTTCCCATGGCAACTGTCACTTTTCGGGGCTATCGGTCAATTCCAGCCACCAGGGCATGGCTGTAAGGCAGGTTCCAGTTGCCATTGTCAATGTTCTTCATGATGACGGCTTTGTGTCTGGAGTAGCGTCCAGCCAGGACCAGCACCACTTTCCCGGGTTTCATGAATTTGTCCATTTTGACAGCAAGCAGCTGGCACCCAGCAGAAAGGCAAGAAGCCACAGTGCCCATCTTAAATATCCTAATGCTTTAAAGTCTATCTCAGTACTCAGTACGCAGCAAGTACTCAGAACAGTACTGTAGAAGCAAGCAGTATCTGCAGAGCTCATTCACATATGGGGTATTGTGTGAGGATGGAACACAACCTACCGCTCTAAGTGTGAAGATGGTGACACCCAGAGCCAGACTCTAGAAGGAAAGACACGGAGGATCAGAGAGCTTCAGGCTCTGAGAGTTGCCATTTCCTGTCCTGTTCTCAGTCTCAGGTGGCCTGACCCTTCTACCTGAGATTAAGTCTTCAGAAAACAAAAACCAACCAACCAAACTCACTCGACACCAATAAGAATGTGCTTGAGCCGGGCGTGGTGGTGCACATGTTTGATCCCAGCACTCAAGATGAGAGGCAGAAGGAATTTTTGAAGTTTCATTGGTCCTGGTTAAAGAGTAGGCAGATCCTGGGTGTTTAAATAAGAAGAGAAGGGGGATAGATAATAACTGTAATGCATGTGTAATAAATTACAGCTATGAGAATGAACTCTATATTTCTGCACACACATGGATGATTTGTTGCTGTAGTTTTGAAGCAGGGTCTCATTATATAGCCTTGACTGTCTTGAGACTTGTTAGGTAACTCAGGCTAGCCTCTAACTCAGAAATCCTCCTGCTTCACTGGGATTAAAAAGCTTGTGCCAGTGTCCCCCATCCCCAAGCCCTACCCTCCTTCCCTTCTCCCTCTTGCTCTGGCCCCCACTTGCCCAGTTTTTTTATTTGTTTCTCATTACGGGTGGTTGTGAGCCACCATGTGGTTGCTGGGATTTGAACTCAGGACCTCTGGAAGAACAGTCAGTGCACTTAACCACTGAGCCATCTCTCCAGCCCACATGAATGGGTCTTAATGTTGTACAAAAGAAGCAGACATGAACAACACACACACACACACACACACACACACACACACACACACACACATTCTACTTAGAGTAAAATCTCTACAGCAAACAAATTAATATACTGTGACAGATCCCAGAATGATGGTTCCACTGGAGCTTGTGTTGGTCAGTTTTCTATCACTATGACAACTACCTGAGGTGACCAGCTTATAATGAGGGAAGGTTAGTTTTACCTCATAGGTTTGGGATGTCAGTCTATGGCGCCATTGCTTCTGGACCAGTGGCAAAGCAGCACATCATAATAGCATCGTGACAGAGAGTATGGGGTGGGGCCAAGTCAGGGCAGGCTAGGTAGCAAGAAAGAAGAATCTTTGGTCCTTCTGTACCTTAAAGGGTGTGGTCTTATTATCTAAAGATGCCCCACTGGGCCTATATCTCCAACAACGTCAAGCTGGGAACACCTGGGTCTTTTTTTCCCCCCAGCCCCACTTACTCTGGCCATATTTATTTCATATATGTGAGTACTCTGCCTCTGTTATAGCATCGGATGCCCATTACAGATGGTTGTAAGCCACCATGTGGTTGCTGGGAATTGAGCTCAGGACCTCTGGAAGAGCAGTCAGTGCTCTTAACCACTGAGCCATCTCTCCAGCCCGTAGCTATGATTTTATGGTTGGGGGTTCATGACAACACGAGGTGATGTTAAACGGTGGCTGCATTAGAAAGGTTGAGAATCACTGCTCTAGAATGTCCTCACAAAGACCTAAGTGTTGGGCTGGAGGGATGGCTCAGCGGTTAAGAGTAACCACTGAAGCCGGGCGTGGTGGTGCACACCTTTAATCCCAGCACTCGGGAGGCAGAGGCAGGTGGATTTCTGAGTTCGAGGCCAGCCTGGTCTACAAAGTGAGTTCCAGGACAGCCAGGGCTATACAGAGAAACCCTGTCTCGAAAAACAAACAAACAAAAAACAAAACAAAACAAAACAAAAAAAGAGTACGGACTGCTCTTTCAGAGGTCCTGAGTTCAAATCCCAGCAACCACATGGTGGCTCACAAACGTATGTAATGAGATCGGACGCCCTCTTCTGGTCTCTGAAGACAGCTACAGTGTATTAGATATAGTAATAAATCTTTAGGCTGAAGCGAGTGGGGTTGACTGCAGCGAGCAGAGGTCCTGAATTCAATTCCCAGCAACCATGTGATGGCTCACAACCATCTGTACAGCTACAGTGTATACAGTGTACTCATATACATAAAATAAATAAATCTTTAAAAAAATCATAACTATATCATACCTGTAATTTTGCTACTATCATGAATTGTTTTCTGATGGTGCTGGGCAAAAGCGACCCCTGTGAAAGGGTCATGTGACCCTGAAAGAGGTCCAGACCCAGAGTTTGAAAACTGCTGTTCTAGATCCAGACTATACCAGGGGTAGTGTATTAGTCAGGAGTCTGTAGAGTCACACAACTTATGCAATGTCTCCTTATATTGAGGAAATTTATTGTGATGACTTACAGTCTGGTAGTCCAGCTAACCTAACAATGGGCAGCTGTGAATGGGAAGTCCAAGAATCTAGTAGTTGCTCAGTCCCACAAGGCTAGTTGTTTCAGCTGGTCTTCAATATAAGCTGGAAACCTGAAGTAGGCTCCAACATGTGCTGGCCAGTAAGTGCAAGCAGGCGAAGAAGAGTGAGCCTTCCTTCTTCCAATGTCCTTATGGAGGCCTCCAGTAGAAGGTGTGGCCCAGATTAAAGATGTGTACCACCATGCCTGGATCCGGGGCTTGCTTTGTCCCAGGCTGACGTAGAGATCTCCTTGCCTCAGTCTCCTGGGATTAAAGGCGTGTACTATCTTGCCTGGGCCTAAGCTCTCCATGGCCACTATGGCCTCAAGATCTCTGTGCCAAATCCAGGTCAGAATGTGTGTCTTCCAGCCACAAGATCTGGATCACAGGTGTGCCCTCCGATTCTGGATCATAGTTCATTCCAGATATAATCATATTGATGACCAGGCATAGTCATTTCAGGTAGATATACACTAGGAAAGGATATGAGAGGCTGTCTGGGGAGTGCAACTTCCCGCAAATGGATGTGAAGGTTTTTGATCTCCTGCTGGCTGAAATGCCAGGGCATTTGGAAGATAAGGCCTGACCCTGGCCCCAGACACATGCATGGTCCTTCAGTCAGTGGGCTGATTTGCATGCTCTATTGTGGTCCAGAGACTTCCCCATCCCTGTACCACAAGCACCCAGAGCATAGTACTGCAGAACTCTAGGTCGGCCTTCCTGCTTCTGGCCATGGCCTGCCCCGGTTGCCTGCCTCTGCTCCTGATGGGAACCTTCGTGGCAGGTAAGACACAGCCAGGAATGAGGTGGGGGTTGGCACCAGCTCGGGAAAACTCATGCAAAGATGTGAATCAACGGGGTAAGTGGGGAGAGGCATTGAGGTAGAGCACAGAGCTGGCTGTAGGCAGCTCTGTCCAGGACTAGGGGCAAGCCACTTTCCGTGTGGACCTTGGCTTCCCAATGTGTGGGTCTTTCAGCGTCTCTGAGGAGAGGGTAACTTTTTGCCTTTGTTTCTCAGAGAAGAAGCTAATAAAGATGGGCAGCCCCCTGCTCCACAGATCCTTTAAGGCAATCCTCTGTGGACAGCAGTTTGAAAGTCAAGATGAGAGCTGGAGGCTTAGAGGGGAGTTTCTTTGTAGCCGAGGTTGAGGGGTAAGGGTAGAGAGAAGGGGGCGGGTAGTAGGTACTAGGGGGACCTAGAAGGTCACACTTGAACACTAGGCTCTCAACTGAACATTCTTGGAGACAGGACAGTAATGCTAATTTAGGGGGTCACTTATTCCACAGCCCCCATTCACAGAGGAAAACGGATGGGTAGACGGAGCAAAGTATGTCTCACAGAACCGTCCTGGGCACCAGGCTCTGAAAAACAAAATTGGGAGTGGCAAGGTAGGAAGGAGCCCAGGCTAGCCCTCAGCGGGTCTGTGTCTTTTTCAGTCTTTCGGCCAACCCTGACCCAGCCTGATGCCTTCTCGGTCTTCCCAGGCCAAGACGCTCATCTCAGCTGCACCATCAATTCCCAGCACGCCACCGCTGGAGACATTGGAAACATCGGGGTGTCGTGGTACCAGCAGCAGCCAGGAAGTGCTCCCCATCTTCTCTACTACTATGCCGAAGAGGAACACTATCGGCCCGATGACATCCCCGACAGATTCTCAGCTACCGTGGATGCAGCCCACAACGCCTGTATCCTCACCATCAGCCCCGTGCTCCCAGAGGATGACGCCGATTACTTCTGTTCCATCGCCCACATCTTTGAACCCTAGGGCTGGGTTGAATGTCTTCTGTCTCCTAGGTCTGCCCCCTGGCCTTTGGCCTCTTTTTCTCTTAAGTCTTGCTTTCTTTCCTTCCTCTGTGAAATGAATTAATGACATCCGATGGGTCAACCACAGTCCCGAGAACCGTGAGATCCTGTGTAAATAAATAATAAATAGATAAATAAAAATAAAATAAACAAATAAATGTCAAATCGGAGGCTGTGGAGGTTGGGGTTCTGATGGTTGTGGTCTAAAGAGGAAACACCTGAGACCCTTAGGGAACGTGGCCCAGGTTTGTCCCTATCCCTTAGGGGTTTAGCTCCCCTCCTGGCCTTCCAGTGACCTGAAGGTAGAGAAACAGGAACTACCATTTGCCACCCCACCCCCCACCCCCGCCCCCAAGTTCTGCACGGCTGATTGTGGTCCAACGCTCATGGTTCTTGGGTGGCTGGTCCCCAAGGAGTTCAAGCTGATGGGGAGGGGAGGGGAAGGGAGGGGAAGGAAGGGGAGGGGAGGGGAGGGGAGGGGCAGCTGAGGGGAGGGAAGGGGAGGAAGGGGAGGGGAGGGGCAGCCCTGCCTCTTTTCTGAAGTCTCTGGGCAGGTTCCCAATGATCTTGATGGTTAGAGGCAGGTGTTCTCAGAAGGGCCCTGAGGGGCAGAAATGAAGATATTGAAAGCAGGTAGTAGATTATGCAGCATCCTTCCCCTCTCAGAGACAGTGTGTTTGTTCTACTGATTCCCTGAGGGAAGCTTTCCCACAGATGGGTTACCACACCTGGGCAGTCATGGGTCAAGGGGTGCCACAATGGACTCGAGGGCAAACTTTGCTGTTAGAAGCAGAACAGAGTGGGACTGGAGCTTTCTAAAACATCCCTGAGCCAGTGTGGTGCCACAAGCCTTTCATCCCAATACTCACAGAGACAGCGGCAGGTGGATCTCTGTGAGTTCAAGGACAGTGGTCTGCAGAGGGAGTTATGGCCAGCCAAGGATAGATACATAGCAAGCCCTTGTCTCAAACCAAAACAAAATTCCTGGGCTGGCGGGGTGGGGGTCGGGGTGTCACAGATCAGCGATAAGAGTATTTGCCAAGTATAAACAGTGGCCCTGGGCTCAACCCTCAGGATATAAAAAGCAAAGAAAGACACATAAAAATGTCCGTAAAAACAGACGCATCCAGCTGCTTCGCTGGGGCTCTGAAGAAGTACCTCATTTCTGGAGATGAGCATCCAGATGCTGCGTTTGGGGGTTACAGAGTCCCAGGAGGGTCTGTCTAGCTTACACTCTGACTATCTTCTTGTCTTTCCCGCTTTCATCCCCCTTCACCCCATTGTGGTCCTATATGAGCGGTGGGGGAGGTGGGAGGGGACAGGTCTGGCCTTTGAATAAGGGATCTTAAGCCTAGCCTCAAGGAAGGTTCAGCAGTAGTTTGAGACTCTAGACTCGCCTTTCCCAACCTCAATATTTTCCTGTGCGCTCCGTCCAAGGCGGGTTCCGCTCCGTTGTGCCCACCGCCAGAACATGCTTTAGGGACACCAGGCCACCAGGGGCCAGGCTCAGCAGCAGGAGCACAGAGACGATGAGACCTCCGTGAGGCCTAGAGTGGTCCCGGAAGTGCCCGCGGGTGGGGGAGGGTAGGGCAGTTTGCTGAGGTGGTGCTGGGGGTGGGGGACACCTGGGGAGCAGGGCTCCAGGCCCTGGGGGAGCCGGATGTGGCTCCGCTCCGCCGGCCAGCTAGTGGCTCTGTCCCTGCCTAGATGCTTTCCCCTTCGTCTTCTCCACTGGTCCTCCCTGCTCCACTCCACCAGACCCACCTGTGGCTCAGTTGGACCACCGTGAGGGTGCCCCAATTGGCGCACGATCTGTGGGGAGCTGTGTTGTCTCTTGGTGCGCAGATCTGTGGCCACTCACCGGCCTCCAGCTTGGAAACCGTGATTGAGCTTAGCGTTTGTCCTGTGTCAGACTTTGGTGGGGGTATGAGTTCCTGAGAGAGGTGGGCGGTTTGGGATTCCAGATCTTTGGATTTTCAGTCTGGAAACATTTAACATATTGTTGGGGGACAGATAAAGAACTCGTTGGTCGTCTCACCCTTCCTTACTCTCCAGCAACTCACCATCTCGAAACTCATTAACTGTGGCACTGCTACACGTTCTCAGTCAGGGTTACTAAATGGTCATTGCGACCACTCAGAGCGTTTGCAGGGCACGGAGAGCCCTAAGCACTTGGGAGCCTGAATCAGGATTGCCAATTTGCCTCTGAAGGCAATCTGGGGCAGCGTGCGGTGGTTCTGTTCTTAATCCCAGCAATGGGCAGATCTTTGTGAATTCGAGATTATACTGGTCTATATAACAAGCTCCACCACAGCCAAAGCTAAACCACGAGATCCTATCTCAAAACCCAAATAAATAACTAAAAAAAAAGAAAAAAAAAAAGAAAAAAAGGGCAAGCTTGGCTTGTTTTTTTGTGTGCTTATTTATGAGTAGACAGCGCCACCAGGTGGGAAGGCTAAGCAATTTCAGACCGTGTCTTATAATGTGGGAAGAGAAAGAGACTGAACTCCCCCATCTCAAGTGTGTTTTTCTCTTTAAATCTGCCTACTCTTTCTAGGGAAGATTAAATACTTGGAGAGACACCAACAGGTCTCCCTCTGTTAGTACAGAGTGATTTCGCTCCTGAGGTTAGAGTAAAAAGTTATCTCCTGGAGCGATATTGCCCCTGGTGGTTCTCATGTGTATCACATACTTCGATCAAATCCACCCCCCCCCCCCAAACTATCTCTTCCTATTAATCCCTAAACACTAAAAATTCCCAATTTGCCGGGCGTGGTGGCGCATGCCTTTAATCCCAGCACTCGGGAGGCAGAGGCAGGCGGATTTCTGAGTTCGAGGCCAGCCTGGTCTACAAAGTGAGTTCCAGGACAGCCAGGGCTATACGGAGAAACCCTGTCTCGAAAAACCAAAAAAAAAAAAAAAAAAAAAAAAAAATCCCAATTTAATAGTTAATTTGTGATTTAAAAATACAACTAACTAGATTATTTTGCTTCCAGTATGATCTACTACAAGGGTAATCCTGAGATTTTGAAAATCTTTTTTCTTGGGGCTGGAAGATGGCTCAGCGGTTCAGAGTACCGACTGCTCGTCCAGAGGTCCTGAGTACAATTCCCAGCAACCACATGGTGGCTTACAACCATATGTAAGGGGGTCTGATGCCCTTTTCTGGTGTGTCTGAAGAGAGGAATGGTGTACTCATATACATAAAATAAATCTTTTTAAAAAGAAAGAAAATGTTTTTTTCCCCCTTGGGGCTTAGCAACCCCCCCCAAAAAAACCAATTAACCAACCCACAAACCAATCAACCAACCAAGCTCCCCTCCCCCCTTTAGAGTTTACAGTGACCATGACTTCCCTTTGGTGCTTCGGTAGACGATGAAGTCAGACACTGCAGAACAGCAACATGCTGAAGGTTGAAATTTATCTTCTTTGAAGAAATCGGGTAGTTTCTGCTTGTTTGTTTGTTTGTTTGTTTGAGGTTTTTTGAGACAGGGTTTCTCTGTGTGCCCTGGCTGTCCTGGAACTCACTTTGTAGACCAAGCTGGCCTCGAACTCAGAAATCTGCCTGTCTCTGCCTCCCAAGTGCTGGGATTAAAGGCATGCGCCACCACGCCTGGCTTGGGTAGTTTCTGATAAACTACTTATTCTTATTGGTGAAATGAGCCAAATCAAGCCAAATTAATATATATATAGGCAGGTTTAATGGGAAGCAGCTCTCAGGCAAAGTCACTGGTCCCAAGGACCAAATGAGGCCTGAGAAGTCACCAGGGGGAAGGAGACAGAGTGGAAGTGCAAGAGAAAGACCGTGTGTGTGTGTGTGTGTGTGTGTGTGTGTGTGTGTGTGTGTACACACACAGGGAGAAATGGAAAAGACTTATTGGGGGTTAAGAGCACTGACTGCTCTTCTAAAGGTTTTGAGTTCAGTTCCCAGCACCCACGTAGCAGCTTGAAACTGTTTGGTGCTGTCTTCTGTTGTGCAGATGTACATACAAAAACACCCCACCCCGCACACATGCATACATACATACATACATACACACACACACACAAATTTGCAACAGAAAAGACTATGTTCACCCAAAATTCTAGAGACACAAAACAAGTCATTTCATGTATGGAGGACCACTATGGGCGAGAAGCACATCTCATACTTAGAGTCACTCAGTCTTAACGGTTCTAATTATTTCCCTCCAGGTAAAAATCTTTGCCATTTAGGCAGCACTGCTATTGCAGTCCCTGGCTGACATCTACCACCCTCGACTTAACAAATAGCCCGTTATTGTATGTATTATAAACATTTGTACATCATGTGATGCCTAATCTTGCTTGTCGGTTTGACCACATCTGGAATCAACTAAACCCCAAGCAGTGAGGGATTATTCCTGATTGGATCATCTGAGTGGGGTTAGACCCACCTCACATCTGGATCTTTTGAGGAAGGGACTAGTCTGAAAGCTAAGACAACTTTTGTTCGCAGCCCAGGTGAAAGGACACACAGGAAGGGAGCTTTTGCCTTCACTATCCCTGGCAAGCTCATCTATCCTACTATCCAGGCATTCCTTCATTGGTCTTTGTTGTGGATCTGGTTTATTGCTTGTATTATGTTAATTGGACACCCAAAATTACACGGGAATCTGCACCTCGACACATAAGATGCTGAGGGCACCTGCCCCCACTTGGCTTTGATTGGTAAATACAGTTGCCCGAGGCAAAAGGCTGGGCAGGGAGACAGAGGCAGGGTTTCTAGAATTCCTGGACAAGAAACACGGGAGAGGGAGAAAGAAGACTGCCATGCCAGAAAAGAAACAAGATTCAGGGTTGAGACTGCAGAGGAGAAAGCTCTTCCCTGCTCTTACATGCTGGTTGCTTTCTCTTCCCTGCCCAGCCCATACAGAGAAAATAAATCATTTAAGAAGTTGAATTGCATCGGGCGGTGGTGGCGCACGCCATTAATCCCAGCACTTGGGAGGCAGAGGCAGGTGGATTTCTGTCTTTGAGGCCAGCTTGGTCTACAGAGTGAGTTCCAGGACAGCCAGGGCTACACAGAGAAACCCTGTCTCGAAAAACAAACAAACAAACAACAACAACAACAAAAAAAGGACCGGCTCCTGAGGTTAGCTCTGCCATCCAGAGCTGCGGCTGTGGTGAGGTGAGGTAAGAAGCGCCTTGGCACACAGTTTAAGGAAGTGCCAAAAACCCAAAAACAACAAACAAAACAAAACAAAACAAAATAAAAAAGAATTAAGGTAGATATCAGCTTGATATCGCATTTTAATTAAAATTAATGCGAACATCCACTAGGATCAAAATATAAACCGAAAATGAAGACCGGAGAGATGTTACTGGTTTCAGGCTCCGCTACAGCTTATAAAGACACCATTAACGACCCTTCAATTGTCCCACGTTAGTCCCACCTGCGCCAAAATTTAGCCAAGGATGATCCTTTGTGGCTAATGATGGAGAGACAGCATAGGGACTGACCCGGCAAGGCTTGCTCTCTCCTTCTCCTTCCCTCCCCCGAGCCCCTCCCGCACACCCGGTATGTCTCTGTCTCTCTCCCTCCATTCCCTATTTTGTGGTTAACCGGACCGCGACTGAAAGGGAAGAAGTCCTTAGTTAGCGCTTGGGAAGAATTTGGCGGCACAGCCTCTCGGCCGCATCGTGGCTCTTCCCAGGATGCCTTGCGAACCAGAGATAGAACTGGGTACAGAACCGTTGTTTAGGGTTCCCGCTGCGAGGGCTCCCCTGTGTCGGAAATGCTGCCATGGTCCCCGCGGAGAGCCACCATGGCTTCACCTGGAACCAGAGCACCCCGGTCTTAAGTCTCCACAGCACCACAGACACAATGGTGATGACGTTCTACCTCTTGCTGGTCGTGTTCATCGGGCTGTGGGTATGATGAGACCTCTGGGCTGGGATAGGCCACATCCTGCAGAGACCTGGCCGCCGCCACCCACTCTGGAGCTTCAGAAGGGATGACCCTGCCCACCTCTGCTTAGCCCTTCTTACTCTTCCAACCAAGCACCATCTGTTAACCAAACCATTCTAGACCATTGCCCGCCCCTTCCTGTGCCCTATGACCGTCCCAGTCCCGAAATATAGTCAAGTAACTCATCTGTGTTTGCCCGGCTCCCTAGAACCCCAAACCCGAATGCTGCTCTAACACCCTGTCCTCTCTCTATCCATCTGCAGATCTAGCCGCTTATGCTCAAAGTGTCTGAGATTTTCTTTCATTTCCAGCTCTTAAGTACCACTGTAACTGGTGGTGACATCCAAACAGTATAAGACTTTTATAAAAAGAGACTTGAGCTAAGAGAGTCTAGGACCCAGTTCTCCTCGCACGCCAAGGCAGGACTCTACTGTGACTCGAACTGGGATCCTGAAAGGCTAAGTAAGAGGAGGAGGAGGATGGGGCTCAGATGCAAAGCTGTCTGATGGACTTGAGTGAAAGGGAGAACCTGAGCGCACACACCCATAGCACTTAATATCTCCCTTCAAAGGCTTCAGTCATGAGAAGTATATTTCCAGGTGGCCTTAGCAGGGACTTCTAGTATTTGAGCACCCATTCTGGAGTTCTTCCTCTAGCACTGTTATAAGGAATTCTCCCTACATCCCAGATTACTCTCAGCCCTAGCTGAGGCCCATGTCTGACCAAGCTTTGAGAACCAGTAAACCTGTTGCCCCTACTATTCTTGTAGACATAAAAGATGTATGATATCTGGCATATTTTGATCCCTCTCCTTCTTTATATTATCCTTTTTTAAAGATTTATTTATTTATTTACTCTTTATATAGTGTTCTGCCTACATATATTTCTGATGCACACCAGAAGAGGGCATCAGATCCCATTACAGATGGTTGTGAGCCACCGTGCGGTTGTTGGGAATTGAACTCAGGACCTCTGGAAGAGCAGCCAGTGCTCTTAACCCTTGAGTCATCTCTCCAGGCCTCTTTATATTATTTTTACGTTTCTGAGAAAGGATCTCACTATGTATCTCTGGCTGACACTATATAGATCAGGTTGGCCTCAAACTCACAGAGATCCACTTGCCTCTGCTCCTGAATGTTAGGATTAAAATTGTGTACTACCACACCGGCTTTTAACAAAAAAATTCTTCAAGACAGGGTTTTTCTATGTAACAGCCCTGGCTGTCCTGGAACTTACTTTGTAGACCAGGTTGGCCTTGAATTCACAGAGATCCGCCTGCCTCTACCTCCAGGGTGCTGGGATCAAAGGTGTGAGCCACAACTCCCAGCTTATACCCAGCTTTTGTTTGTTTTAAAATAAAAACAAGCATATACTGTTGTTAATTATCAAATGCTTTAACATTCAGTATATGTCTTAGTCAGGGTTTTACTGCTGTGAACAGACACCATGACCAAGGCAACTCTCATAAGGACAACACTTAATTGGGGCTGGCTTACAGGTTCAGGGGTTCAGTCCATTATCATCAAGAAACATGACAGCTTCCAAGCAGGCATGGTGCACGAGGAGCTAAGAGTTCTATATCTTCATCTGAAGGCGGCTAGCAGAATACTGGCTTCCAGGTAGCTAGGATGAGGGTCTTAAAGCCCACGCCCACAGTGACAAGGCCATGCCCACTCCAGCAGTGTTACTCCCTGGGCCAAGCATATACAAGCCATCACAGTGTAACAAGCACAATGTACACAAGGCCTTAAGGAAGGAGTTATGTTTCTCCCCTCACCCATGTCATATTTCTGTGATAACCAGAGACTGTATCTTTTCTCTTCTTTTTCAGTGCTTGGGTAAACACTCAGACACACGCATGTCTATTCTGTATGATCAAATTATACACATTAGCCTGCAGTGTACTGCCTCTCTCTACCGATGTATCTGGGGAGTCCCTCGTACGGATTAACCCTGAGAGACCTAGCTTGTATTTAATTAGCTGCACAATAGTTAGGCCAGCACATGCTGTCCAGTTTCTTTATGGATTGTATTCCACCAGAGGACTCTTGTTGCAGGTTTTACTGTCACACAGTCGCGGGACAGTCAAAGACTTCTTCCTGGCTGGCCAAAATCTAGCATGGTGGTTGGTGAGTAAGTTTGTATGTGGCTGTCTGCTTGGGGGAAATGTCTGTGTCGGCTCGTTTAGTGCTTTGATTTTAATGTCTTAAATCCAAAATCGTTTGAAGTTGCTGGAGAGATGGCTCAGAGGTTAAGGGAACTGTCTGTTCTTCCAGAGCTCCTGAGTTCAAATCCCAGCGACCACATGGTGGCTCACAACCATATGCATTCTTTCCTAACTCTGCCACTGTGAAGGTACGGAATGGAAGTATGATGTGCCTTACAGATGTGCATATGTATGTGCAGGTGTGTGCATCCCTGTGCTTGTGCACAGGCCAGAGAAGGACCTTGAGTGTCCTGCTCCATTTCTCTTTGCCTCACTCCCTTGAAACAGGGTCTCACACTGAATCTGGAGCTAGGCTGGCTGCTAATTGAGCTCCCAGGAATCATCCTGTCTCTACTGTCCACAGTAATAGGGGGTAGAGATACACAGCAGGCACACCCGTTTTTCGATGCAAGTGTTGAGGTTTGAACTCAGCACCTCATGCTTTAGCAGCAAGCACTCTGACCCACGGAGCCACCACCACCAACCCAATGTTCATATTTAAACTAGTTACAGTGCCTTATAGGAGAGGAAATAAACCTATTGGGAGGTGCTCGGGCCAAACATAGATAAAAGCCAAACCTGGGCTTATTGGGTATAGAACACAGAAAAGATCTCTCAAAGGCAGGGTGATGTAAGTGGGATTTGAAGTGGACCATGCCTTTCCCAGGTAAATGGACTGTGAGGTGTTCTGAGCAGCGGGTACTGCGTGTACTTAAGCTGCTGGTGCAGAGTAGATTAGCGCTGGATGGAGGGGGATGAGGTAGAAGGTACAATCATTGTTTGTATGTTAAATAATGTTTTGGTTATTGTATTTGTTAAGGTTCTCTAAAAGGACAAACTGATAACTATATGTATTATGTTGTATATGTATGTTCTGTATATGTTTATATGTATATGTCATATATGTTGTATATGTATATGTTATATATGTAAACATTGTATATGTTGTGCTTGCATATGTTATATATGTATATGATGTATACATATATGGTACATGTTTATATATATTATATGTATATGATGTATATGTTGTACATGTATATGATATATGTGTTGTATATCTATATGCTGTATATGTTACATATGCATGTATTGTATATGTTGTATATTTTATATATGTTGTATATGAATATATTGTATGTGTATATGTTGTATGTGTGCATTTGTATATTATTTCTAAAATATTCCATATATATCCTCATGCCAGAAGAGGCATCAGATCCCATTACAGATGGTTGTGAGCCACCACGTGGTTGCTGGGAATTGAACTCAAGTGCTCTTAACTGCTGAGCCATCTTGCCAGCTCTCAGTCTATGTTGGAATCCTGATGATGCTGTTTCTAACGTTAGTGAAGGAATGCTATAGCAACAGGATAGATGTACCTGTCAGAGGAGGTGAGGGCGAGCAGGCAGCAAAGGTTTTCTTTTCCCATCTCCTTCTGAAGGTGCTTTTCATACTGAGGGTCTTCCTGCTTTAATAATCTGATCAACAAAATCCCTTGCAGGAAGAACCAGATGCTTCCAATTTAGTTGATTCTTAATGTCTTAGTCAGGGTTTCTATTCCTGCACAAACATCATGACCAAGAAGCAGTTGGGGAGGAAAGGGTTTATTCAGCTTACACTTCCATACACATCACCAAGGAAGTCAGGACTGGAACTCAAGCAGGTCAGGAAGCAGGAGCTGATGCAGAAGCATGGAGGGATGTTCCTTACTGGCTTGCTTCCCCTGGCTTGCTCAGCCTGCTCTCTTATAGAACCCAAGTCTACCAGCCCAGAGATGGTACCACCCACAGGGGCCCTCCCCCTTGGTCACTAATTGAGAAAATGCCCCACAACTGAATCTCCTTTCTTTGTGATAACTCCAGCCTGTGTCAAGTTGATACTCAAAACCAGCCAGTACACTTAAGGTTACTACTATGATGAAACACCACGACCAAAGGCAACTTGGGAAGGAAAGGGTTTCTTAGGCTAACACTTCCACATTGTAGTTCATCACTGAGAGAAGTCAGGACAGGAACTCACACAGGGCAGGAACCTGGAGGCAGGAGCTGATGCAGAGACCATGGAGGGCTGCTGCTTGCTGACTTGTTCCTCATGGCTTGCTCAGCCTGATTTCTTTTTCTTTTTTTTTTTTTTTTAAGATTTATTTATTTATTATATGTAAGTACACTGTAGCTGTCTTCAGACACTCCAGAAGAGGACATCAGATTTCATTACGGATGGTTGTAAGCCACCATGTGGTTGCTGGGATTTGAACTCTGGACCTTCGGAAGAGCAGTCGGGTGCTCTTACCCACTGAGCCATCTCACCAGCCCCTCAGCCTGATTTCTTACAGAACCTAGGACCACCAGCCCAGGGATGGCCCCACTCACATTGGGCCAGGCCCTCCCCCATCAATCACTAATTAAGAAAATGCCTTACAGGCTTGGCTAAAGCCTGATTTTATGAAGGCATCTTCTCAGCTGAGGCTCCTTCCTCTCTGATGACTCTAGCTTGTGTCAAGCTGACATAAAACCAGCCAGTGCACAGGTCTAGCCGAGTTGACAACCAGCATTAATCATCAGAGTTTCAGAAGCTGATTCTATCCAGGACTGACTCAAACCCCTCAGCAGAAGAGACTTCTGACCATGCACAACCCTGCACCTGTGCTGGGATTGCCCTGGAAAAAGAGAATTTTGTTTGGGTTTATTTCCCATCCTCTGATGCGCATGTATGCATTACCTACAAGTCCAAAGTAGATGCTATCTCCCACTCACTTGGTCCAGCCAGCATAATGTCATCAATATAGTGGCTCAGTATAATGTTATGTAGAGGAAACAGCCAACCATGATCCCTTTGGACTACTTCCTAATATGGGGCTGGAGAGTTATTATACCCTTGATACAACACCGTGAAGGTATACGGCTGGCCTTATTAACTGAAAGTGAATTGGTTTGGGAGGTCCTTATGGATAGGTATTGCATTTGCCAGATCAGTAGCTGCATAACAGTTACTGGGAGAGGTATTAATCTGCTCGGTTAAGAAACCACACCAGGCACAACCACAATTGGAATTACTACCTGGTTCCGTGTCTGATAGTCATTCTCTGCGACTGACCTGACTCCTTCACAGGTCAATTAGGAGAATTAAGGAGCTGTGGAGGGGGCCACACTCCTGCTTCTTTCAAGTCTCTGATAGTGACACTAACTTCTGCAGTTCCTCCAGGGATCCAACCTTGGTTTTGGTTCACTATTTTCCCTGGCGGCAGCAACTCCCAGTGGCTTCTATTTGCATTTCAGTCCATAACGACCCTCAGTATACAGGTCCTCAGAAACAATGTGGGAGTTCTGCCAACTTCTAAGTATATTTATTCTAATTATACATTCTGGAATTGGAGAAGCTACCACAGGATTAGTCTGGCAATCTACTGTACCTACTATAAGCTAGACTTTAGTTAAAACTCCATCAGTCACCTTACCATGGGACAGAACAGGTCCCATGGTAAGGACAAGGCAGACTTAGTCTTATTAAAAGAAACAAAGCCTTTTTCTTACAAACATGGGTTTAATTCATTTAGCATTAAAAAGGTAGAAGCCTTTTCTTTCTCTATGCAATAAAGATTGGAGCACGTTTTTCATCCAGAATGAGTGAGATCTTTTTTTGTTTGCTTGTTTGTTTGTTTTTCGAGACAGGGTTTCTCTGTATAGCCCTGGCTGTCCTGGAACTCGCTCTGTAGACCAGGCTGGCCTCAAACTCAGAGATCTGCCAAGTGCTGGGATTAAAGGCGTGTGTCACCACTGCCCAGCTGAGTGAGTTCTTTCTGCACTGGTGTTTGGTCTTTTGCTCCATATGCATATGTAAGTATGGATGTGTGTGTAAGTATGTGATTGTGAGAATCTATGCACCTGTGTGTGTGTAAATATGTAATTGTGAGAATGCATGAAAGCTCGGCCCATGGTTTGCTTTTGAATGAAAATGAATAAATGAGCATGAGTGAAGCTGAATATGAATTTATGTGAGATTATGCATCTGGACAATAGGGGAAAGGCCCTAGCAATGAATCTCTTACTTAATCTCCTGCTGTTTTAGGATGAGGTGCTAAGTGCCAGAGACTGCAGTTTCTGGCCTCAGAGGATCACAGAAGGCAGGCCAGCTACAATAGCATAGTAACTTAGACTTAGAAAGTAAACTTTTTATTACTCAGCAACCCTAAATTTCTCGTAAGACAAAGTCTTACCCCCAAAACTCGTAAGACAAAGTGTTACCCCAGAATCTCATAAGGCAACGTTTTACCCTTTCCCTGTGCTCTTCCCCTCCGCTGACTCAAGAACAAGCGAAGAAAGAAGAACCTACCCCCCCCCCCCTGCGCTGGGGCTGCCCCGGGCAGTTTTTGTGTCCTTGTGGTACACTTATCCTAGTAAAAGACTGTATATTCCTCTGGGGAAGGGTGTGAAAAAGGCTAATAGTCAAATACTTGGGTATTGTAACATGTTTCCTTCTTAAAGAGACTTGTGGATCTATAAACGGACTCAAGTCTGGGGATTGGTTGACTGGCATAATTCTCTGCTATTGTGATCCAATATAGCTTTTCTTTTATTTGCTTTAGAGTTTCTTTTTCTTTTTTTTTTTTTAAAAAAAGACTTTATTTATTTATTTTATATATGTGAGTACACTGCCGCTGTCTTCAGACACACCAATTGCTGGGAATTGAACTCAAGACCTCTGGAAGAGCAGTCAGTGCTCTTAACCACTGAGCCATCTCTCCAGCCTTGATTTAGAGTCTCTTATCTGATTAATTCTAGGAAGCACCATGCTTGATCAGCCAGCTCCAAAAGCGCATATGAGCCATACCATTATAACCCTCACTCTGCTGAACATTGTGAGCAGGGTCACTGTAGGTATGGGTCTGCCCGAGCTGCCATGTGACCTCTGCTGCTCCAGGGTACAATTAAACCCATTAAATTCTATTCATTTATTCTTCTGTTTGTTTGTTTGTTTTGGCCAAGTTTTTCATTTAGTGGTCTGTAGTTTGACACACATTGGAATGGTCTTACTGGGGGAGGGGAAAAGGTAGGTTCTTGTAGATTCCCAAGGAAATGTCAGACATGGGCAGCATCCATCTGCTTTTTAGGGTTTCTGGGTAAATAGTACTTCCCCAGGCCCCAGGCCTCTCTTTACACACACACACACACACACACACACACACACACACACCACCACTATATATATATATATATATATATATATATAAAATACATATATAGCATATAGTATTTTAAATATGATATAATATGTAACGATATATTATATAACACAATATATGTTATAATATGTGATATAATATATGCTATGTAACATAGTTTATATAACACACACTATATTGTATGTTATACATAGTATATAGTACATATATTATATATTAAAGGGATGTATATATGTTATATATAGTATATAGCATATAGCATATAAGCTCACAGATTAATAGGTAATCTTGTGGGAACCTCGAGATTAATGTAGACAAATGGTGGCCTGGCTTGTGATGTTTCAGAAAGAAGTTTGGGAGTCCCTCAAGGATTCTTTCGGGCCATTTGTGGGATGCTTTGCACCAAGAATCTATGGTATCTGGTTAGCTACGGCTGAAGAGTCAGCTGCGATTAACAGTAGACCATCACCAATGACGTAATTCGGACTGTTTCATTACTGGGATGGTCGGTTCCCGGGAGCTGAGGCTGGAAACTCATCTGTGTTAAATGAGACCAGCATTATAGTGAGTTTGAGGATATACTGGGATGCATGAGACCTGTCTCAAAGTGAAGAAATAAGTCATGCTCAAGAAACAAACAAACAAACAAACAAACAAACCCACAACTCTACCAACTTCCACTTTTCTCCAGAGGGGTTCTCCCTCAGGCACAATTTCTGTGCCTAAACTTACTAAGTGGCTGAAGATGACCTTGAACTTATGACTTTGAACTTCTGTCGGATTCTCTTGCTTCCGCCTGCCAAGTGCTGGAATGGCAGGTTTTATGGGCTTTGCACAGGCTTGGCAGGTACTCTACAGTTGAGCCACACTCTCAGCCCGAAAACACAAACACTAAGGGTTCTGACACGCTATTGTCTTCTGGTTTTCAGATGGGCATTTCCATTTATTCTTCAAATATTGGCAGTGGCCACTATATGGCCCTGGCTGGCATTGGTGCAGCTTCAGGAATTGCTGTTGGGGCCTTTGAATGGAATGTAAGTAATATCTTCTGCAGCAATTTATCTCTACCTGAGCATTTCAAAAATGTCTCATAGACACAAAAAACCCTGCTTTTTAAACCTCGAGTGACTGTTAAAGACACCTTGGAAAGTATAGATTAATGGACAAGTCTTTGATGTTTCTTTTCTTTTCTTAAGATGTATATATTTATTTTATGTATATGATTACACTGTAGCTGTCTTCAGACACACCAGAAGAGGGAATCAGATCCTATTATAGATGGTAGTAAGCCACCATGTGGTTGCTGGGAATTGAACTCAGGACCTCAGTTAAGAGCAATCAGTGTTCTTAACTATTGAGCCATCTCTCCAGCCCATGTCTGTGGTTTTCAAAAGGATTATGCTGTTTTTCATTCTCCTTAGTAAGACAAGAGACAGGGTATGTATATGCCATGGGCCATGGGGATACAAAGAATGTTAGATCAGCCAGGTGAGGAAGAGATCCTCACATTGAAGTGTATGCATCTTTCTCTATTGGTATACAGGAGCACAGATGAGTGTGTACACATAAGCACACATACATAGAGAGTCTGTGTTTTGAGAACATATTGAGAAAGGATTCAGACAAGCTCCCTGAGATGGCTGACTAGTTACTACAAAGTTTCTAACTGGAAACACGCGTTTAAATGATAAACAGCATAAAATAAATCATAAACCATATGAAATATTGCATTATTTATTGAGTTGATCGTTTTGTTGTGGGAAATAGAACTTATTTACCAAAAGTTAATGAATCTTGCATCACTCACCTATTTATATAAATCATTTGTCTCTTTTGATCAATGAGAAATCTACTATGCTTTATGTTCTTATAAACTGTAAGAGACAAGGAATACTTCTACAGAGTCCAAACCTAATAAAACGTCTTCTTCTTTACCACCTTGTCTCTTTGCCTCTCCTCTTCACGTTTTTTCTTCCCTCCCCTCTCTTCCCCTCTTCCTTTTCCTCTCCCCTTCTTCCTCCCCCACCCTCCCTGCTTTTCTTTCTTTCTTCTCTTTCTTTGAGAGAGCACCTGGGGCTGGAGAGATGGCTCCATGGTTAAGAGCACTGACTGCTCTTCCAAAGGTCCTGAGTTCAAATCCCAGCAACCACATCATGGCTCACAACCATCCATAATGAGATCTGATGCCCTCTTGATGTGTCTGGAGACAGCTACAGTGTACAGTGTACTCATGCACATAAAATAAATAAATAAATCGAGAGAGAGAGAGAGAGAGAGAGAGAGAGAGACAGAGACAGAGACAGAGAGATCTGACTGGCTACATAAATCAGTTAATAAGAGACATTAATTCCTTGCTCAAACCTCCTGCTGTCCTCCTGCCTCTGTCTCCTGAGTACCTCCTGCTGTCCTCCTGCCTCTGTCTCCTGAGTGCTGTAATTACATATGTGTTCTGCTATGTCTAGTTTCTTTTCTTTGTTTAGGCTATTTTTAAATTGATTCATAAGACACCATAATTTTAAATCCAGGAGTAGAAAAACAAAATGCTAAAAAAAAACACAAAACAATAAATAACTTGGAAACAAACTCAGTTAATAAACTTTCAAAGATAATTGGCCTAAAGCTAGGTTTTTGGTGTTGAAAGGTCTGTGTTTGGGTCTTCATTTGTAAGTGCCCATTAGTGACACATCGTCAGGTTTGAAGCAGACAGTAATAGAACCTGCATCTCTCTTAAGAGCTTGACCCACATGGCTCCTGATTTAATTCTTCTGCTTTTTCTTGGTTTCAGAGTATATTTATGCTCTTTCTTCTTGGTTGGATATTTGTGCCCATCTATAACAAGGCTGAGGTAAGCCCATCATCAGTTACTCTATAGTTTCTGATTGTTTTGTTTTGTTTTGTTTTGTTTTGTTTGAGACAGGGTTTCTCTGTATAGCCCTGGCTATCCTGGCACTCACTTTGTAGACCAGGCTGGCCTTGAACTCAGAAATCCGCCTGCCTCTGCCTCTGTGCTGGGATTAAAGGCATGCGCCACCACACCCGGCATGATTTTTTTTTTTTAATTTTTTTTTCCCAAGACAGGGTTTCTCTGTGTAGCCCTGGCTGTCCTGGAAATCACTCTGTAGACCAGGCTGGCCTCGAACTCAGAAATCTGCCTGCCTCTGCCTCCCAAGTGCTGGGATTAAAGGCGTGTGCCACCACGCCCGGCGATTTTTTTTTTTTTTTAAGAAAAACTAAATATTGCGTGTGTAGTATGTGAGCATCCTAAGGACAGGTTACACTTGGACCGTCTTTTGACATTTCGCTAAATCTGCAGATGCCTAAAATGTCTTGGGTAGACAGACACAACCATCTGTTTACGCAGGAGCTTACCTTTTAATGCTTCTTACAGAAAATATTTTGAAACGTTATAAAAAATATGATGTGGAGAAGTGAAGAGAACAGCCATGTTAGCGGGTAGAAGACTTAGCACCCTGAAATGTTATTTCTTTCCAGTTGGCCTGGAAAAAAATAAAAAGTTTTTCACGGGATAAAATTCTACACAAGAGGCAAAAGCAGGGCTCTGTGAGAAACTTGACATACTTATTCTAATGTCAAAGGTGTAAGAAGGGGCTGGTGAGATGGCTCAGCGGGTAAGAGCACCGGACTGCTCTTCCGAAGGTGATAAGTTCAAATCCCAGCATCCACATGGTGGCTCACAACCATCCATAACGAGATCTGGCGCCTTCTTCTGGAGTGTCTGAAGACAGCTACAGTGTACTTACATATAATAAATAAAATAAATCTTTAAAAAAAAAGGTGTAAGAATAGTGAAGGTGTTGTCAAAGAAAGAACTGTCTGAGACTAAATGTTGACATTCATTAGAAAGCATAAAAAACCCATATTGTATTAATTCAGGGATAAGCACATTGTAGTGACTTAGAATAGCAGCCTTCAGAGGCTTCGTCTCCACGCCCTGATGCCACTGGGAAGTCTAGAAGTTTTAGAGATGTAGAGTGAGGAGTCTTCTAGTCTTTATCCTTGGATGGAACGTTAGGACTCCAATCCAGTCTTCCTTCTTTTTCTTCTCTCCATGAAGAGAATAGCTTCCTCTACCACACTCACTTGCTATGCTGCTGTCACAGGGCCACAGCAATTGGCCCAACTGGCCATGGATCCATGAGCCAAAATAAATACCTAAGGTATTGGTTACAGTAATAAAAAGGTGGTTACAATGCAGACACTGCCGAGGGGGGGAAGGGAAAACACCCAGATCCCATCACGTCTTCTCTTATTTATTTAAGATTTATTATTATGTTCATTGCAAGGAGTCACTGGTCTGGTTTTAAGGTCTGTCAGAGGCCAGCTCTGACAGTGAGTTCAGTTATCCAAGGAGATGTAGGGTGATGTAAAGCAGGTATACACACTTGGTGGATGAAGCGAGGCTCCAATCACTTCAGTTTTTCTCTTAGACCTTATATACCTAAACGAAATCTCTCATGCAGGAAAAAAAAAACCCACACACCTTACAATCCTTTCACTTATTTTAAAGATTTATTTTATTTATGTGAGTACACTGTAGCTGTCTTCAGACACAGATCCAATTCCAGATGGTGGTGAGCCACCACGTGGTTGTCAGTACTGGATCCTCACCTGGACTCCTCCGCATTCTCTGGTGTCACCCTTTGTCATGGGGAGCCCGCAGCTTTAGATCAGCAGGACCAGACCTTCCATATACTCTAACAGTTCACAAATGATGTAGATTTTGGGGTGGGCCAACTCGAAGCCCTGGATCTGGGTGATTGCTGAGCTGGTCAGCTCGCTGGGCTCTCTAGCCTCTATACCACCAGGGTGAGCCCTCCAGCCCAGCTCCGGCTAGGCTGGCTACTCAATGATGCCATTGGCTGGAGGGTCTACCCTCTGGCTATCATACCCTCAGGGCTGACTCACCGGTACCCAGGCATCCAGAGCCAGCTCTACTGTGCACAGGGCACACTGGGTTGGGAGACTTTTAATGACTGCTTTTGCTAGGGGTTTTGGGTCTGTTTAAGTTGCTTATCTGATCCTGCTTTAACGTTGATAAATCATGTGTATCAAGAAATTTGGAGTGTGGCTTTATTTTTTAAGATTTATTTATTTATTTATTTATTTATTTATTTATTTATTTATTATATGTAAGTACACTGTAGCTGTCTTCAGACACCCCAGAGGAGGGTCAGGTCTTGTTATATGGATGGTTGTGAGAGACCATGTGGTTGCTGGGAATTGAACTCAAGCCCTCTGGAAGAGCAGTCAGTGCTCTTACCCGCTGAGCCATCTCTCCAGCCTGAGTGTGAATTTTTAAAGTATGTCTTTATGCTTCCCTGGATTTCCCCCAGTGTCTGGTGCTGGTACCCTTTTCACCTGTAATTTTATTAATTTTTTTCTCTTTACATCTTTTAGTTGACTTGGCTAAGCATTTGCCAATCTTATTAATTTTTTCTCAGAAAACTAACTCTCCATTTTTTTATTTTTGTTTTGAGTCTTTGTATTTTTTAAAAATTACAATCTTATTGATTTAAGCCTGGAGTTTGATTATTTCTTGCTAACTACTCCTTTTGGGGTGTTATTCCTTCTTTTTGCTCTAGAGCTTTCAGGCATGTTGTTAGGTTGCTAACATGAGATCTCCAATTATTTTATTTTATTTTATTTTAATGTAGACACTTATGAACTACTATGAACTTGCCTTTAGAACCTCCTTCGTTGTGTCTCATAGGTATGGGTGTGTTGTGTATTCATTCTCCTTTTCTCTCTCTCTCTTTCTTTTTTTTAAATTAATTTATTTACTTATTTTATGTATGTGAGTACACTGTCACTCTTCTCAGTCACACCAGAAGAGGGCTTCAGATCCCATTACAGATGGTTGTGAGCCACCATGTGGTTGCTGGGATTTGAACTTAGGACCTCTAGAAGAGCAGTGCTCCTAACCGCTGAACCATCTCTCCAGCCCCTCTTTTTCTTTTTTTAAAAATTATTTTATTTACGTGTATGGGCGTTTTGGCTACAAGTATGTATATTCACCATGCGTGTTCTCTGCCCATTTGTGGGGGGTAGGAGGTGTGTGAGAAGCGGTTCAGGGGAATCGCCAGGGAATGGAGGATACAGGAAGGAGGAGTCTGCGACAGGGCTGGGGAGAAAAGGGAAAAGATTTTAATGGCGGACCAGAAGGATGGGGAAATCGCCCAGCTGAGCCCGGCTTCAGACTGACCACGTGGATCCCAGGTAGTGAGTGTTTCTAGGTATCAGCAGTTGACACAAAGAAACGGGAATGGGCTAGAGTCGGGATGAGCTGGCCACCGGAAGAGAAAGTATAGCTTTTCAAAGACTCTTAAAACTCTATGCTTAACGTGGCTAAGCGCCAAAAAGGTCGTGATTGGGATCGTTGGGAAATACAGGACCCGCTATGGTGCCTCCCTCCAGGAAATAGTGAAGAACATTGAAATCAGCCAAGTACACTTGCTCCTTCGGTGGCAAGATCAAGATGAAGAGGCCAGCCGTTGGTATTTGGCACTGTGGTTCCTGCATGAAAACAGTGCCCTGCAGGACTCGACCTACAACGCCACAGTGGTGCAGTCACAGTGAAGTCTGCCATCAGAAGACCTGAAGGAACGGGAAAAACCAGTAGAAGCGCTACCGTCTGAGACTTCCCTAATAAATGGGTTATTTTCCATAAACAAACAAACAGAACAAAACCCAAAGCAATCAATCAAACAAAAAGCATCTATGACTGTCTTAGTTACGGTTTTACTGCTGTGAACAGACACCATGACCAAGGCAAGTCTTATAAAAAACAACACTTAATTGGGGCTGGCTTACAGGTTCAGAGGATCAGTCTATTACCATCAAGGCAGGAGCATGGCAGCATCCAGGCAGGCATGGTGCAGGAAGAGCTGAGAGTTCTATGTCTTCATCCAAAGGCGGCTAGTGGAAGACTGACTTCCAGGCTACTGGGGTGAAGGTCTTAAGCCCACACCCACAGTGACACACCTACTCCAACCAGGTCACACCTATTTCACCAAGGCCACACCTCCAAATGGTGCCACTCCCTGGTCCAAGAATATACAAGCCATCACAATGACAAACAGGTTAGAATTAATATTTTAGAAAAAAAAAACCCACAAATGCAAATAATCACGGGGAAAGATTTTTATCCTTAATAAGAACAAATGCTAGCTTGAAATCAGATACAACTTCAGGTTCCTTCTGCTCTCTCCAAGCTGCTCAGTGGGTTTCAGGCACATGAGTAGAAAGAGAAGAGGCCCCAGGAAAAAGGCAATGTGTCCTACACATACCCACAAGCCCCAGAGATAGGAGGGTCCCAGAGACAATCTTCCACAAGGAACCACGGGGAAAAGACATCGAAGTCGTGGGGAGGGAGAAGGTGGGGATGAGGTTCTGTGGGAAAGGCGAGGCAGAGAGGGGTAAACAGCTCTGGATTGCCCGGCTTGAGGAACACTTACTTCATCAGGCTTGCTTTTCCAGGATTCCAGCAGAGGACTATTGTCTCCAGGGAGCACAGACTGGGTGGAGGAGTCAGGCTCTGTACTGGTTAACTTACTGTCTAACTGGTTAACTGCACTGGTTAACTTACTGTCAAAAGCATGCTCTAACTCAGCCCTCAAGGAGGCCAGTCTCTTCCCAACCAGAAAGACTTTTTTTTTTAAAGATTTATTTTATTTATTATATGTAAGTACACTGTAACTGTCTTCAGACACTCCAGAAGAGGGTGCCAGATCTCGTTACGGATGGTTGTGAGCCACCATGTGGTTGCTGGGATTTGAACTTACCACCTTCGGAAGAGCAGTCAGGTGCTCTTACCCGCTGAACCATCTCACCAGCCCCCAGAAAGACTTTTAAAGCAATTTTTTGATTTAGATTTTTGTTATTGTTTTATGTGTTTGAGTGTTTTGCCTGTATGTATGTATATACCACATGTATGCCTGGTGCCCGAGAATCTGGAAAAGGGCATTGGACTCCCTGGAACTTGCTTCACAGACAGTCGTGAGCTACCATGTTGGTGACGGGATCCGAACCCAAGTCCTCTGTAAGAGCAACGAGTGCCCTCAACCACTGAGCCATCTCTCCAGCCCCTGGAAAGATCACTTTTAAAGATGCCAAAAAAAGTCATAAAACAGAAAAATATAAGGGCTGGAGAGATGGCTCAGTGGTTGAGAGCACTGACTGCTCTTCCTAGAGGTCTTGAGTTCAATTCTCAGCAAACTACATGGTGGCCCACAACCATCTGTAATGGGATTCCATGGTGTCTGAAGACAGCTACACTGTTCTCACATATATTAAATAAATAAATAAATAAATAAATAGATAAATAAATAAATAAAGAAAGAAAGAAAGAAAGGTTTGTGCCACTACCAGCTTCAAGTAAATATTTAAAATAATAATAATAATGATAGTAATAATAAAAACCTTCCCAAAAAAGCAACAGAAAATTTAAAAGTATCTGCAGCTACATCAGGATAGCTAAGAGACAGGTAGAAGTTCCAGCTGTGACATACACTTGTGGCTGGCTCCACACAGCATGTCTGTCGAGTCCAGGGGTGCCATCTGGATGGATGCTTCCCTCATACCTCTGGAAAGGAGACAGACCCGCTGACACCTTGAACTTGCAGCCTCTACAATTGAGAGACAATAGTTTCATGCATGTGAGTACACTGTCGCTGTCTTCAGACACACCAGAAGAGGGCATCGGATCCCCCATTACAGATGGTTGTGAGCTACCATGTGGAATTAAACTCAGGACCTCTGGAAGAGCAGGAGGTGCTCGTAACCGCTGAGCTATCCCTCCAGCCCGAGAAACAAACCTGTTGTTTAAGCCGCCCAAGCCAGCGTTTCTCAACCTGTGGGTCACAACCCTTTGTGGTGGAGTGTGCAGAACCTTTCACAGGGGTTGCCTAAGACCTTCAGAAAACACAGACATTTACATTACGATTTACAACAGCATCAAAATTACAGTCATGGAGTAGCAACGAAAATAATTTTATGGTTGGGGGGGTCACCACAACATGAGGAACTGTATTAGAGAGTTTTAGCATTAGGAAGGTTGAGGACCACTGACCTAAACTGTTCTCACTTGTTATGGGAGCCCAAACAATCACCTTGGAAACTGCATTGGGATTTTAGAACCTTCCTAGGAGAATGATTGGCACATGGCAGTGTATGATGTAGAACCAAAGAAAAGCTAAGAGAATGAAGCCTATGTGAGCTTAGACAAACATCTCTGGGTACCGTGAGGACCTCAGCCAAGTCCTTGTGAATCTGGTTGTCTTATGTCTTAGTTAGGGTTTCATTGCTGTGCAGAGACACCATGACCAACGCAACTCTTATAAAGAACAACATTTAATTGGGGCTGACTTACAGGTTCAGGGTTCAGTCCATTATCATCAAGGCACGAAGCAAGGCAGCATCCAGGCAGGCATGGCTCTAGAGGAGCTAAGAGTTCTACATCTTGCTGGGCAGTGGTGACACCTGCCTTTAATCCCAGCACTTGGGAGGCAGAGGCAGGCGGATTTCTGAGCTTGAGGCCAGCCTGGTCTACAAAGTGAGTTTCAGGACAGCCAGGGCTATATAGAGAGACCCTGTCTTGAAAAACCAAAAAGAAAAAAAAAAAGAGTTCTACATCTTGTTCTAAAAGGCAACCAGAAGACTGGCTTCCAGGCAGCTAGGAGAAAGGTCTCAAAGACCACCCCCAAAGTGACAAACTTCCTCCAACAAGGCCACGCCCACTCCAACAACACCACACCTCCCAATCATGCCAGTCCCTGGGCCAAGAGTATTTAAACCACCACACTGGTGGAATTTGAGTTGGAAGAGACATATGTAGGTAGGCAGACAAGAACACACAAACTAGCCAGGGCAAAGGGAAGCAATATTCTCTTCCTGATTTACTTCTCTTGAGCCAGGAGCTGTTGGGGTCAAGTGGCACTGTGATCACTGAGGGTGCACACTGCCCAAGATGACCACTCACCGTCTGACAGCAACTTGCTCTGTTGCCTTTGCAGGTGGTGACTTTGCCAGAATATCTGAGGAAGAGGTTTGGCAGCCTCCGAATCCAGCTGTTCTTCACTTTCATCTTCTTAATCGTCTACATCTTCAGCAGGATCTCGGTGAGTCCTTGCACATGGAGAAGGGACCCTCTGGGCAAGTCCTTTGAATGCCTCTCCACAGAGGTGATCTTCCTTCTCTGAGGAATGATGGGGAGGGAGCATCATCTAAGCAAAACTGTGTCGAGACCATCCAGGGATGTACCTCTTTGTCTCTACTCTGAGTCTTTATTAATTAATTAATTAATTTTTATTTATTTAATGTATGTGAATACACCGTAGCTGTATTGATGGTTGTGACCCACCATGCAGTTGCTGGGAATTTGAACTCAGGACCTTTTGAAGAGTAGTCAGTGCTCTTAACTGATGAGCCATCTCTCCCACCTCCTGTTATTCTCTTTATAATCAGCACAGTACCAGTGTGTGAAAGTAATTTATCGGTATATTTGCTTATTAAGTATCTCCTCCATTTCCATTCAAGTGACCCGAGGCCATGGGCCTTTTCTGAGGTGTTGACTGCACTGCCTCCCGAACCTAGTTTTGCACTGAACAGATGGTTTTCACTAACCAAATGAGCGGCACTTACCACATTATCTTTATCCAACATGATCTCAGTGAGGACAGAAGCTAAGCTTCGCTAATCTTTGTCTTCTGCATACGGCAGTGTCTACAGCATTGTGGGGCCTTAGCAGTCATTTGAGGGAATACATCTTTGGGTGAATTCCTGCCCCCCTTTTTTTTCAGTATTTTTTAAAAAGATTTATTTACTATTATTAAGTACACTGTAGCTGACTTCAGACGCACCAGAAGAGGACGTCAGATCTCATTACAAGTGGTTGTGAGCCACCATGTGGTTGCTGGGATTTCAACTCAGGACCTTCGGAAGAGCACTCAGTGCTCTTACCCACTGAACCATCTCGCCAGCCCTTAGTTTTTTTTTTTTTTTTTAAGATTTATTTACTTTATGTATATGAGTGCTCTATCTGCATGTACACCTGTGTGCCAGAAGAGGGCATCAGATCCTATTACAAATGGTTGTGAGCCACCATGTGGTTGCAAGGGGAATTGAACTCAGTACCTCTGGAAGAGCAGCCAGGGTTCTTAACTGCTGAATGATCTCTCTAGCCCCATCTGTGTCCATTTTATACCTGACTTTGGAAGGCAGAAAAATAAAGAGAAAGGGCAGCCAGGTAACGTCTGTGCAGGCCACTCAAGGTCAGTGTCAGCTCAGCCAGTGGTTGACAAACCCGGTTAGCAGGCCAATCTAACAAATGGCTGCTTTGTGCAGCCTTTGGGGTGAGACTGATTCTCATACCTAATTTAAAGAGTTGTAAAAACTAGAGACAGTGTGGTGTATAGCCCTCAAAGCCTACAACATTTATCACGTGTGTACAAAAATTTTGCCAACCCTGGAGCTTGCTAAACGTATGGGTTCCGGTGAATTTGGTAGTCATCTAAAAGTACAGAGAACTGAAAGTCTCTGTTGTTGTCTGAGGCTCTCACTGCCTCGGGGGCCATATCTGAGAAACACATTTCTAAAAGAGCCCATCTGAAGGCTCGGCCAGGTGGCCTCAAGGGCCCTACCTCATTTCCCTTCATTTGCTTTATGTGTTCCCCCTCCCCCCACACACACTTGATACCAACAAGCATAATCCCCACACTGAGGCAAAATTGCATTAACTGGGCAACTCGAGCTACCCATGCCCTTGAAGGTACCAATCTTGGTTAAACTCAGAGGGCACAGAATTCAGACAGACCTCTCTTGGTGTCCATTGGTGGTGGGGTGCTGCCCTGTGGGACCATGAAAGTCAGCCCGTTTTGGTTGAGTGAGGCTTGCTCCAGAGACCCAGTAGAAAACTCTACAAGGGCCGGAACAGTGAGCCACGTCCCCAGAGACAGGTGCCTGATACCACAGAGCCCCCAAGTCCATAATTCTGTGGCTATCAGTCATGCAGACAAAGCCCCAAGCTCCTGGCATTCTAGCTAGACTCCACCCTCACAGTTACCTGACTATAGTCAGGTGTGCTTCTCCCCACAGCTACCCTGCAACTGCAAGATAGCCCAGCCCACTATAAAAGGGCTGCTTGGCCCCTCCTCTCTCTCTTAAGCTCTCACCTTTCTTACTCTCATCTCTACCTCTCCTTTTCCCCTCCCTTCCCTTCTCTCCACGTGGCCATGGCCAGCCCCTCTCTTTCATTTACCTTCTCTTTCTCTTTCTCTTTCTCTTTCTCTTTCTCTTTCTCTTTCTCTTTCTCTTTCTCTTTCTCTTTCTCTTTCTCTTTCTCTTCCTCTTCCTCTTCCTCTTCCTCTTCCTCTTCCTCTTCCTCTTCCTCTTCCTCTTCCTCTCTCTCTCTTTCTAAAATAAAGCCCTAAAACCATAGACCATCTCTGCTCATCAAGGCTTGCTCTGCTTGAATAATGGGATAGGCTTTCCCCTAAAGAGCCACGTCTAACCTCCTGCCAGAAGGCCTTCCTGCGCTCCAGCCATGGACCGGACCAAGGACTCTCACCGGCCTGGGAACCACCCAGCGCCCTCTCTCCCCCTGCTCTCTCCTCTCTTTGGTCCCGAGGCTGGCCAAGCACTGCTGGGGCTCCCCACTTTGTTCTCAGCTCTTCTGCTACATACAGCGGCATCTGGGATGTCTGAAACTTAGAACCTGTTATCTCTGGCCTCTGTGAGGCCCAGAGACCTTGGACTGCCCCCTCTCCGCCCCCCCGCACCCCCCCCTACTGGATCCATAGCTTCACACAGACAGACATCCACCGAGGAGAGTCTGGGCAGTCCTCCGCATCTGCCCGCCCAGAGCACCGGAACTCTGGCGGGAGGTGGTTTCTCTCCCACCCCTTTTATTTCCCCATGCTCACTGCCCCACACTGCCCAGAGGCCACCTCTTTCACATGGCTTCCGAGGCCCCTTTCATTCTGGGGTGGTTGTTGATTCTGCTGGAGACGAAGGTGCATCTGCTAACCTTGCTCCCGGTTTCAGATGGAGATTGGCTTTGGCGCCATGTTCTTGAAAATGGTTTGGGACACTGATATTTACCAGACAATGCTGACCGTGCTGACGATCATCGGCATGTATACCATCACAGGTGAGGTCGCTGGTGTAACCACACGGGAATTTATACGGACAATAATCACTCAGCAGAGTAATAGGAACTACTGGAGCTTCCCCAAGTCTGTAGATGTCAGGAAGTATAAGGGTCGGAGGTACCTCTAGGAATCATAAGATCGATCTCGTTGAAGAGCAATTGAGAGACAGGTCAGCAGTGATTACGTTTATGGGGAAATAGGGCATGACACTGTGGGTGACCAGGTGACAAAGCGGGAGCACACAAAGCAAATGGAGGGAAATGAGGTAGGCCCTGGAGGAGGCCACTTGTTTAAGCCTTCAGATAGGCTCTCAGACAGGGCGGCCCCTGGAGGCAGTATGGGCTCTGGACATCCACGGGCTACTTAGGTCCGTATGCCCCGCCCCCTGCCCAACCTCCCTAGCCTCAGAGCCCATCAGAGACATCAATAAGGCCTCCGTACAGACCGAGTACAACTGAGGGATAGGGATGCTGAAGACTATCTCTACGTAATTGACGGTTACTGAAGGAAGAGGGGAGGGACTCAATTCTGTTTCAGGGGCTGACCTCTGCAAGTTTGACCTGCTCCAGTGCCTATATGGACTTTAAAAATATCTATCTGTCTGTCTGTCTATTTTTTAGTTGGGAAGGCCATCAGGGTGTGTGGAGGCAGACCTGGAAGGACTGGGAAGCAAGGGTGATTGGGATACATTATGTGAAATTTCCAGATGATCAATAAAGATATAATGTTATATATCTATATCTATATCGGCAGATCTCACACCTGCAGCCTCTGCCTAGCGTAGGAGCTCTCAATAGTCATGTTTGTTCTACACAGTGTGACCAGAGGTCAAGGAGAGATAACCAGAGGGATAGAAAGTAGTTAGCAAGTTGCCCAGTAGGGGCAAGGAGTCTAAATTGGCTTTTCCTTCCTAGCGACATTTGGTGATGCTCAGAGACAAGTTTGGGTTGTTAAAACTGGCAGGGACTGAGGGAAGGTGCTATCTTTCCAGCTGGTAGAGACCAGGGACAGTGCTTCCAGACTGAGTCTCTGGGATCAAAGATATACATGTTTGATTAGGAAACTGGTCAGAGTTTGTTTGTTTGTTTATTTTAAAAACATGGAGAGCAAAAGAAAATTGGTACATAGAAAGTCTAAATATTATAACTGCTTCTGTTGCTGTCTGGGGACGGATAACATCATTTGAACACAGAAAAGAAGGAACAGTTAGTGAATCAAGACAAACACACCTGAAACAGATGGGGCGAGCGGCGCATTAACTCAGGAACCGCCCACAACTGCTCTCTTATTACACTACAAAAAATGTACTTGTAGGCACAGCACAGTGCGATTTCTGAAAACTGTATCGTGTTTACACCCTCAGAATTTATCCCACTGCTTTTAGTGGGAGTTCTATTGGTTCACCAAAATTGGCAAAACTGAAGGAAAAAAACCAAACAATCCCCCCAAAGCCCAGGAATTATGGGAGGGAGGGAGGGAAAAAAGGAGGGGAGGAGAGAGAGAGAGAGAGAGAGAGAGAGAGAGAGAGAGAGAGAGAGAGGAGGAGGAGTTAGACTTAGCAGATGCAAATCTGTAAGGAGTCTGAAAGGAGGTCAGGTTGGGGACAGGACATACAGCCCAGGCAACTGAGGGGTTGCTATGAGCAGGAAGTACTTGTGGCTTTTCTTTTCAGGTGGCCTGGCCACTTTGGCTTACGTTGAGAGCTTCCAAGCTGGCATTATGATTTTGGGCTCAGCCTTGTTAATGGGTTATGGTGAGTAAGCCCCATCCCCATCCCCATCCCTCCCACCCCACCCCACCCCACCCCACCACACCCCAGGCGAAATATTTAAATCTAGGGTTACACGGGGTTGGGGGGGCTCATGAGCTGCCACATCTTATGCATCTTAAGGGGGTGAAAATGAAATGACTGAACTAGTCAGAACCCAAGAGCAGGTCAAAGGTCATGCTGAAAGTTCTGAAGGCAACCTCACTGCAGGGGTAAGGGGGGGGGCGAAGTGGTGAAGTGCAGATGGTGGTCTCCAGGGCTGTGGTCCAGCAGCCCCTCCCCAGCCCACATGTTGTCCTTGGTCTCCAGCTGGAAGCCCCTTCCGTTTGCCTGCTCAGGTCCAGAAGAGCCACCCCCAGCTGTGTGGTTCTACACACCCAATTCACCGCCACACTGCATACCGTGCTGTCCCGTAGACCTCAATGATTGCTTCACGAGTAAATCACACACACTCCGTCCTGGCGCTCACACAAAGTGTCCTTTACAGAAAGCACAGCCGGAAGAGTTAAGGCTGTACTAAATGAGAATGAATTAATAGCCAATTTAAAGGGTTCAGTAGAGTAGAGGCAACAGGCACACTTGTGGTATATATGCAGCCTCAGAGAGAAATTAAACACTCCCCTATTTAATACTAGCTGTCAGCTGTGTGGAGATAGGCAGCCTTTTGCAGAGTTCTTTTGTTCCCACTTTGCTCAGACTGTTTACCAAGAGTGTCTTTTGAGCTGTAACAAGTCACACACACACACACACACACACACACACACACACACACACACACACACACGCGCGCGCGCAGCCCCCCACTCCCTCTGGTTTTCATCCAGCCTGTAAGGGTGCTGCTCATTTTAACAGGCTGAAAAAGCATCACATTTCTCAGAGCTGTTTAACTCCCAGATACGGTCAGATTGGGAACTCTTCGGTTAATTTAGTTTCCTTTTTTATTACTGGCTCATGATGCTTACTTTTTTCTTCCCAGAACTTCCTTTTGGCCACTGATGTATGAGAGCGGCTGTGGGCAGGAAGCGAATCTGTTCTTTCAGGCTGAGAGCCAGTCTCTGTGTGGTTTGTGCGCGTGCGCCCGGGGTGGGGCTGGAGGAGTGCACATGTGCAGGAGTGTGGTGCGAGGCAGGAGGAGAGTCTGTTGTTTTGCTTTAGCACTTTTGCTAGGATTCCCAACTCTAACTCCCTGACGCTAGGCCCAGAAATCCTCTCATCTGCACGCCCTATAAGGCTGTCTGTCACACAGCCACACTTGGCTTTAACAACTTTGTTGTTGTTGTTTGATCTTTTGGGAATTTCATATGTGGGTACTGTATCCCATTTCCCTCCTTCCTGTGTCCCCTGCCATGCCTTCTCACGTTCATGGCCCATTATTATTATTATTATTATTATTATTATTATTATTATTATTATTATTATTATTATATGTATGCACATGTAAATTTATGAACACATGAGTGTTGCTCATCTGCAAATGCGTTTATGACTCTGACTGAATAGAACTGAATAGCCTATCATCATCAGGCTTGCAGAAGACTGATTCTCCCTGTCTCAGCATCCGTTAATCACCTATAGCTCTTCATCTCGGGATAAGGCGTTGGCCTTTGAAACTAAAAAGCCAAACGAAACTTAGAAGTGAGATACTCTTTCAGCCTATCAGATGAACAAAATTCTTAAAGTCTTAACACATCAAGCCACTGGCTGGAGCAGGGCTAGGAAATAAATTAGTCTCATTTCCCACACCCACATGGGCACACCAAGTGGCGTCATTGAACAGGCCTCGTTTAGGTGATCAAACTGAGATTTCATGGGCTCAGGTTCCTTCCCATATATAGAAGACACTATTTTACAGAAATCTTTCAGCTCTTTCCATCTTTCTGCCAGTAGTAATGGCAAGACAACACCAAAGTGCAGCAGTGACACTTATATCTTGGGTGTAACCAACAGACACCCAGTTGGACTTAAGGCCCTCTCAATAGAAGAGGCAGTAATGTAAACGTAGCCCACTACCTAGGGCCGAGGAGGCCATGGGTCCTAGAGAACTTATTACTGCCATTGCCTCAAAGCTGTAGCATTTCTAACTACATTCTAAACACCCATCCTTAGACCCACAGACAGGTGTAGTTCTCACCCCTCACCAATGAAGCTTCGTCTTGAGGCAGATGGAAACCATTACAGAAAGCTACAAAGGATTAAAATGCAGAAATCGACACATCTGGCTTCTCCCATGGCTGCTGAGAATCCGCACTTGGGTCCTCATAAATATACAAGAGGTGCTCTGATCCTCTGAGTCATATCCCTAGCCCTCAGACTAAGACATAATGTAACTTGTACATTTAAAAAAAATTGGGGGGGGGGGGTGTTTCGAGACAGGGTTTTTCTGTATAGCCCTGGCTGTCCTGGAACTCACTTTGTAGACCAGGCTGGCCTCAAACCCAGAAATCTACCTGCCTCTGCCTCCCAAGTGCTGGGATTAAGTATATGTTTTAGTAGATTTTAAATACTACTTTAATGTTAAGATTTTGTGCCACCCAGGACACTAAGGGAGAATGCCTTAAGTTCTGAAGGTGGTGGGCCCCATGCAGGAAGAGCCACAGTGGGCAAGTGTCTCCCTGGAGACAGCCCACGGTCCTGCTTGGCTGCAGTGGGTGTGCTCTGGTGAGGCACGACCCCAGAGACTTCATCCCAGGATTGCTTCTTACTCTTGATGCGCCTTCTCATGTTTGTCATCGCCATTGCCTTAGTCAGGGTTTTACTGCTGTAAACAGACACCATGACTATGGCAACTCTTGTGAGGACAACATTTAGTTGGGGCTGGCTTACAGGTTCAGAGGTTCAGTCCATTATCATCAAAGTGGGAACATGGTAACATCCAGGCAGGCACGATGCAGGAGTAGCTGAGAGTTCTACATCTTCATCTGAAGGCTGCTAGCAGAAAACTGGCTTCCAGGTAGCTAGGATGAGAGTCTTAAAGCCCACACCCACAGAGACACACCCACTCCAACATGACCACACCCACTCCAACATGACCACACCCACTCCAACATGACCACACCCACTCCAACAAAGCCACGCCTTCTAATTCTGCCACTCCCTGGGCAGAGCATATACAAACTATCACAGTCATACTCTGCATTCATTTGGCATGGTGTGAGTGGACATCAGGAGACTCTCACTGGCTATAGCCTGGTGGGATTACCTCCTGGGTGATAGCTCACTATGTTGGGCAAATGTCTTACAGGTCAATATGAAGATGAAAGTTCTTTGTCTAGATGAATTAATGATTTTATGGAATTTATGACTTGATTTAAGTAGTCTTAGGAAGTTAGCTTGATTTTCAATAGTTTTGGGAGAGTTTAGGGTAGTTGATAGAAAGTATAAAGTTAGGAAGTTAGGACAGGTAATAGAAAGTTTTAAGTTAGAATCAAGAATGAAGTTTGTGCCTTCCTGATTAGCTTGAGTTAGTGAAAGGAGCCCAATGAGTGTTCATGCATCACAGACATGTTATTGTAGAGGCAAGAAGAACAGGCTTGGGACAGGTTAAAATGAACGAAGAAAGCGTCCACTCTAGGTTAAGCCTGAGTTCCTTGATCTTGTGATCTAGGTGTGAGGTAACAGGTTTCGCTGTGTGCCAGGTTATAATAAAGAGCAAATAATTCTATTACGGGTACAGGAACAGAAGGTTATCTAGCTTCGCCGATGAGGACTTCCAAAATAAGAGGTGGGACAGATGACCTGTTCCTTAGTAAGTACAGGCTGTTGTCACCCAAGCAAAGGGAGGAGCTTGCTGCTATAGACTTGACCTGCTTAAACCTTGTTAATATGTGACCACAAAAATTACTATAGACTTGACCTGCTTAAACCTTGTTAATATGTGACCAAAAAATTACTGCTTTGCCGTCACAATGAGCTTGTGGAAAGAAAGATTGGTGAGAACTGTTAAGTTAGATATAATCTTCATATAAGAAATATGTAATTGACATCCTGTTGTGATTTCCTTTTGCCTAATGATTTTAATCTGTTTTCAAAGAATATGTTTTTATGGTGACTGTCCCTGGAAAATGTGTAACTTGTGGCTATGAGGTAATTTTCTTCCTAACAGAAAAAACTTTGTTTTAAGGGGTATAAGAAGGGGTTAAGAGAAGAAATAAATTGCTAGAGCTTGTCTTTTGCTTCAGGTATTGTGTGTGTGTGTGTGTGTGTGTGTGTGTGTGTGTGTAATAGAGACAGAGAGAGAGAGAGAGAGAGAGAGAATGTGTGTGAGTGTATGTGTGTGTATGTGAGAGTGTGTGTATGTGAGTGTAATAGTGTATATGAGTGTGTAATTATGTGTATGAGTGTGTGTGAGTGTATATGTGAGTGTGTGTGAAAGTGTGTAATTGTGTGTATGAGTATGTGAGTGTGAGAGTGTGTGAAAGTGTGTAATTGTGTGTATGAGTATGTGAGTGTGAGTGAGTGTGTGTGTGTGTAATTGTGTGTATGAGTATGTGAGTGTGTGAGAGTGTGTGAGAGTAATTGTGTGTATAAGTATGTGATTGTGTGTGAGAATGTGTGTGTGAGTGTGTGTGTGTGTGTGTGTGTGTGTGTGTATGTGTTTGATTCTCTTCCTTTCTTTTCTCTAATAACTGGCTGCCATAGTGAGCAGTCTCTCTCAGTATCTGGACTGACTCTCAGAGTTGAGCCCCATTAACTGCCTCAGTTTACCCTGTGATGCCAAAGCTGGTCTTTGACATGGAGGAAAGTTTAACTAAGATGTGTAAGATTTTCTTGGCATCTAATGGAAAAGAATGTTAATCTATTTTTAAACCAATATTCTTTAGATAATTTATGAGGGAATTTCAGTTAAAAACTGGTATGAAGCCAATGTTTTTAGTTTCTACGGATAGAAATTCTAGGCCTTTAGGCATGGCTGGACCCAGGGTTATGAATGGACCAGGCAGGCAAAAGATCTCCCAGATGTTGCACTAACAAGAACCCAGAGGAAGTAATACTTCTGGCAGCTTCAGCAGAATCCTAAAGTATATTCTCTAGTCCAGCAAGGGGCTTGTGTGTATTCCTCACTTACTGGTCGCTGACCAGGAGACAAGGAATGACAGCTAAGCCAGGGTCCTGTGGAAGACTGGGCAAGGGGACGATTTGACTTACACTTTCGAAAGGAGGGTTTTGAAACCAGGTAAAGGAGGTGGGGTTCCGAGCACACAATCCAGTGTCCACTGAAGTTCTTCTCGTGGAAGGGCTAGTCGTTCCTCGCTCCCACGATGCCTTGATCATATGCTACTCTTACGTTTTATAGTGGGAGACAGAACGTCATACTGGGTCTTATTTCTAGTGTTGGGTCTTCAGTTGTGTTGCTCTTTGTTTTTGTTTCCAAAGCCTTTTATGAAGTTGGCGGGTATCAGGAGCTGGTGAGTAAGTACATGGAAGCCATCCCAAGTAAGACCCAGCAGGGGCACTGGACTGCCCAGCCAGAGTGCTACCTGCCCCGTCAGGACGCTTTCCACATCTTCCGAAGCTGTGTCTCTGGAGACATCCCCTGGCCCGGACTCATCTTAGGTGCCACCACTGTCTCTCTGTTCTACGGGTGTGCCGACCAGGTAATTAAATCGTGATCACTATAGTGACTGTCCTTTAGTGTCCCCGCATATGCAGGCCACTGGGGCTTGTTGCCTCATTAACACTGTAAGAAGTACTCTTGCCCCCCAGTTGATATAAACAGTGAAATTTATTCTTGTTCACATATTTATGATACTTTAACTTTGATAATATGTTTTTGAAGCTTTTGTGATTTGGAGGCTTTAGCTTTATATGAAACTTTCATGTGTCTTTTTGTTTTGTTTTGTTTTTGTTTTTCGAGACAGGGTTTCTCTGTATAGCCCTGGCTGTCCTGGAACTCACTCTGTAGACCAGGCTGGCCTCGAATTCAGAAATCCGCCTGCCTCTGCCTCCCGAGTGCTGGGTTTAAAGGCGTGCGCCACCACGCCCAGCCCCCATGTGTCTTTTATGCCTTTAAAATCTCTTTTTGAGAATTTCATACATGAGTACTGTATTTATATAACTTATACCCCCCTCCTTCTCTTCCCTCTTCCCATTCCTCCTATGTCCCCCTCAGTTCATGACATTTAAAAAATATTTTTTAAAAATATTATCATTACATCTATATCTATATCTATATCTATATATCTATATCTATATCTATATATCTTGCTGATTCCAGTGTTGCTCACAGGTCTGTGTTCAGGGTTGACCACTTGGGATTAGATAACCTATGGGGGCGGGGCTGGGACTAAAAAAGAATGATTCCCCTTTTTTCAATAGCCATTGATTGCTTATAACCCTTCATCTAGGGGTGGGGCATTGTGAAATTCCCCCATCTACAGTGGCATGTCAGCTGGTGGTATCATTTTTCTGGCTTTGCTTAAGCAGCTATATTGTTGAGATTTTTTTTTTGTGTGGGTGCAGCTTTCTTGACACATCTAGAAGAAACATGATATTCTTCTGGCTCTTAAAAAATTTCTACCTTGTCTTCTTTCAATGTTTCATGAACCTTAGGTATAGGAGATGTATTGCAGATGTATCAGTTGGTGTTGGGTAATTGGGGTGGTCTGAGTAAGAATAGCCCCCATGGGCTCATATATTTGATTGTATAATCTCAGGGAGTGGTTCTGCTGGAGAAAGGGTGTGGCCTTGTTGGAATGGGTGTGGCCTTGTTGGAGTGGGTGTGGCCTTATTGGAGGAAATGTGTCACTTTGAGATTTCAAAAGCCCAAACCAGGTCCAGTGCCTCTCTTCCTGCTGCCTTTGGGTCTAGAAGTAGAACTCTCAGCTACTTCTCCAGCACCATGTCTACCCAGATGCTCCACACCATGATGATAATAGACCAAACTGTGAGCCAGCCCCAGTTAAATGCTTTCTTTTTATAAGAGTTGCCATGGTCATAGTGTTTCTTTTTTTTTTTTTTTTTTTTT
>LR749799.1:368457-408846 GCA_902729485.2 Mus minutoides | reverse complement strand
TGAAAAACCTTTATGGGCAAAGCTGAAAGTTATGAATCATTGTGAGAGCTTCACAGTTCAGCTCCTCACCCCCGTTAGTGATGGCTCCAGACCTCCCCGTACCGGGTAAGATGGCATGCATTCCACCTTGAGTTTGTGAGTTCCTTAATTTTGAATGGACTTGTGTAGATCAAGGAGGAGAAATGGCACAGATGTGTCCACGGAGTCTCCAGGCCACTTAGACTTTTCAGCTTTGTATGTGCTCTGGGTATGGTCCCCACAGCAATGATCACTTTCTGAAAATCTAATAGTCGGAACTTCACAGAGAAAGCTTATTATCTAGACTGTAAAGCTACACTGAGTTCCAAGGTGTAGGGCAATCATGCTTGCTTTACTAACAAATCATTAAGAGCCAAAGAAACACTGAGATGTATACTTAGGTACAAAGCATGCAGGTTGAGATATTATTCTAAAGTCAAGGCAAAAGTTAACGTCTAGTCTTCCAAGTTTCCGCATTTGCAGCATTACAGCTTCTTCTTTGGCTAATGAACCATTTCCATGTTAACTGATCCAGAAGACAGCCTCCTCCTCCTCCTCCACCTCCTCCTCCTCCTTCTTCTTCTCCTTCTTCTTCTTCTAAAGATTTATTTATCATATGTAAGTACACTGTAGCTGTCTTCAGACACACCAGAAGAGGGCATCAGATCCCATTATAGGGTTGTGAGCCACCATGTGGTTGCTAGGATTTGAACTCAGGACCTTCAGAAGAACAGTCAGTGCTTTTAACCGCTGAGCCATCTCTCCAGCCCTGACAGCATTTACCCTAAGCAGTATTCTTCTAACAGAAATTAGCTCCTCTCTGCAATCTCCAGACCCAGCCATCACGTGACTGGGTGACTGGTAGACTGTGACTATTCTCAAGAATTATCTGATGAGTAGGACTGAATTAATGGAAAGATTGCCAGAGAGTCTTCCCCAATATATCCCTCATGGCCCATGTATCCCTCTAGACATGCTATGGATGGTTACTTACCATCAGGCATCAGCTCCAGCACCAGGGTGGGGTAGGCATAGTTGGTGCAGCCGACTGCAGTGCCACACTGTTTCTCACACTCAGACGGTACAACGCAGGCCACCTTATCTGAGGGGAGACACAGTTCATTGAGCAGGATTTGACTAGGTATATTCTGCACATGGAGGACAGAGGGAAGTCACAAGATCATAGATCGGAGGAACTATATTCATATAGAAATTAGATGCTGAACTTTGAAGTTGATACACTTATGCCTAGTTGGGAAACACAGTGAATGTTGTGTGATGGGGTTGGCCATAGAAATGTGTCTTCTGTTCCTCAGAAATGGCTGGCGGTGTCTCATCTACCTTTTCTAATCAAACAAAGGTAATTTCTCAAGAACAAAAATAGGCAGTAGTTATCCTCATCTGACTCAGAAATTAATTTTCCCCAAACATTGACAACTGATGCAGTTTTGAAGTTCTCTCAGAGACCAAGATGTGCGAGTGTGCCTCTAAGACCTTCTTGGTCAAAGATGTTGCTCCCCCTGATCATAAGAAGGTCAGTGTGGTGGTTTGAATATGCTTGGCCCAGGAGTGGCACTATTAGGAGGTGTGGCCATGTTGGAGTAGGTGTGTCCTTGTTGGAGTAGGTGTGGTCTTCTTGGAGGAAGCATGTCACTGTGGGGGCAGGCTTTGAGACCTAGCTGCCTGAAAGACAGTTAGTTGCCTTTGAAACAAGATGTAGAATTCTCATCTCCTTCTCCAGCACCATGCCTGCCAGGATGCTGCCCATACTTCCTGACTTGATAATAATAGACTGAACCTCTGAACCTATAAGACAGCCCCAATTAAATGTTGTCTTTTTAAAGAGTTGCCTTGGTCATGGTGTCTCTTCACAGCAATGGAAACCCTAAGACAGAAGTTGGTACCAGGGACCGGGGTATTGTTGTGATAGGCCTGACCATGCTTTTGTTTGAAGGAATGTAGATTTGGGGACTTTGGATTGGAAAGCAATGGAATGCTTTAAGTGGGACTTAATGGGCCATCCTAGTAGGAATATGGAGAGCATTCATTGGTGTTGAGGCTGGTTTGAACTCTGGAGATTGTTGTTTTGGTGAAGAGTCCTTCTTCACTGTGGCTTACAGGGGAGAGGAAAACAGCCTTCAAAAAGTGTTAGAAGCCTTGACTTCAGCTAGGAGGAAGGCCTCAAAGCCCACTCCCATAGTGACACACTTCCTCCAGCAAGGCCACACCCACCACAACAAGGCCACACCCACCACAACAAGGCCACACCCACTACAACAAGGCCATATCCCCTAATAGTGCCACTCCTTGGGCCAAGCATATTCAAACCACCACAGTCAGCTATCAACATCCTTGCTCAGTCCCACCTCATCACCCAGGGAACTTCTGGTCTATCTTACATCAGATCCACTCACGGCAACGGGATGCACGGTTTCAGAAGTCTGCAAGGAGCCTGGCACATGTACAGAAGTGATACAGAAGAGTGCCAAGCCTGCCGAACATTCTCCTTCTGCCCCACGTCTCAGGAGCGCCTCCTCCCATCTATCCTTCTAACCTATCAAAGTTTTTCTTGAAAACCGCAGACATCAAGCACAGAAAAGAGGATTCATAGATCCATGGCTTGCCTGTGTACAGAATACGGCTGATCATCCCCGGCATCACCATGAGGAACATGGGCAGCAACTTCAGGTAACCACACAGGATGCAGGCGGCCTTCACGTGGGACATGTTTTTGCCACATAAGCAGCGCTGTACAATGACCTGCCGGGGAAACACAGTATATTAGTGCAACAATCTGCTAGTGGCTTTAAAGAGGGTGAGAATACATTTTCTTTTATTTTTTATTTTTTTGGTTTTTTGAGACAGGGTTTCTCTGTATATCCCTGGCTGTCCTGGAGCTCACTTTGTAGACCAGGCTCGCCTCGAACTCAGAAATCTGCCTGCCTCATAATTTTTTTTTTAAAATATAAGAGTTTACTTTACAATTCTTTTTTTTTCCCTCGCTCTGGTCAACCCTGCTCACTCTGGTCTTCCCCGCTCGCTCTGGCCGGCCCCACTCGCTCTGGTCGGTCCCGCTTGCTCAGTCCCTACTTTCTCCGGTCCAAAGATTCATTTTATTATTATTATTCATAAGTACACTATAGCTGACTTCAGACGCACCAGAGGAGGGCATCAGATCTCATTATGGGTGGTTGTAAGCCACCATGTGGTTGCTGGGATTTGAACTCAGCACCTTCGGAAGAGCAGTCGGGTGTTCTTATCCGCTGAGCCATCTCACCAGCCCTGAGAATACATTTTCAAGGTTTCATATTATATATAATAAGAACTTATATGGTTAGGGCTGAAGACATGGCTCAGTGGTGAAAAGCTCTTGATATTGTTTATGCAGAGGACCAGGGTTCAGTTCCCAGCAGCCATAAACATCTATAATTCCAGTTTTGGAAGAATCTAATACCCTCTTTTGACCTCCATGGACCCAAAGCACACAGACTGTGCACAATCTTACCTGCAGACAAAACTCTCATATGCATAGAATAAAATTAAATTAAAAACACTTAAAAAGGTGTGGTTAGTGGAAACCAATGGGCTTTATAGCAGCATCAGGATTTGTATTACTATTTTATTTGCAGTATTTAACCCCTGTAAATCTCTTGTTTCTCAGCTCTAAAGTAGAACTATCTCTCATAGGACTTTCCAGACATTTTATACAATGCATTCATGACCCTTATCACATGGAAAGTAGTGTACATTATCTATTATTAAAGCAAGGTTATCACACCCAGATTGCAGCATAGTAGGGCAGCATATTCCTCAAGCCACTTCTGGTGCTGCCACAGCTGTGTGTTCTTGTCTTGAATGTTGTACATACATATCCTTAATGTCTTCCTCGTTACTATCAGGTAACTTACTTCTAGTGGGTTGGGCCCGTTCCCATGGAAATACCATAATTAGGAAGCCATGAAACTAGAACCTTGAGGCATTCATTTCTAGAATTCTTCAGACTATTCTGAGAATTGAAAGGAATTGTAAGTGATAGAATTGGCATGGTCCTGAGGAGAGGGATTCGATGGAGACATCCCATTTAGGGCGGAGTGTTCCAAGGTCTCTTACTTTCTGCACATTGTCTGGCTGTGGTCTCCATATTCCCATCTGCTTCAGGAGGAAACTTCTGAGGATGGCTGCGAGTTACACTGATCTATGAGTATAGCAGAATGTTCTCAGGAGTATTGCTAAATTTTTTTCTTTTTTCTTTTTTCTGTTTTAGCAGAACAGTAGTAGTATTTGATTTTACACCAGGTCCCTGGATTGTCCAGTCTTAGGTTCTTGGCCACCCAACCATTGTCATCTGTGGGTTCCATCTCATAGTGTGGGCCTTAAATCAGATCTTGGTTGGTTACTTTCACAAGTTCTGTTCCACTATTGCACCCGCATATCTTGGTGGCAGGTGACCATTGTAGAGCAAAGGGTTTGCAGCTAGGTTGGTGTTTACCCTTCTCCTCTGGTATTGTACCTTCCAGTATCATGAGCATTAGTTTGTAGGGGTGAAGGTTAAGCACCAGCTCACCTTCTCAGCAATAGGCTCTTACCATCAGTTTGTCTAGAACAACCAATAAATAGCCTTGGATGTAGCCTGGGTTGTTTGTGGGTTCCCAGAAAGACTTGAGCCATTCCTAGTTTGCTCTTATTGTTTCCTGTTTGAGGTGTAAGATGTAAGCTCTCAGCTCCCTACTCTATAGCCCTGCCTGCTGCCATGCTTCCCCACTGTGATGTCGATGGCCTTCTTACTTCTCTGGAACCACAAATCCAAGTAAGCCCTTCCTTCTAGAATCTGTCTTAGTCATGAAGATCACAGCAACAGAATAATACATGGTTAAATGAGAGATATGGAAAAACAGTGGAGAAGAATGTTTTGAAGGGCAAGAGAAAAGAGCAAGAGTTAGGGAAAGGAAAGAGAAAAAACAAAAACAAGGGAAGATTTCCAATAGAAGGAGTTCCACCTAAATTCAGTAAATGTCAGAGAGGGAACAGCAACAAAGTAAAAATATGAGAGCATTTCTAAAAGACAGTGTTACAAACTCGTGATCCAACTAAAGGTGGAACATGATAGAAAAGGAAGCAAGCAGGGCAGCAAACAAAAGTTAAATTACAGAGAAAGAAATTACAGAATAAAATTGTATAAGTTAAACTAGATGAATGTATGAAGGGTGAAATCTTTTTAAATTACAATAAAATTAAAATCCTGATATAAGTGCAGGACAGAGAGGGGGAGGGGGAGGGGAGGGGAGAGGGATGTGTGACCATCTTTTGAAGCATCCTGTTAGTGTGAACAGCTTTTGAAGCATCCCGTTAGCTGTTCAATGAGCTCCCTGGCTTTGCGTCTCTGCTTCCTTTCCCAGACATGGGAAGTTTCCACCACTATTTCTCTGAAAGGTTTTTCCTTCCCCCAGGTTGTTATTTATTTATTTATTTATTTATTTATTTATTTATTTATTTTCTGTTTGGTAATTCCTCCATTCACTTTTTAGTTCAATAATGTCTCCTTCCCCTAAATGACTTGTTAATTTTAAATCTCTTGTATCTCTTGTGAAGTTCCCAGTCCGTCAATATATTTCCTTCCTCACCTCCCTGAATTTGGCTGTAAGCATCCTTTTGAATACTATGTTAGGTAAATCTCTTATCTCCATTTCATTATGGAGAGTTTATGGGGATTTTACTTACTGTCATTCAGAATAGATTTTCCAGTTTCTACACTTTTTTTTAACACCCCCCCATTTCTGTGTATTAAATAAAGGAGTCGGGTCTCCAGATCTCTGTGGACTGTTCTGGAGTGTGAGCCTCTCTCTCTCTCTGCCTTTCATTCCAGGAGCCCCTTGATTCTTTGTAACACTCACTGTCTTTTGTTCTTAGCAGCTTGTAAGAAATCACAGTGTGAGGTCTTGCTATTTTGTTTACTGAGCTACGACAGAAGTGGAATGCCTACTCTGATATATGATTGATGCTACAGCTCTGTTAAAAAAAAATACTGTGAGGGTGTTCCACCAATCTGCAGATATTTGGATACATAATGAGTAGTGATTGCTAAGAAACTTTAAGATAAAAGTAAGAATTGCTAATGGAAAAGAGAAAACCATAATACACACACACACACACACACACACACACACACACACACACACGCAGTCCAATTAAGTTTAAGATTCTGATTCAGTGTGTCACTCTAAACTTGGTGAGTGTACTGTCGTCAAAAATTATATCAATTCTGATGTGTCACAGAATATACCAGATGCAGAGGTTTAGAGACTAGAAATGACATCCAAAAACCCTTAACTGAAAGAGCTGAATGTGTCCTGGGGGGGGGGGGGCACAGTGTGCTGAAGAGGGACCAAGACATCTATTTTCTACAAGACAAGACATAGAAAAGTATCAGACACTTTAAATACTGTTAAGGTGTACAAAATAGAAGAAGCTAGATGCATTTACATCAAACAAGAAAAATAAAACCTCAATCACACATACAAATGTCCATGCTTACCTGATCGGCACACCAGTACCAGATGGCTAAAATGGTCATTCCAAATATCAGTCCTGGCCATGGAATGTCTCCAGTGACAGGATCTCGGAAGATGTGGAAGGAGTCCGACTGAGGAGTGTAGCACTTGGGGCTGATGGTCAGGTTGTCCCCCTCCACTACAGAGGGGATGGCGTTCATATACTTCTCGGTAAAGCTCTCGTAGCCTCCAACTTCAGCAAACGCTAAAGGCATCATGAAGAATGTGTGAGAATTTCAAACACCGCATGTTCACAAGCACTCCATTGCAGTGAAGGTACGTGAATGCTTCCTATTAGCATGGTCCGCCCATGCCTTTGGGATCCTCCATGATAGATGATTGGCCACAGCTTAATTCTCTCATCCAAGACCTCTCTGTGCTCCCAGCCACAACTGCCACCAAGCCAGCCTCTACCAAGCTAAGAACAATCACTGCTGGGACAAGCTGGAGCTCCCCTTACTCCTGGCCCTGGGCTAGATGCTGTGCCCAACCCATGACCCCTGACTCTGTTATTGGCTCTTCCATACTCCCAGCGGTGCCTGGACGTCCAAGGGTCAGAGAACCCCACAGCCCTGGGCCTCTTCTCAGGTCCAGTGACCCCCCCCCCCATCTCAGACTATGCTTTCCCATTCCTAGAGCAGTGTCCTCAGAGACTCCTGACAGCCCAACACTAGCCTGGGCATCAGCGTGGGATAAGCATGGTCACACTCTCTGAATTCTGACTCCCCAAGTGGCCATGGCCAGTGGTGGGGTGATGCAGACTGCAGACTCTACTGCCACTCTCTCTCCCGAGAGAGAAAGAGAGAAAGAGAAAGAGAGAGAGAGAGAGAGAGACTGGGAAAATACAATTAATCCATGGATTCAATCTAGACTCAATAGTGAACAGGGTTGCAATCTAACCTTACAGAAATCCTGGAATCTGCAGAGCACACTGGCAACCGGAATTGTTTTTCTTACCACCCATCAGTCATGGTACACTCTTAGGAAGCCCTTTTGAGAGAATTCTGAGTCTGCAGCTTTAAGAATCAAAATCCTGAGTACAGGTGGAGCTTTTGGGATTCTTCCTTCCTCTGGGTTGCCTCTTCCAGCTTTAATAAGCAGGGAGGTGCCTAGTCTTACTGCAACTTAATATGCCACATTTGGTTGATATCCCTGGGAGGCATGTCCTTTTCTGAAGGAGGAGGAGTCGGGGGGGCAGGAGAGGAGAATAGAAAGAGAGGAGGGAGGAGAAACTGTGGTTGGGGTGTAATATATAAGAGAGAGAGAGAGAGAGAGAGAGAGAGAGAGAGAGAGAGAGAGAATGCAGTTTTCCCAAGAGTTTTACAGAAATGGGTTGCAGGTGAAGACAGAGTAAACCATAGAATGATAAGCATCCAGAAGATTAGAACACATTGTCAGAGTTAGCTTGAGGCCAAGCAGAGCGATTCAGTCAGAAGCTGAGAGAAGCCAGTTTCAATGAGTCAGCTTGGAGAGGCGTTTGAGCCAGACCAGCTGAGTTGAACTAGCCAATCAGAGTTCAGAAAGAGCTAGAAAGGGTGAGCTTACTCAGCAGTTAGCCTTAAGACAACAAGCACGTCAGGTGAATAAAATTACTTTTTTATTCCTCCCAACTTGCTCTTTGGCCATGATGTTCTAGTGGAGCATTAGAAACCCTAACTACAACAGGAGGTATGGACGCAGAGGAGATGTGTAACATGGAAGGTGGGATTTGACTCAAGCCATTCTCAGCGTCTTCTTTGCTTCCTGCTCATTCCTGCTCATGGATCAGGCTGTGTGCTCAAAGATTCTGCTCAAAAAAAAAAAAAGAAAGAAAAGAAAAGAAAAGAAAAGAAAGAAAGCCAGGCGTGGTAGCACACGCCTTTAATCCCAGCACTCGGGAGGCAGAGGCAGGCGGATTTCTGAGTTCGAGGCCAGCCTGGTCTACAAAGTGAGTTCCAGGACAGCCAGGGCTACACAGAGAAACCCTGTCTCGAAAAACAAAAAAAAAAAAAATTTTTTTTTGTTCCAGCACCATGCCTACCTGCCTGCCACGTTCCTTTCTACCACGATGGTCACGAATTCCTATACCTCTTAAACTGCAAGCTTCAAGTTAAACTCTTCATTCTAAAAGTTGCCTTGCCATAGTGCAAGGGAAAATACAACCAAGAAAGAAGTTTCTGTGACGGGCCTGCCTGGTCAGGGTGCTTTGTTATTGCTGTTGTTATGTGTTTGTTTTTGGAGGAATGTAAAAGATTTGGAACTATAAAAGCATCTGCACGCCATAAGTAGGACTCAATGGACTGTCCTAGTACAAGCTAGGAAAACAAAACCAATGTGTTCCATTAATCTACATGTCTGTTTTTGTTCCGATACCACATTGTTTTTTATTATTTTGGCCCTGTAATGTATCTTGAGATCTGGAATGGCAATCCTGTCAGCATTTCTCTTTTTTTGCTCAGGATTGTTTTAGTTACCTGTTTTCTTTTGTGTTTCCATATTCATGTTGGGATGGTGCCTTCTATCCCAACTAGATGAGGATTTTGATTTGGATTGTGTTAAATCTGTAAATAGCTTTTGGTAAAATGGTTATCTTCACAAGTTAATTCTACCAATCCATGAGCATGGGATATCTTTCTATTTTCTAGTGTCTTTATCTTTTTCTTTTATTATCTTTTTCTTTTCTAAAGAGTTATTTATTTATTATACATAAGTACATTGTAGCTGTCTTCAGACACCCCAGAAGATGGCATCAGATTTCATTATGGATGGTTGTGAGCCATCATGTGGTTGCTGAGATTTGAACTCAGGCCCTCTGGAAGAACAGTCGTGCTTTTAACCGCTGAGCCATCTCTCTAACCCACCTTTATCTTTTTCTTCAGAGGTTTAAAGTTTTTATTGTGTTGTCTTTTTTTTTTCTGTGCTCTGCTTAATTTTGAGATATTTTGTTTTCTTTGAGGATATTGTGAGTGGGAGTGCATCCACGGTCTCATTCTCTGTGTATTTGTCATTGGTATTTAGAAAGGCTATTGAGTTTTAAAAATGTATTCTGTATCCTGCCACATTGTTGAATATTTCTAGAGGTTTTCTTGTAGATCTTTGAGGTTTCTTATGTATAGTGTACCAGTAGCAAACAGGCACGTTTGATTTCTTTTCCTATTTGTGTCTTTTTAGTTCCTTCCCATTGCCTTACTGCTCCAGCTACTGTTTGAACACTTCTGCCTAGATTAACCCCAAGATATGAAATTGAAAATAGTAATCATAAGCTCATCAAAAAATTTTCAAGACATTGGAGAAGGACACAAAGGAACCTGTCAATAAATTCAAAGAGAAGAATCGCTTGCACTGATGCACAAGGAAACACAACGTAAGGCTGGAGGAGGTGAGGAAAAGAGTACAGGATTTCAAAATGTAATCAGAAACAGATACCTGAAGGGCACTCAGGCCCAAATGAAAAGCTCAATAACCCAACTATCCAACTCAAAGGAGACTGAATGGAGGAGAAAGGAACATCAGAGTTCACGAGAAAGCAGATAGTTTAGATGTCAGGTCATATTTGCCCAGGAAAAGTTTGTGAGACTACCAACAGATGAGTGGCCTTGGTGCTGCCAGGACTGAAGCGATTGCCACTGCTCACCCACAGTTGCTACCTAATACAGCCAAAGAACCCCAGCCACATGACTGGACTTAACATTCCTATTGAGGGAGTTGAATGAGACGGAAGTACAACACAGTAAAACCAGGAGGCAACATTACAGAACAAATAGACAGGAACATTTCCCATAATTCCCCAGCCCAAGGTACAGCACACAATCTTCACTTACCAAACCCCATGAGAATTAAGGAGCCAACAAGCATGATGAAAGTCTGCACAGAGTCTGTGTAGATCACTGAGGCCAAACCCCCTGTGGAGAGAAATTAATGGAGCAGGACATTTTACCTGATCATCCTGATTCCCCTCTTCACCGCTGGGCTCTCCTCTATCCCAAACATAGAAAGGAGTCAGCAGACAATATATAATGGGTCCTATGTGAGCCACAGCTTTTCTTGACATCGTTTTTTCTCCTAAGTGTTTATTAACGTATTTAATTCATTTTCTTTTTATTGTATCACTGAGATACAAAGTTCTGTGAATTACTGGTGGAGTTCCATGTTGGTGAGTTTTTGAATATTAAATAAGGGAAAAGTGAAGAGTTTATGCTACAACAGCTTACCATAATAATCTACTCAATTACCCCCATTTGGGATATATATATATATATATATATATATATATATATATATATATATACACACACACACACACACACACACACACACACACACACACACACACTTTCTAAATATAACCTGCTTAGCCTGCGTACTGTTGTCTTGATCAATCTTCTTACATCTCACAATGAGTATTTCTTGTAATTCTCTTGTCCTGGGCTTTATTCTCACAGTGGCAATGGGATGGTATCCTTAACCTGACCCTCAGAAAGCTAACACCGCCTCTAGTAACCACAGATCGGGGGAAGACAAACAGAACACAATATGGGTGTGTAAAGCCAGAGGCAGACTTACCAGCCACCGTGTAAAAAGCAGTGATAGCCAATAGGATGAAGACAGCCAGGTAGAGGTTCAATCCCAAGGCCAATTGAATGAATATGGCTCCGGAAAATATGCTTGACTATGGAAGCAACAGTGGGGATGGGAAAGAAACACAGGTTTCAGGCCTCTGAGTTTCCTGCTCCCACATCCCCCTCCTTTCCTTGCTTTCCTGATAGACTCCTGCCCCATCTCCAAGATTCCACTTAGATACCCACCTCAATTTCCCCTGCAACTCACTGAACAATTTCCACCCTCTCTTCTGTACACTCACCACAGGTAATTCATTGTTCAATGACTATATAAAGGCAGTGGCATGTCCTTGTAGGGGGAGGTGCTGATAGTAAAGTCTGATTCCTCTTGATTTGGTCAATAAAGAAGGTGGGAGCCAATTGCTGGGCAAAGGGTAAAGGGGGGATTCCGGGTCCCAGGAGTAAAGAGAAGGGGCCTTTCCAGCCAGGCTTTGGAATGAGAAGCACGCATCAACCATGTAAGATCTTGATGGCATGAAGAACCAACTAGACTACTCAGAAAAGGCAGAACACACACACCAGCAGGGAGCTAGGGAAAGTAAACTCTTCAAAGATTGACTGTTATTTCAGATATATGTATTTAAGACATGAGTGTGATTTCTGGATAAGAGTTCAGATAAGCCTACAGAGCAGGTTCCAGGACAGCCCAAGCTAAACAGAGAAACCCTGTTTGGAAAGATCAAAACCAAAACCAAAAATAAACAAATGAATGAACAAAAAAAAACAAAGAAAGAAAGAGAGAGAAAGAAAGGAAGGAAGAGAAAGGAAAGAAGGAAGGAAGGAAGAAAAGAGGAAAGAAAGAAAAAAAGAAAGAGAGGGGAGAGGGAGGGAGGGAGGAAAGAAGGAAGGAAGGAAGGAAGGAAGGAAGGAAGGAAGGAAGGAAGGAAGGAAAGAAGGAACTCAGTGGTATGGTGTGGCATGCAAGCCTTTATCCCATTGGGAGGCAGAGATAGGCAATTCAAAGCCAGCCTGATCTATACAGCGAGTTCCAGGACAGCCAGGGCTATTCAGAGAAACCCTGTCTTGGAAAAACTTAAAAAAAAAAAAAAATGTGGGGACGTTTCCTCCAGATCACGTGGTGAAGAGTCAGGATAAGAAAGAACAGGCTATTCCAGAGGCAAGGGTAGAAAGACAAAAAACCAAAACCCAAAGTAATAAGGGAGAGAAAAGAATCCGAGAACACAGAGAAATAAGAAACGAGAGACAAGCCACCCAGAGCTTACTCCTCCCCGGGAGGAGAAGGCCGAGCAAAAGCCAAATCCAAATGGTAGTCCAGGCATCCCTGGAGAAGAGAGGCTGGAACCAGCATCCACAGGACAAGTCTCAGCTCTCACATGGGCTTCTGCAGTAGGATGTGTCAGCAGGGAGAGGAACTTCCCACGACTAAAAGGAATGCCACCATGTGTCGTCCGCAGATATTATTTAATACTGAGCTACCTTCTGGGTCTGAGAACTCAGAGAGGCCGCTGACCAAGGAGCCTGGATTCAACCTGCCTTGAGAGAAACATGGGCCCTAGAGAGAATACTGAAAGCAATGCTTTGGTCTGCAGAAAAGATTAAGCATAAAACTGTTGGCATCAGGACCTCCCAAACCTGTGACATCACATCAGCGACAGTGCAATCTACAGACCTGTTACCAAGACAACAGCTACCATATTCCCAGAATCCACTTGGCTCACCTCCCACCTTTACCTGCCTTAGATCATCATTTTCCATATAAATAAGGGGAACACCCACCCTCTTTTCCCCCTTCTCTTTTTCTGGCCCTCCTTCTCGCCCTTTTCTCTTTCTGCTGCCACCTTGTCTCTCCCTCCCAATAAAACCTCTTCCACGTGGAACTGTCTTGGCCTAGTGTGCTGTTGAGACATGACCCGCCATTCTAACACATCAAAAACTATAGAGAGGAAAGAAAAGCAGCCACAATGACCAAAACACAACAGGACTAAGACCACAAACAGCAAAAAAGGACCAATAAAATCACCGCGATCAACATGTACCGTTCAATAACTTTAACTATCGATGGCCTCAACTCTCCACAAAAAGGCACAGGTTAGAAGAAAGGATTGAGAAATTAAACCCAGCTGTCTGTTGTCTTTGAGAGACCCAGCTTTAAAGACGGACACCACCTTTAGGTAAAAGGATAGAAAGAAAAGTATTCCAAGCAAGTGGAGCCGGGAAGCAAGCAGGTGCTGCTGTAGTAATAGCTGATAAACTTCAAACTAAAAACTCATAAAAAGAGACAAAATGGGTTCTTTGTTCTAATCAAGGGAACATTAACTAAGAAGACATTACAGTGCAGAACACATACACACACTCACATGTGAGAATGTGTGTGTATATGTGTGTGTGTGTTTATATACACCAAAGTCTAATGATTCCAATTTAATAAAAACAATGCTACTGGAATCAAAGGTACAGAGTAGCTATTTGTAGGTGGTTTCAATACTCTGCTTTCTCCAACAAACAGTTAATTTGGACAAAAACTAAACACCAGAATTAAGTGGTTCATACATTACAGTGGCCATAACAAATATCTGCAGAGTATTCCTCCGGAACACTAAAGACTATATAGTCTATGCCACAGCCCAACAAAGATTCCCTATGATAGATCATATCCTGGGACACAAAATAAACCTTAACAAATTAAGAAAAATTGAAAAAATTCCCTGTATCCTAGGACTCGCTATTGCTCAGGTCTGAATAGCTAGTGTTAAAGAAACAAAAAGTAACAAATGCAGGTGAAGACTCAGAGAAAGTGGTAGGCTTGCATGCAGGAGGCTCTGTGGCCATTTCAGAAAGTGGCTTGTAGGTCTCTGATAACACTAAAGCTAGGTGAGCCTCTGGAGACACCCCGGGACAAGGGCGTGGACCGAGTCAGCCTGGGTCCAGCCCTGGAGTGGGAGCCAACAGGGAACCGAGGCCCAGCGTTCTGGGACACATCATGATGACAGTGCAGATTTGCCTGAGGAGTCAGGAGGGCACTTATGCCTGGAACAGCAAGAGGGCTTAAAACCCCTGCACATATGCAGCAGAGGACGGCCTTGTTTGGCCTTAGTGGGAGAGGATGCACCTAATCCTATAGACACTTGATGCCCCAGGGAGGGGGAGGTTGCAAGCGGGAACCAGGAAGGGGGGGCAGCACTTGGGATGTAAATAAATAAAACAATAAAAAAAAAATCTAAAGCGGCTGCAAGAGCCATCAGTGAAGTGGAAGAAACTGGGTGCCGTTTCAAAAGACTCCCTGTGAACGCATTAAAAGTCTCCTAAGTTAACAACCCTATGACTTCAGCTTTGAAGAGGACAGAAGCCTCTTCAAATCAAGATTGTCGATGCCTGATGGCTTTCAGATAAAATAAAATAAAAATAAAATGAATAGGTGAAGAGATCAAAAATAAAAAATAGGTGAAGAGATCAGAGTATCTCAAGACATTCACAAGTTAACAAACAACAGCAAATTCTCCTCGTTCATAACGGTGAGCACAGTGGCCTTAACTCAGCAATTTAAAGACACACACTAACGGACTGGATTTAAACAAACAACAAAACACTGACCCAGTTATGTGCTGACTCCAAGAAGCAAACATCTGTAGACTGAGTGTCAAAGGTTAGAAAGCAATCTATTAAGTGACATGAAGCCATAAACAAGTTGGCATAGCAATGGTCATCTCTGATAACATTGATTTAAACTCCTAACCTAATCAGAAGAGATAAAGAAGGCAACTAGATATTGGTAGAGGAACCATTCATTAGAGCACACAGCTTTGTAAATATTTATATACTGATTCTTGCTCTCAGTGTCGTAGAAGGATCTTTAAGGCAAAAGCAACTACGTATGCCCAAACTTGATAATCATGGGGGACTTCAGTAGTCCATACATCTGCAGATCTTTTAAATCAAAAGCAGAAAAAGAACTTCAGAGCTGGATTATACTGTAGATCGATCGGCTTGAACAGCTAAAAGGGATGAAGATAAGACAGGAAAAAGTTATCTATTTCTATCTGCATTGGATGTGGTCTCATGGCAAAAAGATTTCATGGCATTAATCTTTAAAAAAAGGCTACTGGTTCCGATAGATACCTCCAGCAAGTAGCAGGATACAAAGCCAACATATAAAGTCCACCAACAGTGAAAAGAGATTAGAAAAATACCCTTATTCACCATAGCCCCCCAAATGCCTAGGACTTAACCTTTCCAATGAGGCGAAAGGCTTCTTTCTATAGGGGAAACTTTAAGACACTGAATGAAATAAGTGGAGGGAAACATTGGTAACGCAATGAATGACCTTCCGTGCTCCTTGACTTGTAGAGTTAATGTCATGAACATGGCTTTACTCTCAAGAGCAATCTACAGATCCAGTGTGATAACCATCAAAGTACAACAACCTTTCTCACAGAACTAAAATATAGTCCTCGTGCTTGTATGGAAGCACACAATCTATAAGTAGCCAAGGCGGTTTTAAGCATAAAGAGCACAGCTAAAGAGAGACCTCATATTACTTGACCTGCAACTATGCTACAGAGCCACAGTAACAAAGATAGCGTGCACCAGTAACAAAGACAGAGTGCACCAGTAACAAAGACAGCGTGCACCAGGGAAGTCTGACGCTAGACCAGAGACAAACCCACAGATCTATGGACACCTAATTTTAACAAGATTATCAAAAATACCTGCCTCCACACCCAGATGGTCTTTAACAAATGGTACCGGCAAAATTGGATATACATCCTCAGAGGAATGAAAATAAATCTGTATTTCTCACACTATGCACATGCCAACTCCAACTGGATCAAAGACCTTGACTTAAAACCGGAAATGTATCTGGGAGGGGTTAGAAGGACATTGTGTGTCTGGAGTTTTCAAAGTATATATATATATATATATATATATATATATAATTTTTTTGAGACAGGGTTTCTCTGTATAGCTTTGGCTGTCCTGGAACTTACTCTGTAGACCAGGCTGGCCTCGAACTCAGAAATCTGCCTGCCTCTGCCTCTGCCTCTGCCTCTGCCTCTGCCTCTGCCTCTGCCTCTGCCTCTGCCGCTGCCTCTGCCTCTGCCTCCTAAGTGCTGGAATTAAAGGCGTGCACCACCATGCCTGGCGAAGAAGAAGAAGAAGAAGAAGAAGAAGAAGAAGAAGAAGAAGAAGAAGAAGAAGAAGAAGAAGAAGAAGAAGAAGAAGAAGAAGAAGAAGAAGAAGAAGGAAGAAAGAAGGAAGAGGAGGAGGAGGAAGAAGAAGAAGAAGAAGAAAGAAGGAGGAGGAAAAAGAAGAAGAAAGAAGGAGGAAGAAGAAGGAAGAAAGAAAGAAGGAGGAGGAGGAAGAAGGAGAAGGGAAAGGAGAAGGAGAAGAAGAAGAAGAAGAAGAAGAAGAAGAAGAAGAAGAAGAAGAAGAAGAAGAAGAAGAAGGAGGAGGGGAAGGAAGGAAGGAAGGAAGGAAGGAAGGAAGGAAGGAAGGAAGGAAGGAAGGAGGAGGAGGAAACAACCCTGAAAACACTGGAATTGTAAAGGGAACATTTCAGGATGTAAGTATAGGCTGTAAAAATGAATGCCAGTCTCAAAGGAAACGAAACAAGAATTGAGAAATGGGGATGCATAAGATTAAAAAGCTTTGGTACTGCAAAAAATTATTCACAGAAGGGACAGCTCGCAGAACTGGAAACCTTTGCCAGGCATGCTTCAGACAAGGGTTTAACACCTCATAAAAATGGAAAGAATTAAATACCAGAAAAAGAAATTCTAATCAATAACCGGGCCCATTATTATACAAAGATCTCAAAAGAAGACACACAAATGGCGGGCTGGCGAGATGGATCAGCAGGTAAGAGCATTGACTGCTCTTCTGAAGGTCCTGAGTATCAAGTCCTAGCAACCACATGGTGGCTCACAACCACCTGTAATGAGATCTGATGCCCTCTTCTGGTGTGTCTTAAGTCAACTACAGTGTACTTATGTATAATATTAAATAAATCTTTGGGCCGGAGCAAGCAGGGACTGAGTGAGCGGGGCCGACTAGAATGAGTGGAGTTGACAGGAGCGAGCAGAGGTCCTAAAATATTCAATTCCCAACAACCACATGAAGGCTCACAACCATCTGTATACTCACATAAATAGTGTACTCACATAAATAAGTAAATCTTTTTTTTTTTTTTTTTTTGGTTTTTTGAGACAGGGTTTCTCTGTATAGCCCTGGCTGTCCTGGAACTCACTCTGTAGACCAGGCTGGCCTCGAACTCAGAAATCCGCCTGCCTCTGCCTCCCAAGTGCTGGGATTAAAGGCGTGCGCCACCACGCCCGGCAATCTTTTTTTTTTTTTTTTTTTAAAGAAGACACAAATGGCTAGTGAGTATTTAAGGTGCTCAATGTCTCTAGCCATTGGAGAAAGGCAAATAGAGCACCTCAGAATGGTTTTCATCAGTCAAACACAAAAGGCAACACGCACAGGTATACCACGGGAAGAGGAATCTTTATTCGCTGTTGCTGGGAGTGTATTCCAGAACAAGTGCTATGGAGCTCAGTGTGGAGGCTTCTCAAAGAACTGAGAACAGAACTGCCACCCGCCCCCACACACCACAGCCGGCCACCCGCCTCCACTACACCACAGCCAGCCACCTGCTCCCACTACACCACAGCCAGCCACATGCCCCCACTACACCACAGCCAACCACCTGCCCCCACTACACCACAGCCAGCCACCCGTCCCCACTAAACCACAGCCAGCCACCTGCCCCCAATATACCACAGCCGTGAATAGCTTTTTCAGGACTCTGTATCTTAGACACTACATGTGATTAATGACTGTTGTCTTAGACACTACTAGAGAACATCCGCATGTATGGATGCTTGGTTCACAACCAAAGGGAACAGGTAAACCTACAGGCATATCCACAGACCACTAGAAAATAAATCTAGAGCAAATAAACTGTAAAATCTCCAGGAGATTGGATGGAACTAGAAAAATATTATTTTAAGCGAGTTAGTCCCACCCAAGAAAGGCAAACACCACACATCCTATCTCAGATGCCGATTGTACTATGTGACTGCTAAAGATGCTTATCTGGGTAAAGGCCAGGAAACTAGACAGACCCTGTGTGACTATGGATAAAGAGTTTTTTTTTTTTAAGAGGAGGATCTGGGCAAGGAGAGAGAAGAATTTAGAAAGGAAAAGAGCGTCTGGGAGGGGAGGTAAAAGGAGAGCTGAGCAGGAGAGAGTCACCTGACATGGGGTATGTACAAAATCTATGGGGAACCCTGGTCATTGTAAGCCAGTTTAAAGGATAAGTGTAATGAGATATTTGAATCTGGAACTCCACCACAATATAGCAATCCTACCGTTTTATGTACACATAAATATAAATTACTGAAGAGAAATATGTGCCCTGCTTATTGTTGCCTTATGCACAACAAATAGAACAAACCTAGACATCCACATCTGGGGAGATAGGGAAAGAGAATGTGCTCCATATGAATAATGTATTATACTCAGTCACAAAATATCCTGAAGCACATAAAGTAGCCGTCTGAAAGGACAGTGAGCCGATGTGGTATCTTGCCTGGCATAGGTAACTACTAACAATGCTCTTACCCATATGTGGATGTTAAATTAGTTGATCTCATAGGAGAGGAGATTAGAACATTGGTTACCAAAGGCTAGAAAGGGTAAATGGGTAGAAACAATAGAGAGAGAGGGGCTGGGCATGGAAAGGGCTAAGAGAGGAGATTAGAACATTGGTTACCAAAGGCTAGAAAGGGTAAATGGGTAGAAACAATAGAGAGATGGGGGCTGGGCATGGAAAGGGCTAAGCTCTGGTGCTCTACATTGCAGCAGGATTGAGTGTTGAATTATTCTTCATTGTGCACGTCAAAGTGTTAGAAAAATGGATGTAAAAACCTTCCAATATGTAGAAATGATGTATCTTCATATGCTGACTATACAAATTACCCCATTTTATCATTGTGTTTCTATATCACATCAAAATAACACAGTGAAGTATTTGTGTGTCAATTAAAGAGTTTAAAAAAGAAAAATCACGCTATCAACTTATTATTTTTCTTTTGTGTAGTACAATTAAAGCATTTGTATTTATGATCCCGTATTCATACATAGTTGGCTTATGTATCATAACTATTTTACTGTTATTAAACATACCCAACATAAAAATTCATATTCAAACAATGTTAGGTACAAAAGGCAAGGCATAGATTCTATCATTAATGATCAGAAAATACTCTCGGGAAGCAGAGGCAGGCAGATTTCTGAGTTTGAGGCCAACTTGGTCTACAAAGTGAGTTCCAGGACAGCCAGGGCTACACAGAGAAACCCTGTCTCAAAAACAAACAAACAAACAAACAAACAAAACCAAACAACAACAACAACAACAACAAAAACTTCCTGTGAGGAAGATTAACTCCAAAGATGAAAAATCTTTTTTGCTCCAAATAAATGATTGTTTGGGAGCAATTATTGGTTATTGGGGTTGCAAATTAGATAACAGTTGTTAGTCAATACAAACTAAAACATTAAGGCACACCTACAACTAACTATATGTATATTACTGGAGGTGGAAAACAAGTGATTTTTTTTTAACAACTTAAGGAAGGAGAGTCTCAGAAAATAATGACATCTCTTCTATACAGAGGAACAACCACCCAGCATAAATCTGATCATACAATGTAAAAGTACTGTGCTGTCTAGATTCTGTTGTTGCCAGTAATTCAGGAAGAAGGAAGCTTAACTGAGAGATTGTCTCCATCAGATTGGCACCAGAAAGTCTTCGAAGAGAATTTTCTCCAATAATGGTTGTGGGGCAGTGGACCATGAGAGGTAACCTGGTCCTTGGTTGAGTTAAAGGCATTGAAGCCCTGGAAACCCTGAAGGGACTGTAGGAGCTTTGCCTGCTCCTAAGCACCAGGCCCGTGTCACTAGTCGCAGCCCCCCATAGATTTGTGGCCATCAGTCACGTAAGGGCAATGCCCCCAAGCCCCTCCACATGTAGTTTGTCATATCTCTGAGTTTGAGGTCAACCTGGTCTACATAGTGAGTACCAGGACAACCAGAGAAACCTTGTCTCAAAAAACCAAACCAAACCATACTAAAAACAAAAACCCATATCAATAAACAAACAAAATGAAAGCTGAATGAGCAATAGGAAGCAAGCAAGTAAGCAGCATTCTTTCACATTGTCTGCTTCAGTTCTTGCCTCTGGAGTTCCTGCCCAGACTTCCCTTCACGATGCCCTATAAGCTGTAAGATGAAACAAACACTCCCCTCTAAGTTGCTTTTGGTCATTGTGGTGGATTGAATACGCTTGGCCCAGTGAGTGGAACTATTAGGAGGTGTGGCCTTGTTGGAGTGGCTGTGGCTTTGTTGGAAGAAGTGTGTCACTGTAGGTGTGAGCTTTGAGGCCCTTCTAACTCCAGGGAGCCAGTTTTTTTCCTGTTTGTCTTTGCAACATGATGTAGAACCCTTGGCTCCTCCTTCCCCATGCTGCCTGGACGCTGCCATGCTCCCTCCTTGATGATAATAGACTGAATCTATGAACCTGTAAGCCAGCACCAATTAAATGTTGTCCTTTATAGGAGTTGCCTTGGTCATGGTATCTCTTCACAGCAGTAAAACCCAAACCAAGACAGTCATGGTCTTCATTACAGCAACAGGGGTGCAAAAAGGATAGGGACACAGATACCCATTGTCTAAATGATCATCACTTATATCACTTAAGACACTCTCTTGCAGGCAGGCTGACTCCTGGTGTTGTGTCATTGTGGCTGACCACACAGATCCTTCACAGTCCAACATATAGGTTCTTGGCTTCTTTGCACCTCCAGTTAGCTCACCAATACCTTCACCCCCTTCCATCACCAGGAGCCTTCCATTTTGGGATGTGCATCCTGGAAGGACCTCTTAAGTTGTTATTCTTCAGCCAGCGCTCTTTGGAGACTAAGCTCTAGCAGTCAGACTTGGAGGGGACCTGGGTACCTTTATTGTGTAACATAGAAGCACATGGCTCCTAACACCCTTGGTCTCACTGGCTTCCCTCTTTCTCTCTCTCTGCAAGCTATTTCAGTGCTGTCTCCCTCAGGATAACTTACAATCTCACTCATCAGTAAGCAAAAGTTTATGCCACCCGAACCTGGCAGCTGATTTGCTTGTAACAATGACTCAGCTCAGAGAGAAAGCAAAGGTTAAGGCCAGCCTTTCTCATAAAAACTGTGACACCCAATGGGTTGTAAAGCTGATAATATATCTCTAGACACAAATGCACATGGGACAAATTACTTTTTTTATATATTCTATCCTGAGTGCAGAACCTTCAATTTTTTTTCTTCTTTCTTTTCAATTGTCTCCAAAGATCCAACTTAAAAGAACCTCCTAGATTATTTTAGATAAGGTAAATTAAGAAAAATAAGTATATAATAAGGCAAAGTAATTCTCTTCTGGTTCATGTGAAAAGGAAAACACTAATCTGGATTGAAATATTAAAGCTAGAGAGAATGAGAAAGGGTTACCCCTGAGAAAAACAACGCTCAAAATGGTTGCAGAATGGCTAAAGAGAATGTAAAAAAATTCTCATGGAAGCGTTTGCACCTTATGAGGTACATGAGGAAAACTTTCAATACTTTATACATATTCAACTAGCCCAGAAAGATTCCAGAGTGAGCCATTATTCCCTGGCACAGATATTCCAATAGATCTGCAAACGTTGTTGTGACCACTCTGATTCTGGTTAGTCCTTGCTTATCTCCAAAGAATGATGAACCCTCACCCCCTCTCGCTTCCTTTGTTAGTACACCATGTTTGTCTTCATGGAGCATTTAATCAGTTCCAAACTGAGCCCATTTCTACTGATTTCAAAATAGATTGGGCACCTACAGAAGGTTGTCTCTGTTTTTAACTCATTTTTAGTTTCTAGTTCATATTATACAGTGGAATAAACAGAGGTGAGATAAGACCTATGTATCACTGAATAGCTATCCCTTAAAGAGAAAGAATTTTCTTTGTATCTGTACAGTCTTCATAGCTGAAGGCTAGTAGGGTTCAATGGCTTATACTTCTATTAATAGGCCTAAAATTCTTTATCTCATGAATGCTTTGAAGAAAGAGCTGAAGGAGGTTCAGGCATCTGCATGACTCCAGGCTGCCGAAACACCACATCCCATTTTATAATCTTGTCTTTCTATCAAGCAACCTCTTAACAAGCTAAGCTGTCAGGAGGCATTGAACTCACGGAAGTTTGGATGGCCACCATGATGAAGAGGGAGAGGACAGAAAGGTAGATCTGCAGTCTCTTCCCACCGAAGCGCTTCCTGAGATACTCTGGCATGGTCAACACCTGCAGAGACAGACATCAACAGGAATTCTCCTCAGAGTCTATGTCTGGTAAAGACCTATGGGCCATTAAGAACCTTGCACGGAGCCAGGCAGTGGTGGTGCACACCTCTTATCCCAGCACTTGGGAGGCAGAAGCAGGCAGATTTCTGAGTTTGAGGCCAGGATGGTCTACAGAGTGAGTTCCAGGACAGCCAGGGCTACATAGAGAAACCCTGTCTCCAAAAACCAAAAAAAAAAAAAAAAAAAAAAAAAAAACCCAAACAAACAAAACCCTTGCATTACGGTATGTTGGAATAGCGAGGTGAGAAAAGACATAGTTCCATGGTAGAGTTATAGGCTGAAATGATCATGGAGACTCTGGGCAGATCATCTTACAATTTCTTCCTAACATTTACTAGAAGTTGTGACCTTTGACATATAGTTTTACAACTCTTTTTCTTGCCTATCAAGTGAGCCAATTTTCCTCCCTTCTTTCCGTAAGACAATCTAACAATGTAGTCTAGGATGATCTTGAACTCACAAATTTCTGGCTTGTAATTCCTGAGTTCTGGGGTTATAGGTATATATTACCATGCTCAGCTCTAGTATGGGTTTTGTGTTTGTTTTTTTTTTTTGTCCATGTAGACATTAAGTACCTTCAACTTCAAATGATATATATATATTGTTTCTACTAACAATGTTGCAACATTTAAGAGGAACATTAATTGTAAGTAAGCAACCACAATTATGTGTTGTGCTGGCTAGTTTTATGCTAATTCAATAAAATTTAGAATCATGTGGGAAGAGGGACAGCCTGAACCAAAAAAATACTTCCACCAGATTGCCTTGTAGGCAAGCCTGAGTGCCTTTTCTTAATTAATTATTGATGTGGATGTGTCCACCTGACCATGGGCTCTGCCACTCCTGGGACCGTGATCCTGCATGATAGAAGACAGCAGGCTGAAGAAAACCACGGTGAGCAAGCAAGTAAGCAGCACTCCTCCACGGCCTCTGCTTCAGTTCCTGCCTTCCGGTTCCTGCCCTGCCTTCCTTCAGTGACGGAGAGTGCTGTGGGCGTGTGGGCGAGATTAACCCTTTCCTCCCCATGGTGTTTACACCATGGTGTTTTACCACAGCAACCCTAACTAAGAGTTACCCCCGGAGTCTCCAATAAGACTTCGGACTTTTGAGCTGCTTCTAAAATGACCTCAGACTTTAGGACTGCTGCCGTAGAATGACTGTTTTGTATTGTGAGGAAGACACCCTCTTTGGAGACCAGGGACAGGATTCTATGACTTGATTTTTTTTTTCTCCCAAAGTTTTGAGGTGGTTCAGCTTTGGTGCCTCGCATGATGATACTGGGACTGGGCAATCTGTACGAGACAGCGCTTAGTGGGAAGACAGGTAACAGGAACTCCGCCATCTGGCTATGTTACTCTCACCGGGGTGACTAAGGTCTTTAGAGACAGGTGGTTGTAGAGCAAGGATGAGGTCCATGCTTGACTTCTCCCCCAGGTAACCATTTTCTTCTTCATTTCTGCACCAAGTTTTGATACAGCAGTGGCTAAAGCATTTTGGGGGGCCATCTGATTGACCCCCCACGACTGTGAGCTAAATGAACTTGTTTTCTTTATAAAGGACTCTCCTTCTGGCCTTTTGATAGATACATGAATTCACTAAGATGTACTCCAAAAGGTACCAAACACTCATTTCCAAAATGAGTCAGTTTTTCTCTGTTAGCCTGTCACTTGCCTCCTCTCTGTAATTTCTAGCCCCACTCATGGAGGGTGCGACACTGCCGGAACAGGAAGCGTCAGTCTTCACATTCTTCCTATGCTTCTCTCTTCAACCCTTCACCTTTTAAATCTGGCATCAAGCGTGTTACCTTTACCCCAGAAGAACCTATCTTTCCCTTTTCTCCCCTTCCTATAAAATCATGAAATATAATGTCTGTCTTTTTCAAAGTGTCTACTATAGGCCCATTGCTCGGGTGAGTTGTCCTCTCAACCGATTTGAGCAGTGCTTCCTAAAGTATCGATCTGGGCATGAACCTTGAGTTTCTGGAAGCCTGGGCTGCTCACTTCCCAGGGGTAAGAGGATACATGATGATTACAATCGAGTATCCCCTCTCCTCCACATGCAAACCCACCTCTATCTCTTACACTGCCTGCACGTACTCTCTGTCTTTCAGCTGACCTGAAGATAATGCAAGGTCTCTCCTGGTGTTTAGCTTCTGGGTAGTTTCTCTAGCACTCTTGTGTCTGATTTTTTTCCTGCCTCCAAGGTTGATGCCCCTCAGAATAATGTCAGGTCATTTCTGAGTCCTTCTAATGAGCTTCCCTTAGAGCAGGTGGGAGGTCCTAGATTCAGGTTCCTGTACCAGATAAAGACAAGCACAGTGGCCATCACACAGAGCTTTACAGATTTCTTGCCCATCTGTGGTCACATCCTTCACTAAGCCCTTCCAGGGGAGGGATGGGGGCTTTGTCACCTGCATATCTTTAGTAGGCCATGAGAAGGTTGAGTATTAAGTTTCACTACAAAGATATTAGTGAAGAAAAGCAACTAGAGATTCCTTCTGGAAGGCTCATTTGTAGGTCTGTGAATACTCACCCCAGCCTTGATGTAGATCGGGACAAACACCCACCCAAGAACCAGCACCATAAGCAGGGCCTGTAAGAGACCAAGGAGAGAAAGTAAAGCTAAAGAGGCATTGCTTGTGAGACGTAATTTATATTATGGGAGAGACATGCTTTTGGGAGACCACAGACAGAAGTCTATGACTTGATTCACCTCCCAAAGGTTTCATGAGGTTCAGTTTTGGTGCCTCACGTGATGGTGTTGGGATCTATTGAAACCACACAGAAGCTAAACATCATGGGAGACCTTGCATTATCTGGAGGTCAGCTGAAAGAGAGAGACGTGGACTGTGGAGTAGAAAAACAGCGGTTAAGAACCCATTTTGTTAAATCTCATCCCACTGAAGCAGTTGAGATCTTTGGAAAACTATCACATCCTTTCCTCTGTGCTCATGACCCAGAGGCCAACAGTTTTTTGAGACATAGGATGTGACCCAAGATGTGAGATACAAGACAGTCAGACAACATGGCAGATTGGGTCTACTTGGGCCACTGGAAGCATCCAATTTTTATCAGAAAATATTGTTCTTGGATGGCAGGCAGTGGGCACGATATTCTTGAGTGGATGAAGCAATCAAAAGGAGATTTCAAGCTATATGAACATTCATGATGGGGAGGTTAATCATAACTGCCCAGAAAAAAACAATAGCAAAGATACAACCAAACTTTAACAGATTTGTGTTTATAGATTCTTGACAGGTTTGACCGTGTTGCTTCAACATCCAGTGATGGTGGCTACTTTAGGCAGTTTTCCTTATCTTATAGAGGTGGAAACCATACCTCATAGAGGTTAGGCAAGCGCAGTGCCACATGCCAGGCTAAAGAGGAACAGCTGAGCTGCAGCCCAAGAGATGCACCCAAGGGGGCCATCTGAACGTGATTCTAGAGGCAAAGTCTATGGCGCTATCAGAATCAACCTCTGGCCAAAGGGCACATCTGGAGGCTGGGTATACACTAGAGGCTACTGATGTAAAATTAGAGCAAATATGCATACCAAGGTAAGAGCAAAGGTATTTGTGATGATTCTTAGTCGTTCCCAAGTCCACTCAGGGATGGTCTGTTTAAACTCTGACTATGGTCTGACGTTTTTCTACACTCTTGCCTTCCTCTCACCTGTAGCGCCTGTATGCATGCATACTACATAAGAAAATATTGGTGGGGGGAGAGATAAGATCAAGTTCCTGTAACGTGTGCCACATCCTCTCCATTATCTGTGAGGGTCCCCCCACTAAAAGATCTCTAGTACAATATGCACAATTTCCTCCCAGTGAATTCTATACTACTGAGTTCATTCTCACAAGGGGTAACCACTGATTTTGTATATTATATAGTTGATGGCTTGGAATACAGGTTCTAGGAAGGAGAGAGAATATTGAGATTACAACTGATCAATGGAGAAATGATAATGAAATTTGAGTCTTAGAGATCATGTTTTTGTCAGGGGTAACTTCAGAAGAATGGTCACAGGGTCAGTAATGATGTGGTCAATAGTCTCGGGTTGCTTAAGGGAAAAGGGGGACTAATATAAAGAAAAGCAGAAATGAAACCAAAGAGGAATATCCTACACATACTTTTCGGGACATCTAGAATATGGGTTTGATTAAAATAACTTTGTATGGGCTCTGTTTAAAGGAAAACCTTTTGGTACCACTCACATTCCATTCCACGGCTGCAATAGCGATTCCTGAAGCTGCTCCTGTTCCAGCCAAGCCCACGAAGTGATTGCTGCCAATGTTACTGGCAAAGAGAGAGGCGCCCATCTGAAATGCAATCAGATTGTGGCTGGAGTTAAGTGATCCAAAGTCGACTTACTGACAACAGATAGAAATTGGTGCTCTGTATCCTAATCCGTGATCTGTTTTGGAGAAAGTCCCATGAGCTGGTTAGAAGAATGTAGATCCTTTATTGTTTGGGTGGAATGTCTAGAGCTATTGCATCTAATGAATTTTGATGTCATTTAACCGCGGTTTCCAGGTGACTGGCCCATTGGTGAGAGTACACTCTTGCATGACATAGAACAAGTCTAATCCCTCTTGTACACGATTGCCTGAAGAATGTTACCCAAGGCTTTTGACTGAGTAACTTGCTTTAAAAGGACAAGAGTGGTAATATTTTGGAAGATAATCATGCTTAACGGTTTAATTATTGATTGTGTTGCAACGGCAGGGTTGTGTTGTTGAATATTATACAGCATATGAAGTTTAATGTAGTTACAATTTTGATTATCAGACAAGCTTATTGAACCCTTCCTTATGGGCACTTTGACTGTTCTGTCAGTAGTTTATGAAATGAGCCTGTCTTTAGCCAAAGCTGCTAGTGCTCTTATCAGACTTTGCAACTTAAATCAGTCTTAAGGACTTCATACTCCAGAATGAGGGATTTCCTCTCCAACCTCCATCATAGGCGTTTTCTCCCTTTATCTCTCTCTATATAGTTCTGTCAGTTGTTCTTAAGATTCAAAGGTCAGGGCTGGAGAGGTGGCTTAGCGGTTAAGAACACTGACTGCTCTTCTGAAGGTCCTGAGTTCAAATTCCAGCAACCACATGGTGGCTCACAACCATCCATAATGAGATCTGATGCCCTCTTCTGGTGTGTCTGAAGACAGCTACAGTGTACTTAGATATAATAATAAATAAATCTTTAAAAAAAAGATTTATTTTAAAAAGAACACTGACTGTTCTTCCAGAGGTCCCGAGTTCAATTCCCAGCAACCACATGGTGGTTCACAGCCATCTGTAATGGGATCTGATGCTCACTTCTGGTGTGTCTGAAGACAGCTACAGTGTACTCATAGACGTAAAATAAAAATAAATCTTAAAAAAAAAAAAGACTCCAAAGTCAAGAGAGGTCTTATCCATTACAGAAAACCACAACTGATCTAAGTACAGAGTTGTGGAGCCCAGGGCCAACTGATCCATCTACAGCGCCACCCTGGCAGCGATGGCTGGAGGATCCATGCTGAAGAAGGGCTGGAAAGATTGTAAGAGCCAGAGCAACAGGAAGTTTTCTATGAGTATATATCATAGAGAAATGTCAGAGAATCTGTACCTGTGGAATCTCACCAACATGGCCTCCTGTACTTGCCCTGAACAAGGACAACATCAGTAGACATGGTATTGTGGAAGAAGGAAGTCTCATGAGGCCTCAAGCCTGGATGAAGAACTAGAGGCAACTTAGGGATGTGGAGATCTGGAGAAATAGTCCTCCCCAAGGAAAACCACGACAATTAACTCATCCAATTACACACGGCCAACTCTGAAAGCATACACATGTGGAACACTCTATAGACTGAGCAGGTTTGATTAATGTTCTTAAGGTCGCGTGCACGCATGCACCCCATTTATCTCCAGCAATCCCTGCCCCACTTACCGGCCACCAGGTCATGTCACGACCAGCCAGGAAGAAGCCTCCAACAGTGCCACGGTTGCTTCTCACCATTGCCTGAGGAGGAAGGAAGAAAAGGGTGTGTGTGTGTGGGGGGGGTACTTAAAGAGCAGCAGGTGCATCTCAGGGCTCCAGCTACACCAGACAAAGTTTGAGTAGCGAGTTTCCAGGGCTCTTCCGGGAGACATACTCTCCAGAGACCGCTGCATGGACCGACTTTTAGTGGGTTCGAGGATTTTAAGAAACTATCATCCTCTCTGAAAAGCAGCTGTTTGCTGTCAGTTGTGGAAATGGTAAGAGGTGTGCTGTGCTGTGCTGGGTGAAAGTTTGCAGCACAGAATTTGATACTGAAAACGAACGGAGAGAACACAAATAATTTAAGTGGCGGGCTCACCAAGTCAGAAATTCAAACCATAAATGGAAATAGGGAGAATGATTTGTTTTCCCCTCTTTTTCCCCAGATGCTAGAGATGCAAACAGACCATATCTCTTCTTCCCGGTCCTACCTCTATTCAAATAATTAATTATGTTGCCTTAGGAATGAGCCCACTGTGCATTACCACCTACCAGACAACGATCCAAATAGAAAGACAATGACGTCAGCAACAACCTCTCACTGTCTCAGTTCATTACGACATACCTCCTCCACGCCAAGACACTGTCCCCCAAGCCTGCTGCCCACCCAAAAGCCAGCGTGGTTCCCACATACCCACAGCCCCACAGCTAGCACCACTATGAAGTAGATGGCGATGACAGAGATGTCAGCAGCATTGTGAATGCGCACTGGCATTACAGGAGGCTCCTCAGTCCGAGGCGTGACGCTGGGACTTAAGGTGCTAGCCATGGCTTCAGTAAGTTCTGGTCCCTTCCTAAGGATACCTCCTCCTGTCTTTATGTAGGCACTGGATTAATGATCAACCCTCAGGCAAATGGAGCAAGGTGTCAGGGCTGATCTTGGAAGCATGTACCTTAAACCTCTGTATGTGTCCAAGCTTTGAGACCTTGGCCCTTCGCCAGTCATGTTCTTGGTAGTGTGTAAGAGTACGGGATAAAAGCCAGAAATGGGGTGCCCATTGGAAGTGATGCTCAGAATGTTCATTGATGGGAAGGACAGCACACTCGAGACAGGACAGGTTCGGCTGCAGACGAGGGAGAGAGTAAGGGAGGGAAGGGAAGATTCAAAGAGCAGAACAGAGTGGGTGATGGTGAAGGCTCCTTATAAAGCTCATAGTGTTCTCTATGGCAAGAAAAGTTATCTCTTGAAAATAAGGTTAATTATTTATTTCAAGCTTTCCAAAGTACTATATTTCTCTGGGATTTATAACTTGAATGAAGTGTCTATGATGGTTCAAGACCATGGTGTTGTGGGATTCTGATCAAACAATCATCTCTAATGCTCCTTCCAGGACACCTTTTATGCTGGCACATTCACTGGGCAGGTTCCCATGCTCAAAAGAACCAGAGGACACATAAGCTGTAATAGGGCTTTTTAACTGTGATTTTTGCTACATCTCCTTCCATACATGATAACTTATAATTTCATTAGCTATTTTTTATATGTTGACTTTTAATTTTTATATCCTTTTTATTTTTTACTTTTTATCCTTTTAAAATTAATCTGTTGTATGTGTCTCTATGAGTACACTGTCACTGTCTTCAGACATACCAGAAGAGGGCATTGGGTCCCATTACAGGTGGTTGTGAACCACCATGTGGTTGCTGGAATTGAACTCAGGACCTCTGGAAGAGCAGTCAGTGCTCTTAACCATTGAGCCATCTCTCCAGACCCCCTCAGTTGCTTTTTTTTGATAAATCTGCTAAGACCACTATTGGGAGAGAAGAATTACTTTTTATCAGATGCTATTGATACAACTGGATATCCACACACAAAAGAGTAAATTTGGATCTTTATCTTACAACAGATAAACAGTAAATCAAGGAAAATCAAAGATGACTGAAAGAAGTAAAACTCTGAAAAATAATAGAAGAAAACATAGATCTTCATAACCTTGGATTAGGTAGTGGGTTCTTTTCTTTCTTTCTTTCTTTCTTTCTTTCTTTCTTTCTTTCTTTCTTTCTTTCTTTTTTTAAGTTTATTTATTTTATGTATGTGAGTAAAGTGTAGCTTTCTTCAGACACACCAGAAGACAGCATCAGATCCCATTACAGATGGTTGTGAGCCACCATGTGGTTGCTGGGAATTGAACTCAAGACCTCTGGAAGAAAAGTCAGTGCTCTTAACCTCTGAGACATCTCTACAGCCACCAAAACTTTACAAATTTGGTCTGCGACTTATTCTATAACCATTTTTTTATGGCAAGCACCTGTTGCTCAAGTTTAATTGATGGATATGCAGGCATCAGAAGATGATATTGGTTGTCTGGGTTAATGATATGGGCAGAGGAAATAAGAATTCTCTCCTATGAGAGCTCAGGACTTCTATTCCTTTTTCAAAACAGATTTGGTGGACTTTGTGTGTGTATGTATGTGTGTTTGTAGTTGACTACATATATTGAATATGTGTGGTTGAATATATATACTCAAAGCATCTATACATAAATCACACATGTATGCATACATACATGCATACATACACGCAAACACTATATATATATATATATATATATATATATATATATATATATATATATATATATATATATATATCAGGAGTACAAATGTCCTTGTACTCACAGATAAGCACCAGGAAAACCAAGAATGTTATATAGGATCGTCTCTTCAACAAGATGTATAACCTGTTTTTCCATCCACAAGACTGGGAATGGAGGTGGTTAATAGCCTGGTGATCTTTGATATCTACAGGGTCAGACCATAACAAACTCCCACAAGTAGGACCTGGCTAATGGTCTAGGTGACCTTTGCATTATCTGTATGGTCAGGGGCTGCCCCAAGCTCCTAAACCAGTTCAGAGGTGGCTAATAGCCCAAATGACCTCTCCACTATCAGCGTGACTGAGACCATACCAGATTGTCTCCTCAGCCCTTAAGATAATGCATGTAGAAATAAGCTTATCTCTAGAATACATCTTCATGGAAGAAGTAACATGTACTTTGAGAAGAATACAGGTTCAATGCACTTATGTCTCCTTGTTCAAGGGGGATTGTGCTACATCAGGAAACCTTTTTTCAAGTTATACTATACTTAAATATATCTAAAGTATGCTGCCCAGGGCCACACTCCAGAAATTTGAACCAACACAGGCCACTGAATCATATTGAACTAGATCTTCTTTTTGCCACATGCAGATCAGTACTCTGTTAGCCCTTTGGAGAGACCCATATCTATCTATCTATCTATCTATCTATCTATCTATCTATCTATCTATCTATCTATGGAGATAGAGATAGATATCATATAGGAACCCTTCTCTAGCTAGAGAGAGGAGTGTGGTGTCATCCAGGCCGAACTGAGTGAAAGCAGACGGCCTGAGAAATCAAAAGAGGGGACTGATCGGTAGTGACAAACAAAAGTTACACTTCCTAGCCAAAAAAAATATACTAGCATACTAAGGAAAACCATTTCTCACAAGTTCAAACGACAGGGGGCCTTCTCTGTCAATGCCATGTTAAGCGCAGCATCCAGACAGCCCTGGTGATGGAGGAGCTGAGAGTTCATCCAAAGGAAGCCAGGAGCAGACTGTTTTCAGGCATCTGGGAGGAGGGCACAGCAAGAGACGAAGGCAAGCAGTGACAGGGCCTTGGAATGGGAGGAATGATAAAGAAAGCTCATGTGGTGGTCTCAATTGGTTTGACCGCCATAGATTCTTGGGTTTCAATGCTTGGCCATAGGGAATGCGCTATTAGGAGGTGTGGCTTTCTTGGGGTAGGTGTGGCCTAGGAGGAAGTGTGTCACTATGGAGGAGGGCTTTTAAGTCCCATGCTCAAGCTCCACAGGTCACACCCAGTGTGGTTTCAGAACCTCCTCCTGGCTGCCTTCGGATCACGATGTAGAATTCTCAGCTCCTCCAGCACCATGTCCGCCTGCATCCTGCCATGATTCCCTCCATAATGATAATGTACTGAGCCTCTGAAACTGTAAGCCAGCCCAGATTAAATGTTTCCCTTTATAAGAGTTGCCTTGGTCATGTGGTGATTAAATGTTTCCCTTTATAAGAGGTCATGTGGTGTTATGGGAAATATTAAAAAATTGACCATCTGGCTTCCTGCTCTACCACTGGCAACCAGCAGACCACATGGCTCCAGCCAGGTGATCTCAACTCACCAGTCTCTCTGGGCTGGAGCATCCAAGTCCCTTGGTGGGTTGCTGCTGCCAGCCCCATGCAATGACTGTCCACCGCACAGTCAGCCACCATAACACCCATAAACGTGGTAGAAACAAAACTCTAGAAGCTTATAATTACCCAATCAGATTTATGTATCAATAAATTCTCAATTTATAAGATGCCAATACAATAATTTTTAGAACCAATTGATAATGATAAAAGCTTTATCCCAATTATTGTAACCTTATGATATCATAACTACCTATGGCTGGGTAACATCATGCTGGTTCTCATCTGCCTCTGTCTTGGCCTTCCTCCTTGTCCCAGAGAAGCTCTCTGTCTCTGCAACTCTTAGCTCTGCCTCCCTTTTCCCTGTCCAATCACAGGCCTCCTGCTGCCCTAATGTGAATGGACAGGGAAAATCCTGCGACAATGTGGTCTCTTCACAGCCACGAAACCCTAACTAAGACAGTTTAGTTACTCAATAGGTGGTTGATGCAAGCTGATGCAGCCTGTGTACCGGCCAGCTTCCAGAGTTTCTAGGGAAAGGACATAGAAATCTCCCCATCCACTTTAAGCCCTCAAAGGACATCTAATGGGTTGAATCTTTCTTTACCGTCATTTGACACCTAGCCATCTGTGGTGGTTTGAATACGCTTGGCCCAGGAAGTGGCACTATGAGGAGCTGTGGCCTTGTTGGAGGAAGTGCGTCACTGTGGGGGTGGGCTTTGAGACCCTCCTCCTAGCTGCCTGGAATCTATCTAGAAGAGGTTTTAGACTTCCTCCCTTGGGAGAGGCATGTCCCACTTCCCATTGTGGTAGCCCCCTGGGTCCAGGATAGAAAGCTTCTTGACAGTATAGAGAGGGCCCAAGGAAATACCATGGTGATTAGGATACCTTTGCATGCAAGACCAAAGTATGAAATGAAAAAAAAAAAGGCAAAATTCTCTGGGGACTAGGTTATCCTGGAGGTTGGGTGATATAGGGAGTGAGATCCATGGATTCATGGGTGTTCTTGATGAGTTCTGAGTGCTAAGAAGTACCTAACATAGAACACTGGTCTGAGAAACTTGTCAGAGTAAGAGGAAGTATTCAAAACCTCCATTATGGGTGGCCGAGATCCCTAACAGTTACTGGAGTGCAAGAAACTTCTACTATGTGGGGTTAAACGGATAGGTTACACTTATGAAATCAGGATGGGAAATGATTAGCTAAAAGACCTAAAGAAATGGATTCTTCAGAGGCCGGCCCATTGCCATGTGGTGCAGCCGGGCAAACGACACCCAGAGGCCGGTATCAGGAGCCGTTACGACATGCAAGTCTGTGGTAGAGAGATGGGAGAGAAAGAGAAGCTGAATGATTTGAGTACTGTGAAGAGAGGCAGAGCTGGATACATGACGGTGGATATGAGTATCCTTCCCTGTCATCTGAGGCAGTGGCGAAGTCCTGGCCTGTGCTGCCACTGATGGTCATGTCTGGGTCTGTGGCCATTTAGCAGCAGGGGTCTGTGTCGATGTCTGTCGCTTATATAACTACCAAAGGCCATGCAAAGGTCTCTGGTCGGGGAACATGTTGATGGGCAAGAACTGTGAAGAGCTGGCCCCGCCCCTCGCTGACTGCAGCGTTCTGAAGAGCTGGCCCCCACCCCTTACCAGCTGTAGCTCTCAGAAGGCAAAAGTAGAGCTGGCCCTGGTTATGGAAGCACGGTGGGTGATCCAGCCCCAAGGCTGAGTACGGGAGAGCTGGCCCCACCACTCATCTGTTGTGGGGTGGCATGGGCTCTAGAGAGATGCCCTCTCTTGTCCCTTGCCTGGGCAGCACAGTAGAGCTGGTTTTGGTGGTGTGCATACAGGTAAGCTGGCCCTAAGGGCACGAGAGCGGGAGGAGTTGGCCCTGTCCCTTGCTGGCGTGGCACTGGGTGAGCCAGCTGGGGAAGTGTTGGAGAACTCCCCCTGGTGGCGCGAGTGCAGGAGAGCTGGAGTGCTGACCAACTTGGCTACCATCCAGGTCTAGATCCAGGGCTTTGAGTTGACCCATTCCAAAATCTACCTCGTCTATGAACTGCTGGAGCACATGAAAGGGCCAGTCCTTGCAGTTCCAAAGCTGCAGGATCTCCATGACGCAGGGCAACAACAGAATTATCTGTGAGGAGTATTGATGAGGATCCAGTATTGATAGCGTAGCAGACACCAGAGGCCTCAAACCAGCCTCATTGCAGTGCACCACATTGGAGACGGAGACAAGAAGCTCGGCTTGCAGGAGGCTCGGGCTGTGGAGAGCACGATGGTTGCTTGTCCTGCCATCTGAGATGAGCAATAAATTATAATCCCGTGGAAACTGATATCCTCTGGCCCATCATCATTTGACTGCTAAGGCTGCGGGGCTTTTTCTATGACTCATGATTTAGAGTCCTCCGCTGGGGCCCAGAACTTGTCAATAGCCAACAGGTCAGTAATAAAGGATATGGTCCCAGGAGCTCCTCCCACTTCTAAGAAGGTTGATAGAACCTGTCATGTCGTGAGCCTTAGTGGGGGGGGGGGGGAACCTCAATCATAGTTCACCAACAGTATCAACTAACCGGACCCCTCAGAGCTCCCAGGTACTAAACCACCAACTAAAGAGTATACAGGGGCTGGTCCATTGGCTCATGCTACAATGTAGCAGAGGTCTGCCTGATCTGGCAGAAAGGCACTTATCCATCAGTGGGAGGGGAGGTGCTTGTTTATGTGGAGGCTTGATGTCCCAGAGAAGGGTTAGAGGGGTGAGGCAGGAGTAGGTGGGTAGATGGGTGGGTGGGTGGGTGGGGGAGCACCCTCCTAGAGGCAAAGGGGAGGGGGAAGGGGTGGGGCTTTCGTGGAGGGGAGACCAGGAAGGGGAACAATATTTGAAATATAAACAAATAAAATAATTAATAAAAAAAAGAATCAAGAGAGAGCAAAACCTTTTTTTTTTTTTCCGAGACAAGGTTTCTCTGTGTAGCCCTGGCTGTCCTGGAACTCACTCTGTAGACCAGGCTGGTCTCGAACTCAGAAATCCACCTGCCTCTGCCTCCCAAGTGCTGGGATTAAAGGTGTGTACCACCACTGCCCAGTAAAACCTTTTAAATTTTATTTGATAATTCCCTACATGAGACATTGTATTTGCATTACCCCCTTTACCCCCCACCCCCACCCCGCCAGGTCATCCAGTGTCTGTCCACCCCTATTGAATTCATGACCTTTTCTTTAATTATGGTGATACACACACACACACACACACACACACACACACACACACACACTGGGCCTCAGACTCTTGCAATCTTTCTTCTGCCTTTTCCACAATCTTCTTTGAGCCTGGGGTGTAGGAGTTGTGTTTTCTTGGACATCTCACAGTGGCTTTCTCTGCATTGTGACCAGTTGTGCACCTGTAATAACCTCTGAATACTCCAAACTGGAGCCCCCCCCCCAGGGTTGAGAACCATCTTTATCTATGGTATAAAGAGAAGTATTTAAAAGCAGTTGAAATGTATATTCCTTTAGTAACAATATATCAATAATACGTTCCCCTCTAGGACCCATGAGCTCTCCAGCTGTGGGCTCATAGATAGGTTTACAGCACTAAGCATGTGTTCTCCGCAGTTGAATGGGCGTTAGGTCCAATTAAACAGCTAACCGACTACACCCAAGATGAAAGCTCCAATTTGTTCTCAGGCTTTACAGCTAAATTGAACGGTTGATTAATGTTTCTCCTTTGGCAGCATGCGTGGCCCCTTCCAACACTTTGAGAGCTAGCTTTAGGTCCTTGATCTCTTCAAGTGCTGAAACTGAGGTGTGTGGCATCTTCAGCAGTCAAGAATTATCTTCATGTCCTGGCAGGCAGCCAAGGGCAACAACACTAGCTTAAATTGCTTTGGTGTCTGTCAGACACACTAATAGCTCAAAGGGAGAGATCCCTTGCACACACACACACTTATCTATACATACATGTACACACTTCAAACGCATATCACATTCACATATACACACATACATGCATCACACACATTCATATACACACATACACAGATATCTCACACTCATACATATACATATCACACACACATCATAACACATCATACACATATATACACATAAGCACACATACACATTCATCACACATATACATATACACACATCATACATTCATACATACAGATATCACACATTTATACACACACATATACACATCACACACACACATACACTATAAATAAGCTTATAAAGTAATGGGTATCCCTACGGCTTCTCCAAACATCATTAGTGTTGCTTACCTGCTCAGTCCTCTTCCCTCATATTAGCCTCCCCAGCTGAGGCCTCTCCCTCCCTTTTCCTCTTTACTCTGTTTTTACCCAGTGGCCTCGTTCTACTTTCCTGGCTTCTGCAGGTTATTCCAAATATTCCTATAGAATCAAACCAAAAGACTTGGATATAAGGGTTGGAAAGACGCTCAGCAGGCAAGCATGCTTATTACCCTTGCAGAGGACCTGGGTTGGGTTCCTGGCACCCACATGGTGGCTCATAACTGTACTTCATACAGGTTCTGATGTCCCTGCGAGACTCTACAGGCCCCTGCACTGTGTGGTGCACATAAACTCATGCATGCTCACATATACGCGCGCGCGCGCGCACACACACACACACACACACACACACACACACACACACACGGAAACTTTTTAAAAATAAGATTCAGATCTAAGATCTACAAATAAGAGAGTATGTAGAGTATAAAACTATGGGTCTGAGGTACTTCACTCAGAATATATTTGATTTCCATCGATGTACCTACAGATGTCATGATTTCTGTTTTCTCTATACATGAACAGAATTCCGTTGTGTCTATAAAGGCATTTTCACAATCAGTTGTTGGACATTTAGCCTCTTGGATTCCCTAACTTTTGTGACTAGGGTCCCATGAGCACGCTCAATGTCATGCAAGTATCTCTGTGACAGAAAGCTCAGTCTTACACACTCAGCCTGTGTTAGATATTTCATTATCCTAACAAAAAAGCTCCCAAAATCACAACACAAATAACCATCAATAGATAAGTTGATAAATAACATAAGACATATGGACCATTTTCTATTAGTCAGCCTTGAAAACAAATACAGGTGTGACACATGCCAAAAGATTTCAAAACATTTTCCTAAGTGATCTAAGGCAGACCCCACCCCACCCCACCCCCACAAAGGGTAAATATCACATATTCTATCTGGGTGAGGTTCTTAAAATAAACAAATTCATTCAGCAGAGTGTAGACTTGCCACTATCAGAGGCTAGAGAGAGTAGGAAGTGAATTACTGGATGATGAGAGCATTCTGGTGTATAACTTCATTTGGAAGAATTAAAATTTCTAGAAACGGGAGGCAGCGATGGTTTTATAGTGCTGTGAATGTACTTCATATCATTAAATCATGTACTGGGTTGAAATGTCAGTCGTGTGCATTTTATCTTAGGTTGCCTTGAGAGTTGTCCCTTTTCTGCCTGAGTGGTTATTATGGTGGGAGTCCCCGGGAGCTGTGGAAAAGAAAAACCAAAAAAACAAAACAAAACAAACAAACAAAAAAACCCCAACAGTGGTGGCTAAGCAACATCCTTGAATATACTTAAACTTGACCACATCATTCCTCCTCCTTGCTTACTAAGTCTTCCCAGAGATCTTGGAAGGATGAAGTGGCCACCACGAGGGTCTGTCTCTGACAGAATTCTCATGTTAGTCCTTGCTACATCACCCAAGCACACCCTTCCCCACATCCGGGTGATCTTTGGGATCCCACCATGGGGTTTTCAAACAATGAATGGAATTATGAATTGCCCTGTGAGACAAAGAAAAGTGCTATTTTAAAAGCCCTGTTTTACTTTACTATTATTCAGTTCATTCAAGTAGAAGTTTAGACTGATCTACTAGTATCATTAAAATCTGTTTTCCCAAAGAAGCTTGGGTATCCTGAATTTCTCTTATCAGAATCCCACATTTCTTGTGATGTCTGCTGGGAGACATGGTGATGGTGATTCCACCTTTGTTGTCACAGGGGTGCCAGACATGGCCACACACTGGGAGTGTTTACTATTCTGACACCCAGATGACCAGTTATCCATAGGAGATATACCCTCCTGGTGGCCCTGGGGCCAGGACTCCCAAGAGTGCAATAGAACCCAGAAAGGCTCAGCAGCCCATCAAGTTGGTAAGAACCAGATTCATTTTGGTTCACTTTAGACCTGCTACTGAGAGCAGAAGGGGAGCCTCATCACCTCCTGGAGCCCCAGAATGTACAGAGTAATCCCACATAGGGCAGAGAAGAAAGCATCATTCTACAGATGCTCAGGGGACTGAGTTTTGAGATGGAGAGGACATATAAATGGTTGCTCATGAGATGAATGTTGAGTCTTTTTAAAAAATTATTTATTTATTATTTATACAAGTACACTGTAGCTGTTTTCAGACACACACCAGAAGAGGGCATCAAATCCCATTACAGATGGTTGTGAGCCTCCATGTGGTTGTTGGGAATTGAACTCAGGACCTTTTGGAGGAGCAGTCAGTGCTCTTAACCACTGAGCCATCTCTCCAGCCCAAATGTTGAGTCTTGTACTGTGATTTTGAAGTTATCTTCAAATGGCGTGAGGTCGTCCTATGAGGGTGCCAGTATTGGATTTCTAGCTCTGAGCCTCTGATGCTTAGAGGCACAGGAAATATTCCCATTAAGAAAGAGACCAGGAACTGGCAGCACAAAAAGCCTTTCCATAGCCCGTTTCCTCGTCCTTCTTATGTGGAAGTACCATCTTTTAGTGGCAGAAAATGGTAAATGACCAGAATAAGGTTACCCACTTAGAATGCATAACGAAAAACTTTCAAAGGATATTCAGGAAAATATTGTGTTGAGCTAACTGTAGATATTCTGTGAAATAGATTGGCCCCCATTTATAATCTGCTGACTCTCTGAGGGTGCTGTCTTAGCCAGGGTCTCTATTCCTGCACAAAACATCATGTCTGAGTGGCAAGTTGGGGAGGAAAGGGCTTATTCAGCTTACACTTCCACATTGCTGATCATCAACAAAGGAAGTCAGGGCTGGAACTCAAGCAGGTTAGGAAGCAGGTGCTGATGCAGAGGCCATGGAGGGATGTTCCTTACTGGCTTTCTTCCCCTGGCTTGCTCAGCTTGCTTTCTTAAAGAACCGAAGACTACCAGCCCAGGGATGGCACCACCCACAATGGAATAGACCCTCTCTCCTCGATCACTAATTGAGAGAATGCCTTACAGCTGGATCTCATGGAGGCATTTCCTCAAGGGAGGCTCCTTTCTCTGTGATAACTCCAGCTTGCATCTAGTTGACACACAAAACCAGCCAGTACAGGGGCATTAGAGGCCTTTAATGCACACACACAAAGGACCTGTGCAGTTGTCACGTTACTAAAGGCTGAGGGCCTGAAGCACAGGAACTTAGAATTTATTGGGACAAAGGAAACAAAAGTCAAAAAAAAAAAAAAAAAAAAAAAAAAAAAAAAAAAAAAAAAAAAAAAAAAAAAAAAAAAAAAAAAAAAAAAAAAAAAAAAAAAAAAAAAAAAAAAAAAAAAAAAAAAAAAAAAAAAAAAAAAAAAAAAAAAAAAAAAAAAAAAAAAAAAAAAAAAA
>LR749799.1:346188-368230 GCA_902729485.2 Mus minutoides | reverse complement strand
AAAAAAAAAAAAAAAAAAAAAAAAAAAAAAAAAAAAAAAAAAAAAAAAAAAAAAAAAAAAAAAAAAAAAAAAAAAAAAAAAAAAAAAAAAAAAAAAAAAAAAAAAAAAAAAAAAAAAAAAAAAAAAAAAAAAAAAAAAAAAAAAAAAAAAAAAAAAAAAAAAAAAAAAGGCTGAGATAGCACCAACAACCATGCATTAGACTAACTAGGGCAGGAAAGGATCCAGGAACACCAAGTCCAAGTCATCAAACAGAGAAACCTTAAGGAACCTGTAGTCAGAAGGACTCTGGGGGGATAATAGTAGGAATGTAGAAAAGGAGTATTTGAGTGGTGACTGCTTTTTCTTTCAAAAGAAGACAAATAATAGCACTAGTGACCATCGATGATGTTGAAAAGACATCAGTAAATCTGCTTCATCTTCTAAAACTGCAGTTACAGGGTTAATTGTAGAGACATCTGGCTGGCAGAGTACTTCTGCCTGTTTTTTCTTGCTTACAAAGATAGCTCCCCTATTCAAGGTCATTAATATTTCCCAGGCTCTTGAAATGCAAACTTTCTCTCTCTCTCTCTCTCTCTCTCTCTCTCTCTCTCTCTCTCTCTCTCTCAGACCACAGAGTGGAGAAAGTTACAGAACTGCAAACTTCCAAGTGGTACATGAGTTTGCTGAAGACTTGCAACAGTTAAAAAAAAAATGTGTGTGTGTGTGCAAGTAATCTTAATGTGCTACAATGTCTTATACATGGTATTTGAATCCAACTTTGATTTAGAAAGATAAATAAGAAACAGTAAAATGAGGGGTTCCCTGAAGGTATCCAGGCAGGGAAGGCTGCCCCACAAAGAGATAAGAATGAAATCCTGGTGCAGATTGACTTGTCAAACTGGAAGAGGCTGGCATGACCATTCTGGAGAATCTGGGTGAGCTTCACCTCCACGGCAGTAGGTGGGTCAGGTCTGCCTCCATAGCAATAGGTGGGTGAGATATGCCACCACAGATAGCCAAAAGGTCACCAGGTCATTAACAACCTCTACTCTCAGCTTTCTGGATGGAACACAGGTATTTGATTTTATCTTCTGAATTAAGGAGAGATCTCTTCATGGTTAATGTTCCTGGTTCTCTTAGGGTCCCTCTGTGAGTGCAGAGACCTTTGTGCCCCCAACAAGTAAAACCAAGTAAAAAAGATTATTGAGAAAGAGATTTTTTTTGGAAATTTAATGGATTTTATATAATAAAATAAGATTTTTGTATTAAAATTAAACGATGAGAATAAAACCAAGCTTTTAAAGCTAAGTCATAGAAGGTAGAAGTCAGCTGTACAAGGCTTGTGGAGGGTGGGACTTAATGATGGTATATGCTTGATGGTTAAAGTTTATTAAAATTCCTCAAGCTAGACTGATCTATTCATCAGAAGAAAACCTGAAACTCAAAATTGCACCTATGGAATGGGATGTGGTGTGACAATTCACAACTACAAGGGTAATTGTAGACTGGAGAAAAGGAGCTGTGGACCCGGAAGTATGTGGCACTGAAAAAAAGGTGAGGACCGGAAGTATGCAACTCCAACAGGGCGGGGCAGAGTCTACAACTACTGAGTCATAGCCAAACCGAGGTTTACTTAAAACTATTTTGCCTAGCTTTATCTAAATATCACACAGAGTTAACATTACAAAACTGGTAAGGCGTTCTTTCTCAGTGTTTAGCCAAGCTTGGAAGCCATGTTAAGAGGGACAGAGAACTTGGAATAGTTCAGCTCTTGCCCTTCCCCTGGGAACAGACAGGATCCAGGAGAAAATGAGATCTCTCTGATAAGTCACCTCTCCTTTGGATCAGAGAGGCTATGGAGTCTCCAGAGAGTAGCTGTAGCCAATGTGCACCCTTTAAAGAGGGGGAGTCACTGTGACCCCCAGGCCATGTGAGAAATAATACAAAATTTATAATTGTATAGAGGTCTATACCATTACTAAACAGTTATGTAAAGGTTATGTAACTTGTCAAATAGAGGTTAGAGCCTGTGATTGAACTGTGGAAGGGAAGGATGGGCTGGAGGTTTTTAGAGAGTGGGGGTAAAGTAGGGAAAGAAGATGAATAAGGAAGAGGATGGAGGAAGAGGAGGTTGAAGAAAGATGGAGCAGAACCATGTGGCCCAGAGAAACAGCAAGTAGTGAGGGATGTCATAGCTAGAAAAAGAGTAGTGTAGTGGTAAGTCTGCCCAATCTAGGCGTGCAGCTTATAAATCTCATAACTGAGTTGTGTGTTTTTGCATGGACTTATCGGGGTTGGAGACTTACTGCAACATGGTATCACCTGTTATCAATAACTCTACTTTGGATCTTTTAACTCCAGCCATACCCTCTTTGGCATTTCAGATGAGCACCTCTCTCTCTTTGCCAGTAACAGCTGCAGCAACCACTCAGTGGGCTTGGCTGGCTCGGAGCAGCTCCAGGAGTCAAGACTGCAGCAGTGGAATGGAATGTGAGCGGTGTCAAATGTTTTCCATTTCCACTTTTCCACTGATCAAACGAACTCTAACTTTTCTCTCTCCTTCCTGGATACTGTATTTCTCGAAAGCAGCTATACAAAATGCAAAGGCAATGGTCCCCCCCCCCCCTTGAGAAGCTTATATTCTGATAGAAGGAAGAAATGAACTCTATGGTACAGAATACATCAGGGGACGATGGTGTACACTGAGGGATCCTTGCCAAGGTCACTCCTCAGAGATAATGGAGAGGATTTGGCACATGCTACAGGAACTTAATCTTATCACCCCCTCCACCATGTTTTCATGTACAGAGTGCATACAGGTGAGGGGAAGAAAGGAGTGTAGAAGAAAGTCAGACCATGGTCAGAGTTTAGACCGACCATCCCTGGATGAACTTAGGAATGACTAAGAATCATCACAAATACCTTTGCTCTTCCCTTGTTATGCATACTTCCTCTCATTTTACATCAGTAACATGAGAGCCTCTGGTGTATACACAGCCTCCAGATGTGCCCTTTGGCTAGAGGTTGATTCTGATAGCACCATAGACTTTGCCTCTGGAGTCACGTTCAGATGGCCCCCTTGGGTGAGATTCTTGGCCTGCAGCTCAGCTATCTGCCTTTAGCCTGGCATGTGGCACTGTGCTTGTCTAACCTCTATGAGGTATGGTTTCCACCTCTATAAGATAAGGAAAATTGCCTAAGGATAAGCAATCACCTTGGCAGCACCCTGTGGTATTGGGGGTTTACATGGCCCCCTTACTGATGACTCAACAAGATAAAACCCAATCCTGGCACTAGGTGGCATAAGGTATCTAGTTGGGACACTGTCTTCCCATTATTTGGTGAGTTCATTTAGATTACATTCATATAATGTGCGTATTTTAGAAGTTTCTTTAGTGGACTTCTATGCTTTCAAATGGCCTCTAATGTTAGTTTTCTCTCCTCATATTCTCTCCTTTCCCTTCATTTCCATATCCTTCCTTAGTTAATCCCCAATTCTAGTTTCCGCTTTGAATCCCCATAACAGCATATTCTGTTTCCCCTTTTTAAAGAAATTCTCCCTCCCAAAATCCTTTACTAGGTATCTAAGTTCTGTACTTATTTGGATTCTGCCACGGACCACCCCAGTCAGGTATGGGGGGTCCCTGGAATGAGACATTTGAGCCTTCGAGGGGTTAAAGGTATTAGACGTTATCATAATGAATAATGTGTTCTTTTTTTGTTCTCTTTTGTGTTTTAATGTGTTCTTGTTTGTTTGTTTGTTTGTTTGTTTTTTAGTATAGAATAGAGTTTATTTAGGGCATGGGGAAGGGAGTTGAGAGGGTAGTAGAGACAGAGAAAGGCAGAGAGAGAGAGAGAGAGAGAGAGAGAGAGAGAGAGAGAGAGAAGGGAAGTAGAGTAGATGCCAGCCATGTGGGGGGGGGGGAATGGAGAGTGGGGGAAGGGTAGAGAGGACAGGGCAGGAGCAAGAAGCCAAGAGCAAGAGTTTTTAATGTGTTCTTAAATTTGAATTGAAAGTAACTTATTGAGAATGTTTGCATCTATATTCTTTAGAGATGTTGGCCTATAACTATCTTTGTTGTTTTGTTTGTTTGTCATTGATTCCTTGAAATACTGGCTTCATAGAAGGAATTTGTAAATAGCCCCCTCTTTTCCTATTTTGTGGGATATTTTGAGGAATAAGCGTAAGAATTTTTTTTTTTAAAGCCTGGTAGAATTCTGTACTGAGTCTATTCAGCCCTATTCTTTTGTAGTTGGGAAGTTTTTACCTATTTTATTTCACTAGGTGTTATGAGTCTATTTAAATAATTTATTTCATAATGGTTTAATTTTGGTCATTTGTAAATACTTAGATGGTTATCTATTTCTTTTAGAATTTCTATTTTGGTGGAAATCTACTAGGAACAAAAACAGTAGGTATTACAAAGAGTTTGGAGGCACCCGGAATGTTTTTCTCTTGGATAGTGAGAGAAACAGCTCTCCCACAAGAACAGTCTAAGTTTGGAGAGCTGGCTCTTTTATTTAATACACAAAAACTCACAAAAGGATTGAAAAAAATGTGGAAACTAGAAAAGATATTCCAACTTAACAGTAAGCAAAATATTCACAAGCGTCTCATAAGGAAACAGAGGTAAGTAATTTATCTAACATAGGATTTAAAGGATGCTCGCAACGATCAGCAGTGAGGAAGGCAACCCAAGGACATTACTTGCTACCCTCTCTTCACTGGCCTTATGTTTCCCCATGTTCCATCTCTTGGCTGCTGGTCTGTTTTTAGAAAACCTTTTCCTCCAGTTCTCCCAACTTTGCCTTTAAAGCTTCCAGATCTTTCTTGGTGCTGTTGCTTTCTGAAAAACAAAAACAAAAAAACAAAAAACAAAACCCTAGAAAAACAAAAACATTTTTTTTACTGAATCCATTTAGCCTTCACATTTTTTAGTTAGGAGTTTTTACCTATTGTTTTTATTTCATATTTATTTATATGAAATAAAATAAATATTTTATTTATTTATTATATATAGATTTTATATATTATATATTATATACTATATAATTATATTATTATATATTATATACTATATAATAATATATTATATTATATTATATTATATTATATATTATATATAACCACATAAGTATATAACTATATATAGCTATATATATATATATATATATATATATATATATATATATATATANACACACACACACACACACACACACACACACACACACACACACACATATTCTTTCCTGATGCATTTATTTTACATATATCTCAGCAAGACTTTACTGAGACTTATGGTATGTCTCAGTATACCATATGAGGATGTACCCCAAGAGGGGGAACTAAATGAAACTTGAGATCATTGTGCATAGCCTCAGCATATGAGGAGAACTCAAGGACTGACTGGACTATACTTTATACAGTCCATGGGCTGAAGTGAATTCAGAGGCTGGTTCAGTACTGTGAGGATGAATTGCAATGCTTTACAATAGGTTATGGTGTATGTGTGGTTTTTTTTTTTTCTTTTTAAAATACTTTTTTATTATTTAAAATAATTAATGTAATTAATTTGATCTAAATGTTATTTGAATATATTAACATTTTGATTTAATTATGTTTTGATCACATTCTTCTCCTTCCTCAAGGTCATCCAAATCCTCCCTCCTCCTCCTCCCTGCCCATATATCCCCTTTTATTCCATCGTGGTTTGGCTTTGCCTTTGCATCTTCTCCCTGACAGTCCCTGTTGGTCAACTTAAGGAGGATTTGACAGTTTATAGCACATCCTGACCTGATGGCCATGTTTTTCAATTGAATAAATTCTTTTATCAACAGATCTTGCAAAGAATGCACCATTTCTCCATGGTTTTATGGAATCATCTTTATTATACATATACTTATTGTATTGAATTGCTGAATCCCTGCCTTTAAATGGTCCTGCATTTCCACACAGATTGGATACAAGACTCTGGTAACCTGTAGACTGTGTCCCTTCCTTTTCTTTGAATTGTGTTTATGCTCCATGCATCTGTTAACAGTCCTCTAAAAATAATATACTTTTCCACACTGAATGTTTCTGTCTGGATTCATAACAGAGCATTTTCCTTTTAAACAAGAATAAAGCAAAACAAACAAACAAACAAAAAACAAATGGTGGGGTGGGGTGGGGAAAGGCAGCTAGCTATAGCTTCTGAGAAACCTTGAAAAGAAAAATGTGATGAATTTATGGTATTATTGTTGGAAACCCTGCTTTTCTGTCTAGGATAAACATCTTCCCCCATTCTAATTCCTACCTTGATGAGCTTTCAGAATAGACCAATGAAATCAAGGAATGGATATTTCAATGTGCTTTTCTCTTGGTTGCCTGACTATGGCGTTTCCATGGTAACTGGCTTTCCCCACTAGAAGTAAGTTACTTGATAATAACAAGGATGATGTTGATGATATTTATGTACAATATTCAAGACAAGAGCACACAGCTTGTGGCAGCACCAGAAGTGACAGCTATGTACATTCTGGAGTGTGGAGCCTTACTGTGCTGCAGTCTGGGTGCTATAATAACCATGCTTTAAAACAGATAATGTATATACTCTATGTACAAGGGTGTGTACTTTATATGAAATGTTTAGAACAGCTTACAAGAGATATTTCTACTTTGGGGATGAGAAACAGGAGACTCTCAGAGGTCAAACACTTTAGACTACATTGTGATTCAAGTCTGGAGGCTGCTACAGAGCTCATTGACTACCACTAACCATATTTTAAAAAATGTCTTTAGATATTATAATTGTATTATAGTTATATGAGTATGGATGTTCATGTATGTATTGTAATATATGTATGTCTGGCATCCATGGGGTTCAGAAGAAAGCATCTATTTCCCCTGGAACTGGAGTCATAGGTGGTTGTGAGCCATCACATGGCTGCTGGAACCTAGATCCTATGCAAGAGCAACACATGTTCGTTATCACTGAGCCACCTCTTCAGTTCCAACAATATGATTTTTTTTTTACTTTCAAAATATATTCTCATCCTCTTTAAAGTCACTAGCAGATTGTTGTGCTAATATGCTGTGTTTCCCTGGCAGGTCATCGTACAGCGCTGCTTATGTGGCAAGAACATGTCCCACGTGAAGACTGACTGCAACCTGTGTGGTTACCTGAAGCTGCTGCCCATGTTCCTCATGGTGATGCCGGGGATGATCAGCCGCATTCTGTACACAGGCGAGCCATGGGTCTATGAATCCTCTTTACTGTGCTTGATGTCTGAGGTTGTCAAGGAAAATTTGGATAGGTTAGAAGGAGAGATGGAGGGAGGCGCTCCCGAGACAAGGGGCAGAAGGAGAACATTTGGCAGATTTGGCACTCTTCTGTATGACTTTCATACATGTGCCAGGCTCCTTGCAGACTTCTGAAACCGTGCATCCCGTTCCTGTGAGGGGATCTGATGTAAGATAGTCCAGAAGTTCCCTGCGTGATGAGATGGGACTGAGCAAGGATGAGTTAGCTGAGCTGTTGTTGCTGGAGGTAGCAATGTTTTTAACCAAGAAGGTCTTGTAGGAGCATGCTCCCATCTTGGTCCCCCCTGAAACAATTGCAAAATTGCATCCCTTTTTCAATATTTGGAAACATGTTGTTTGGCAAAAACTTAATTTCTAAGTGAGATGAGAATAACTACTGTTGAAATTTCTCCTTAAAATAGAACAAGCAATCTTTTTTGATGAATGGAAGACACGTTTTTATTGGTGTGGGATCTTTAGGTCACTGTGCTTTGCCGAGTAGGCATAGTGGAGTTCATTTAACTTCCAAGGTGACCCTCAGGGACCATGATCCTTTGCATCATTGTAATATTCTTCATAACTGTGAAGAATGTAGGCATAGCTAAGAGGCAAGGAACAGCTAAATAATAACTGTATTACACACCCCTTTACGGAATGTAAAATATCCTGAAGACTATTCCTAAGCTTTGGAAAATGTTGAGATTATTTTGTTAAATGTAGAAATGAAGCTCCAAAATATTGCCTCATTAGTGGCCAAGTGAGATATCTCTTCAGGGTGAGCCAGTCCATAAAAGTCCTGCCACAAATTTATAAAAGCCTGAGTTCAGAAACCCAACAATGCCATAAAAGCCATGTTCCACGTCTCTAGCCCTAATGCTGGAGAGGCGGAACCCCAGAGCTCACTGGCCACCAGCCTAGCCACACCAGTAGGCTCCAAACTCAGGGAGGAAACTGCTTCAAAAAAACATGCTGTATAAACAAGAGGATCTGATTATGGGTCTCCAGTACCCAGGAAAAAAGCTAGTTATGGCAGTGCATGTATGTAGCCCGAGCTCTCTGAGGCAGAGACAAGAGGATCCCATGTCTTGCTATACAGCTAATTCAGTTGAAATAGTGAGTGCCATGTTCACTGACAGATCCGGATCGAAAGATAAGGTGGAGAGTTATAGACAGATACTTAATATTGACTTCTGACCTACGTGTATATATGTCATATACACACAGACACACCTATGTTCACCTAGCATAACATGGATATATTATATACATACATATTTGTCTTAGTCAGGGTTTCTATTCCTGCACAAAACATCATGACCAAGAAGCAAGTTGGGGAGGAAAGGGTTTTATTCAGCTTACACCTCCATATTGCTGTTCATCACCAAGGAAGTCAGGGCTGAAACTCAAGCAGGTTAGGAAGCAGGAGCTGATGCAGAGGCCATGGAGGGATGTTCCTTACTGGCTTGCTTCCCCTGGCTTGCTCAGCTTGTTTTCTTATAGAACCCAAGACTCATAATCCAGGGATGGCACCACTCACAATGGGTCCTCTCATCCTTGATCACTAATTAAGAAAATGCCTTACAGCTGGATCTCATGGAAGCATTTCCTCAAGGGAGGCTCCTTTCTCTGTGATAATTCCAGCTTGTGTCAAGTTGACACACAAAACCAGCCAATACAATGCTGTTTTTTGGTGAATGAGAATTTTAAATGAACAATAATAAATTTGAGAAGTTAACCTGTTAAACTATTATTGGTCTAGGTGATTTTTTTTTTAAGATTTATTTATTATGTATACAACCTTCTGCCTGCATGTATGCCTAGAGGCCAGAAGAGGGCACCAGATCTTATTATTGATGGTTATGTGCCATCATGTGTTTGTTGGGAATTGAACTCAAGACCTCTGCAAGAATAACCAGTACATTTAATCTCTGAGCCATCTCTCCAGCCTGATTTAGGTGATTCTTAATCAGCCTTTTAAAACAACCATTATAATATGTTTCACGTTAAAATTTCATCTCAATATTATACAACTCTTCAAGTGGCAAATGTCATCACTTACTGAATTATCACCCAGCTGATCCTTATGAGTGGCACTTTCAGATACTTAGAAATGGGTAAGCTTGTCTGGATATAGGACTTCACTTTTTCAGGAGAGGAGCTGTTATTTATATTTGGAATTCACTGTGCCTGAGAATATTAAGTCTCCTGCCACTTATCTGAGATGGGATCATTTTCCATTGTCTGCTCTGTTGCTAGACCACATTCAAAAGGGATCCCTGCCCCATGGGCCAATACCAGGGGAGCTACTGGTCTGAGACACTGTAGAGGGTTCTGTTCTGAGTAAGGAGTGACTAGACACATGCTGTCAAATTCAAAGTTCAGCAACCAATTTCTAGACAAATACATCTTCTCCCATCTATGATCTTGCATCTTCTCTTGTCCCCCACTTGCAGATTGTACCTAGTGGAGTCCTGCTCAATGAACTGTGTCTCTACTCAGTTAAGGTGTTCTGAGTTGTACCTTCTGAGTATGAGAAACAATGTGGCATCAGTTGATGCCTGATGGATGATAACCATCCATTCATGTCTAGAGGGATACACGGGCCATGAGGGATACACTGGGGAAGACTCTCTGGCAATCCTTCCATTAATTCGATCCTACTCATCAGATAATCCTTGAGAATCAGCCACAGTCTACCAGTCACATGCTGGCTGGGTCTGGAGATTGCAGAGAGGAGCTAATTTCTGTTAGAAGAATACTGCTTAGGGTGAATGTCTGGTTTTGTGTGTCAACTTGACACAGGCTGGAGTTATCACAGAGAAAGGAGTCTCCATTGAGAAAATGCTTCCATGAGATCCAGCTGTTAGGTATTTTCTTAATTAGTGACCAAGGACGAGAGGACCCATTGTGGGTGGTGCCTTCCCTGGACTATGAGTCTTGGGTTCTATAAGAAAGCAAGCTGAGCAAGCCAAGGGAAGCAAGCCAGTAAGTAACATCCCTCTCTCCATGGCCCCTGCATCAGCTCCTGCATCCTGACCTGCTTGAGTTTCAGCCCTGACTTCCTTTGGTGATGAACAGCAGTATGGAAATGTAAGCTGAATAAACCCCCCACCCCCCAACTTGTTTCTTGGTCATGATGTTTCGTGCAGGAATAGAAACCCTGACTAAGACACTCAGTTAACATTGAAATGATTTTCTAGCCAAAGAAGAAGTTGTAATGTTATACATGTGTAGATACAGAAGACTAGAAGTTAACTTTTACTCTGGCTTCTTTAGACTAACATCTCTCAGTCCATGTGCTTTATACCTCAGCATATACCATTTCTCAGGCGTATCTGTGGATCTTATCACTTATCCATAAGGCAAGCACAATTGCCCAGTACTTTGGAACTCACTGTAGTTTTGCTCTAAAGATAAGATGCTACATATGTGAGGGTCAGAGTTTTAGAATTTCAGGAAGTGATTATTGCTTCAGAGAACACAAATGGAGCAAGGTACAGAGCTCAGAAGTGGCTGGGTAGTCTGGGACCTTGACTAACAGAGTTCTACTGACTCTCCTCACTGATACGCACAAATGCACTCAGGATAAAAGGAATACAATCCACAAACTCAAAGTAGTATGAACGTCATCCTACCCTGTACTGGGAGGCCTGAAGCCATTACTAATGCATGGAAGGAACTCAAGTGCGAAGCTCTCACAATGATTCAAGACCATCATCTTTGCTCATAAAGATTTTTCAGCAACATCACCTGTCAGGATTCTAGCTTTCCGATTCTCAAAGTCTTCAGGAAGCCAAGGGTTCTATCCCCCCCATGGAAAGATGGTACTGGGTTATTTTCTCTCTTCCAAAGTAGTTTCCAGCACACGACCTTTAAGTAAACATTTAACACTAAACTAACTTACTGGGTCACTCTTAAATTACTAGAGGAAATGCATCTATGATCTTGTAACCTTCCCAAACAAGCTATCTTCTGACATACCAGAAGAGGGCATGATCCCATTACAGATGATTGTGAGCTACCATGTGCTTGCTGGGAATTAACTCAGGACCTCTGGAAGAACAGTCAGTGCTCTTAACTACTGAGCTATCTTTGCAGCCCAAGAAATGTTTTTTGTTTTCTGTTTTTTTTTTTTTTAAGTGTTTATATTGTATGATTAAAAAAAAAATCTTGGAGATAACATAAAAACACCTAATTTTTATGTCAAGAACAAACAAGAAGGGGCTGGTGAGATGGCTCAGCGGGTAAGGGCACCCGACTGCTCTTCTGAAGGTGATAAGTTCAAATCCCAGCAACCACATGGTGGCTCACAACCATCCGTAACGAGATCTGGCTCCCTCTTCTGGAGAGTCTGAGGACAGCTACAGTGTACTTACATAAAATAAAAATAAATCTTAAAAAAAAAAAAAAAGAAAGAACAAACAAGAAAGCTAAATTTCCACAAACTGGTAGAAAAAAAATTATGAATCATATTTTGTACATTTGACATTATCATTAAAAATTTTAAAAACCTTTTGGTATTCAAAACAATTTCATTAGGACGACCCAAAGCCAGCCTTTATTCATTTGGTCTAATCCTGTGACTTGTATCTGTGGTCAAAAATAATACTATATATGCTATCTACTTTAGGTTTAAAAATAATTAGATATAATATTTCACTATTTGCCCCTGGCTAGCTTTGAACACACTATGAAGATTAGGCTGACCCTGAATTCACATACTCTTCCTGCCTTTCTCTCCCTAGTGCTGGTATTAATCAATAACCCGATCAAGCATGAAAGTCTGAAATGATGGTAATCAAAACGATAACAGATTCAGTTTAAAATTGAAAACTCCTAAGTTGGTAGAAGTTTGCAGGTGAGGTAGGAAAGGTACGTGGAAGGGTGGAAATCAAGAACAGCTCACAGATACTGTGATGGTTTGTATATATATGCTCGGCCCAGGGAGTGGCACTATTAGAAGGTGTGGGCTTGTGGGAGTAGGTGTGTCACTGTGGTCTTAAGTGTGTCGCTTAAGACCCTCACCCTAGCTGCCTGAAAGCCAGTCTTCCACTAGCAGTCTTCAGATGAAGATGTAGAACTCTCAGCTTTTCCTGCACCATGCCTGCCTGGATGCTACCATGTTCCCACCTTGAAGATAATGGACTGAACCTCTAAACCTGTAAACCAGCCTGAATTAAATGTTGTCCTTAAAAGACTTGCCTTGGTCATGGTGTCTGTTCACAGCAGTAAAACTGTAACTGATATACTAAGTATGATGAATCCAGAAATAGAACCCAATAAAATCTCTGCTTTCTTTTTTGTTTGTTTTTGTTTGTTTCTAAGACAGTGTCTCTTTCTACATAGCCTTTGAAGTCCTGAAATTCACTGTGTAAACCATGCTGACCTCAAACTCACAGAAATACTCCTGCCTCTGCCTTCCAGTTTCTGGGATTAAAGACATAAATGTTTATGTCTAACTAATAAAATATTTTTAAAGAACAAAAGTAAAGATTTAGACCAAATGAAAGTAATCATGCTGTAGCTCTGACAAATGCATGATAAAACAGCAAATGCAGCCCACGTTCTGTGCAGGACAGCTGAGATTGTGCCCTTCCTGATATCACAAACCCAAAAGTGGGCGTCTAAAGATACTACTTGGAATTGTGAACAAACACTGGAGAAGTTAAAAAGATCAATGATTCAAAATGCTGGGTGTGGTTTGATGTGTGAATTTGTAGGTGACCTCTCCTTTTAACCTATACTATTCTGCCACAGGTTTATTTATTTATTTATTTATTTATTTAGTGGGTTTGTTTTGTTTTGTTTTGTTTTTTGAGATAGGGTTTTTTTGTATAGCCCTGGCTCTCCTGGAACTCACTTTGTAGACCAGACTGGCCTCGAACTCAGAAATCTGCCTGCCTCTGCCTCCTAGGATTAAAGGCGTGTGCCACCACACCCGGCTATACATTAAATAAGGTATCATTGTAAATATCTCCCCATCACTAATGAACTTGTGCATTGTCTCTGTTTAGCTATACCGCCTGTGCTGGAGTCTTTGGACAGAGGAACAACACATGGATTGATTTAGATGCAGAAGAAGAGGAAACACAAGAAGGAGGAGGAGGAGGAAGTTGTTGGTGGTGCTCTTGAAGAAGGTAATATCTATCTCGCTTACCTTGTTTTAATGTAAGAACACTGTATATGTTTGGCTATGCAGCCTTTTATGGGCTATATTTGTTTTTAATCCCACTAAATGCAGCTTCTGCGATTTAAGTACATATGTGTATAAAACCAAATATTTAATTTACACATGCTCAACACTTATTCATCTCCAGTCCATCCATCCATTATCTATCCATGAAATTGAGTGCCAGCTGCCGAAATAACAATTACAGACTAACCCATCTCTACATACTGTGCTCAACAGATCAGTCTCAATTGGTCATGCCTGAGTGTCTGACACAATCCACTCTTCACTTTTATTCCTTACTGTTCTCCCTAATCCACCTTCTCCTCCAGACCAAACTAGTCAATTTGTTCTCAATGAACTAACTTCCGGGTTTGTTTCTCTTTGTTTTTATCTTTCTATCTTCTTCAGTTACCTTTCCCCTTAGTATCCCCTTCCATTTACATTATTTGAGGTTACTCTATTAAATATGATGTCTACATTAGGTTAGATGATAGTTGAGTATTTCATTAATTTTCAGCCTCTTTTAGACACAAGGTCATGTGCTTTCTGCCAACCCCCCAAAATACTTGTGCTGTGTTCCACAGATTTCTGCTTTATCTTTAATTATATTCCACAGATTACTGTTGAGAAACATGTCTTATTTTTTTCAATGCCACCATGAAGAGTTTTGCACAAAACTTTTTTGTGTGTGACCCGCTGTACCATTGAGACATATTTTTAAAAGTCTGACCTAAGGCTAAGGGCATTCTCCATAGTCCCCTACTTGGGAATTAAATGTCTTTGCAACAATACTTAGTGATTCTGTTTGCAGGCCAACTTCCTAACACGAGTATTGGAAGGTTTTCAGTGTTTGCTAATGGTGGATGTGAACTGCTATTTCAAAATAATGTAGTTGAAAACTTTCTTCTCTGAGTGTTTTCATGAACCTGTTACTGTTGTCTTGACTGTATCCCTCCTTCCTGCATGTTTACATCAGGTGCTTTGGGGGCTTCTCTTCGCTTTTTAAAATTTTATTGTGATATGTCAATGACCCCTGCCCTAGTCTTTACTTCTTTTTATTTTGTTTATTGAATTCTTAACATGCAGAATGTTTGTTTCATATAATCAAATTTAAACATGTTTCCCATGGATTCCCCTGACACTTGCAAGTGGCAGTGACGTTGCTCATAGCCGTTTATACCACAGCAACAGTGATTTCCAGCTCCTGGCTTTGGTGATGATTTATTGATGCCTTTTCTTGCTTCAGATGAGAGAGAGAGGGAGAGAGAGAAAGAGAGAGAGAGAGAGAGAGAGAGAGAGAGAGAGAGAGAGAGAGAGAGAGAGAGAGAGCAAATAAAATCCTTTTTATAGAAAGTCAGGCCTACCTGGCTATTGCCAGCTAACTCTTGGGCAGAGCCTAGAAGGAATGCTAAACTGTCTCAATGTATGATTTTCTTTGTTCTGTAAAACTATAAAAAACATGTGAAACTAGTTCCACATTCAATGTTTCCCTCATAATTTCATGTCTGTTTGTCTTTTAAAGAAGAGACTCTCTCCCAGCAAATGTCTTGGCCTTCCAGTTTTTGCCATGTTACTACCATCCTCCCTTTCCATGATGTTCCCTGAGCCTTAAATGCAGGGGTCATGATGTAAATATATTGATTGGGAACAGGCCCTCCATGCTCATCTCATCTCTACAGTTTGACCAGTTCTGATGTTCTGGAATGAACTTTGTAGTGCTGCAAAAAGAAACTTGTCTGAGGAGGGGCAAGAGCTACACTTTTCTGTAGATTGAAGGAAAAGTGTCGAACTGGAGAAATGGCTCAGCAGTTAAGAGCACTGACTGCTCTTCCAGAGGTCCTGAGTTCAATTCCCAGCAACCACATAGTGGCTCAAACCATATGAAAAAGGATCCAACACCTCCTTTGCTGTGTCAGACACACCAGCAACAGTGTACTTATATAAATAAAATAAATAAATCTTTTTTTAAAAAAAAAAGGACAAGTGTTTAGGATGCAGTTAGAGACTGGTCGGTTTAAGAATGTGGCACCAGAGGGTCCTCCAGAATGGGACTTCAGTTCGCTTAGGTGTTAGTTACTTCCAGGATATAAGGGCCACTGTTGTTCTTTCAAGAGTGTCTTGATAGACTGGTCTTTGTCATCGTGGTTTGTTAGCAATGCAGCTGGATAGGACTACGTATGCTTTTTCTCTCTCAGTTGTTTGCGTGGCTCCTTCCAAAGCTATGAGAACTAGTCGTTGAGGAGGAGGATTCTAAGCCACATCCAAATGGATTACTCCAAATTTGGTATCTGAAGTTTGTGGTATCTCCAGCAACTGAGTCTTCTATGCTTTTTTTGGAAAGCACCAAGCTAATAGGGATAATCTATATTTTTCTGGTGGTCTCTTGGATTCCCTAACTATATGTATGTATATGTTTGTGTATGTATATATATATATATATATATATATATATATATATATATATATATGTGTGTGTGTGTGTGTGTGTGTGTGTGTGTGTGTGTGTGTGTGTGTTATGTATATATATGTGTGTGTGTGTGTGTGTATATATATATATATATATATATACACACACAACAAACATATATGTATGTTGTGACATCCCACTAACACACACACCTACAACCCAGCACAAACACCAGCTCATGAAGTTAGAAAACACATGACACCACTCCCCTGTCCTCCCATTTCCAGCCATACTTCACTGATTCTAATTCATGAGGTCAAGGGCATACAAACTAACTAAACTCCCTCACAACTATGTAGCAAGGTATAGCAAAATCACCTACCCTATCCACAATAAGCATACAATGTCTCCATGACTAAACAAATACCACTGAGCCAAACCAAGGCTCACCAATCAGGTAAAATATCAAGCATCAAAGAAAACACTTAACATAAGCACACCAGAAAGGCTTAAGCAACACCCTAATGCTAATGAGCATACCCTAATATCAAAATGCAAGAGACATTTAAAAACAATATAAATACAAAATATCTCCTTCTAAAATAACCAGTACTAGGGGCTTGATGGCTTGGTTTCAAGCAAGAGGGACAGAGGGACATAATTTCCTGTAACTCCAGTTATAGAGGACCTGATGCCCCCTTCTGACCTCCATGGGCACCAGACATGCATATTGATGCACATACATGCAAGCTGATATTCATATGTACATGTAAATAATATATATGTGTACATTTAAATATATATTTATATATTATATATAATGTATACACTTACATATTTATATATTATATATTTATATATAATAGCATATATTTATATATTATATATAATAGTATAATTTATATATTATATATAATTTAAAATTTATACTTATATATAATTTTAAAATTATATTTATATATTTCTACATATAATTTAAAAATTACCAACCCCATAGTAATGGCCAACGATACGAATGACTTAGAAAAAAAAATTCCAAACAAGTACTTCAAAAAAATACTCATCAACATGTGCAAGTAATTTTTTAAATTTTTAAATTTTTTTTTGTTTTTCGAGACAGGGTTTCTCTGTGTAGCCCTGGCTGTCCTGGAACTCACTTTGTAGACCAGGCTGGCCTTGAACTCAGAAATCCGCCTGCCAAATTTTTTAAATTTTTTTTGTTTTTCGAGACAGGGTTTCTCTGTGTAGCCCTGGCTGTCCTGGAACTCACTTTGTAGACCAGGCTGGCCTTGAACTCAGAAATCCGCCTGCCTCTGCCTCCCGAGTGCTGGGATCAGAGGCGTGCACCACCATGCCCGGCCTTTTTTTTGGGGGGGGGGTGCAAATAATTTTAAAAGCACAAAAATTACATGAAAAGAAATCCAAGAGAATGCACAAACAACCAGCTGAAAATAATCTGGCAGTCAGCGAAGGAGATGAAAATAGAGTTCAGCAAAGAAACTGAAATGCAGAAGAAAAATCAATGGGAACAAAGCCTGAAATGGAAATTTTAGCCAAAACAACAACAAACCAAAAAGCCCCAGTGGACTCACTAGTAACCCTGTCAGGGTCAGAGTATCACAGCTCAACAATAAAGAGTAGGACCATTCCGGTCATTCAGGGAAATGAATGAGAATTTTCTTTAAAAACATGAGTCACCCACAGGTCCCTACTGAACTGCATTCAACCTCTCCACCCAATCGGATCTCACATGTCCTTCTCCAGAGTCTAGCCCAGTGGCTCTCTGTCTCCTCATTCACTGCTTCTCCCCAACCCACCACATCTACTCCAGATCCCACACCCAGTGACGTGCCATACTCCAGACAGCCCCCACCTGTTCTGCAACTACACTCTAGGCTTCTGCAGGGACCCATCCTACTTGCTACATGTCCCTTCTGTACCCACCCAACCTCTGTAACCCAACCAGAACTCTCAATTCCTTCTCCAGGGTCTAGCCTGGTAAATTTCTCTGACCTCCCCATCCATGCCTTCTTCCTAACTGCTAGATCCATCCTAGAACCACATCCGGTGCCCTCACCTACTTTGGCCTTCACAACCTGCACCAAAACCTTTCTCCAGACGTCCACCAGGAAACTCACTACCTGTCTCTCCAAACACAAGACCCTTCCCACTTAACATCCAACCTTTATATCCAACCAGATGTCCAGGCTTCCACAGACGTACATCCTGTACACCAGTCGGGTCCCATCTGTCCACCTGACTTTCATTCCACTCAGGCCATTTCTAATCTTTAGGCAAGACCAGCTTACACATCCCTTCTTCTGCCCCAACCTGCTGTGCCAATATCAGACTTGGAGCTAACAAAACAATCCCCCCATGCCCAGATCCCAAACTAACAACAACGTTAAAGATCAAACCCTTTCCTTCTCTCAAAAACCTACCAGTCATGCAGAAATGTTGCCAGTGAGAATTACTTATATAAATCCCAGGACTAAATAAATAAATAAATAAATAAATAAATAAATAAATAAAAAACAATCAAAAACTTTACCAAAGGGGCTGACAAGATGGCTCAGCAATTGAGAACACAGACTGCTCTTCCAGAGTTCCTGAGTTCAATTCCCAGCAACCACATGGTGGCTCACAACCATCTGTAATGGGACCCTCTTCTGGTATGTCTGAAGATAGCAACAGTGACAGTGTATGCACATATATTAAATAAATAAATAAATAAATAAATAAATAAATAAATAAATAAAAGAAAAAAAAATTTTTTTAAAATAAATCATATTTGTACAGGTACTGCACCCCAGCCTGCACCCCGGCCTGCACCCTGGCCTCCACTGCAGAACGGGACCCTGCTTGGAGCTTGTGTTCCTGGGGAGCTTCATGTAGAAGGGAGGTAAGGGACAGGACAGGGCAGGGGTGGGGTGATAAATAGTCTAAAAAGTCAGTTTGCTTTGCCAACTGACTGCTACAACATAAAGTAAGAGATGAGGTCATCGGCTGTAGACATACACCTAGCGGGTGAGCCAGGGTGAGCTGAACCAAAACGCACACAGGATGAGGAACTGCTAATTATTTGCTAAGCGCTTCCATCAGTCTTTAAATATGGCTTGTTTGGCAAGAAGGCCACTCAGCCGAGGATGAGCTCGGGTCAGCTGTCCTGTGAGAGCATCCCCAGGCCTTTGTGTTCTGTCTGCTGCAGACACGGTTTCTGCCGCCCTGAAGAGCTGACTTATAACAGGAGTATAAAACTGCTCCAACAGTGACACAGAGTTCCTGAGTTCAATTCCCAGCAACCACATGGTGGCTCACAACCATCTGTAATGGGACCCTCTTCTGGTATGTCTGAAGATAGCAACAGTGACAGTGTATGCACATATATTAAATAAATAAATAAATAAATAAATAAATAAATAAATAAAAGAAAAAATTTTAAAAGTACTTTACCAAATAATCCAGTGGGTATAACCAAGAGATGCAAAGAGACGGCTAAATGAAATGAAGAGGAAAGAACTCGAGGAGACAAACTCCTGGAGACATGCCCAGGAAAGACATAAGGCTGATGATGGAAATGACAAAGACCATCCAGAACTAAAGGACAGCATTCAGTAAGAAGACTGAAACACAGAAGGGGACTAAAGATGGAATTGAAAAACCCCACCACTCAACTGTAAATCTCAAAGGAAAGCTCTAGAAGTCAAATAATCAAAAGATAGACTGTCAAGACTCAAAGACAAAGTAAGCAAGGTCTATACCAACTAGGTAGAAAATATGAAAAATTAAATTTAAAAAAACCATAGGAAAGGAACATACAGGAAATGTGGGAAACCATGAAACAACCGCAAACCTTTGAATTCTAGGTATAAATAGATGAGGGAGAAGAATCCCAAATCAATAGCGTAAACCAGGTCTGCAGAGACTGATGGTGCACACAAGACCTGCATGGTTTGAACTAGACAAAATCCCAGCGCTGAAAAGAAGAGGTAGATATACAAAGATTAAAGATCATCTAACCACAATAACTGCTGAGAAAGAAAAGGAGAGTCACTTGCTCTCCACTGGAGTGTCACTGGGTAAATCAGCCACATTCCAGCGTGGCCTCCGTGCTCACAAGTTGGTGGTCAAAATAGAATGGGCTCAGTTTTGTTTTGTTTTTGGTTGGTGTGTTGGTTGTTTGGTTGTTTTCTCTGATTTTGTTTGTTTTATAGAGAGAGGCACAGAAAGAGAGAGAGAGAGAGAGAGAGAGAGAGAGAGAGAGAGAGAGAACATGAGCAGGTTAGGTGGATAGAGATGTGAATAAGCTGTGAGAAGTTCCAAAAGGCAGCAGAATATAATCCAAACACACTGTATGAAAAAAATGCTACTAAATTCTCTAAATGGTGCCAGGGAAACTGAGTATCCACGTGTAGAAGAATGAACCCAGGTCCTTCTCTCCCTTAATGCTGTTCAAAGTTCACTCCACACAGATCAAAGACCTGAACCTCAGCTATGAGACTCTGGATCAGCTGGAGGGTAATATAGGAGAGACACTTTAAGATACAAGCCAAAGCCTGACAAATACAGATGCGGATGCTTGCAGCCAACCGTTGGTCTGAGCACCAGGACCCCAAGGAAGGAGTTAGAGAAAGGACTGAAGGAGCTGAAGGGGTTTGCAGCCCCATAGAAAAAAACAACAATATCAACCAACCAGACTCCCCAGACTTCCCAGGGACTAAACCACCAACCAAAGAGTGGGAGTGTGTGGCTGTCCTGATGTAGCATGACTTAGACAACCTCTTCTGGGAAACATCAGTTTCAAGGAACAAGTTTATCTATCCTCCATCATCTATGCCGCCTGACTTTGTTCTGTCCTCGCCTCTCACTTCCTGTATTTTCCTTTATCTCCTCTTTGGGCATCTTTATACCGTGCCCACTGTCTTCTATCTCCGGTGCTCATCCTCAGCTCTGGCTTCTCTCCTTGATTTTCCAATTCCACTCAAGCTGGCACTAGTCACTTTAAAGAGAGAGCCTGAACGTGCAGGAACAAACGGTTTAAAGGTCTCCAGTGCATAGAAGCCACTTCTGCGCTCTCTTCCCCACCTACCCGAGGCTGATCATTAACTTAGGACTTATATATAAAGAGGTGTCAATGCCTGCCATAAGGACTATGCTTGCCTACAGCCATGGCCAGCACAGCCAGTGTCAGTACCAGCACTGCAAACTCAGAGCTGTCTTCACTGTCAAACAACATCAATAATGCTGCTGACATCTCTGTCATCGTCATCTATTTTGTGGTGGTCATGGCTGTTGGAGTGTGGGTATGTGGGACCCCAGTGAGATTTCTGGGTGGGCACTAAGATTACTGGGGAAAACATGTCACAGTAGACCAGTGGAATGGTGAGCTGAGAGAAGGGTTTTTCCAAGTATCGTTGTCTTTCTGCCTGGAAAAGTTGCCTGTGTGTGGCATGAATAATAGCTGTACTGAATGAATCCATTCTCCAAGCAAAAGCATCATTTGAGCACAGCTGGGGCTGGGTGCTGGCCATGCTCCGCATGCCCAGGGCCCGATATCAAAACCACAACTGCTGTTTCTCTTATCTCAATTCAATTACTTCCCTTTGCTATTTATTCGTGTTCTCACTTATCGAGTGGGATAGTTAGACCATTTGTTCTTGCTCTTTAGTATCAAGTTTGAGGCTCAAATTTTTCTTCCAAGGACTGCTTTCAAGATGCGAAATTCCATTTTCATAAGCTAAATTAAATCTTGGGGTTTCCAGTATAATTTCTTAAAGTACTTCATCTGAGTCATTATAAAATCATGACTTGTATGTCCATTAAAAACGGACACTTCGTTATTCAATCTAGAAAGGCATGTCTCCTGGGGGTGGGGGTGGGGGAGTGCTGAAATATCGATGTTTAGCCAGCTGTGTGGAGCAGCTGCAGGGGTTTCCTTGATCTTGGGCGCACCTGTGATTTCTAACCTTCCAGTGGTTTCCTTTCTGCCCAGGCAATGCTGAAGACCAACCGAAGCACTGTTGGAGGTTTCTTTCTGGCGGGTCGATCTATGACTTGGTGGCCAGTAAGTGGGTCCAAGGTTTCTGGGGATACACATTGATTGACAAATCATGGTGGTAGCAGGGGTACCTGACAACTAACTTAGTTTCTCTCTCTCTCTCTCTCTTTCTCTCTCTCTTTCTCTTTTTTCCTTTCTTCC
>LR749799.1:307459-346088 GCA_902729485.2 Mus minutoides | reverse complement strand
CTCCCCTCCCTCCTCCCCCTCCTCTCTCCCTCCCTCTCCCCCTCTTACATCCTCCACTTTAAGAGTGAGATCTGGGATTCCAGAAAGATCATACCATATGATCAATTAAGAACAGCTTTAGCCTGGCCTCTGCACACCTATCAATTCAGTTCAATTTCATGCGCCTCTCCTTAGTTCTCACAAAAACCCTTCTTAACGTTCATTAAATCCCTGAATTCCTTTTCTGTTCCCAATCCCGAGCTAACCCTGCTCCTGCCTGGGAAATTATCTCCTCCAACTTATTCCCTGCTCAATCCGCCTTGAACATCCTGTTCTGTTCTGCACACTTACTGATTGCAGGCTCGGTTCACTGCGGTGATGTTTACAGCGATTCTCTTGGACAGTTGCCTGCCAGATTTGTTCTTCTGGGTTTTGGTATATGGCTTCCTCAGCCAGATGTCTCATTGCAGTAGAGTCAGCATACACCTACATGAACCTAGAAAGTATCAGAGTTAGATTTGGTATACAGAGAGCGCTCAGTAAATGCTCCCCTTCAACAGATGCTCTGCCTTGTCTAGATACCATAAAGGGAAATGGAATTAACAATCTGGCGAGGACAGTGGACACTTGGTGCCCACAGTCAACCAAGCATTGGCTTCTTGCTACTCTTTTTTTTTTTTCGGGAAACAAGGGATCCTCAACTAATCCTAGAGGGATGAAGCAAACCAGATTCATCCCTCCCTAACCCTAAACACCTATGTACAAAGAATGACTGTAACGAGGGATGCAAAACAGAATCAGTGACAGCGACAGCGACAGCCCCGCAGGATCTCATGGTCCAGTTCTGCTGTCAGGACCAAAGCCAGTCTCTGCCCATGGAAGAACACTCTCTGTGCCTTAACAACAGAAAGCAAGGGCTGTGGCTTTGAGAAGGAAGAGAAATCATTCTGATGAAACTTTGGAGTCTGTCACCTAAGAGTCAAGTGCTCATAGGAGATCTGGAAGTCTGAGGCTCCACTCAGAAACCTTGGAGGATATGCTGATGTTCCCCTAAGGCAGGCTCTTCAGGTTTTTCTGTAAAAAGGCCTAAATGCAAGCATCTTGTGCCTTAGAGGCCAGAGTCTATCATGAACATGCAATATTAGCACTGCTACACGAGGCACCTGCCGTCAGTGTGCTGCCGAAACTGGACACTGTGTTCCAGTGTGAGAATGACATGCGCTGAATTTTAACTTCCGCTTAGTTACAAATTTGTGCATCTCCTCAGATTAAACACAAACAAACAAACAAACAAACAAACAAGCATTTTAAACTATTTTCAGTGTGAACTGTGTTCTTGGCTCATGAACCACAGAATAACCGGTAACAGATTAGTTTTTCGGGATGCATGGCTGTTTATTGCTTTTGCTGCAGGAAGTAGGACCTATACATTCCAACACCTACCTGTTTCCAGGGAGTCTTATTCCAATCATTTGAATCTAACCTTAGTCCAGTGGTTCTCAACCTGTGGGTCACAACCCCTTTGGGGGCCGCAAGTCAGCTATCCTGCATTTCAGATATTCATATTACAGTCCCTAACAGTAGCAAAATTACAGTTATAGGAGCAGCAACAAAATAATTGTATGGTTGGGGGTCATCACAGCACGAGGGACTGTATTACAGGGTCGCAGCCTGAGGAAGAGTGAGAACCACTGCCTTAGTATGATCGCTTGCCTTGCAGATGGGCGCCTCTCTGTTTGCCAGCAACATCGGCAGTGGCCACTTCGTGGGCCTGGCTGGGACAGGCGCGGCTTCAGGAATTGCCGTCACGGCATTTGAATCACATGTGAGTGACAGAAAATAGCTTTGTTCTTTTAAGTCAAATACATTTCTAGGCATTTTCAACAAAATATATCCAGGTTTTCCTGGGAGACAGCATCGGATTTACTACTTCTGTTCTGTCCCCCCCCCCAATACCCAGGATACCCCCCCAATACCCAGAATACTCTCCTTTTGTCCCTGAGTGCTTCTGTGGCCTCATTCTTTTCCTGGGTAGTCATTCCCACCAGGATGTCAATTTTGTACAGGTCAAGCCCCACTTTCTAAAGATTTTATTTATTTTATATATATGACAAGTACACTGTAGCTGTCTTCAGACATACCAGAAGAGGGCATCATGTGAGTCACCATGTGGTTGCTGGGATTTGAACTCTGGACCTCTGGAAGAGCAGTCAGTGCTCTTAACTACTGAGCCATCTCTCCAGTACCCAAGTCCCACTTTCATTTTGAGCCTGTGACTCTTTGAGCTCTCATGTCTCCTTTCTGAGATGTCACAGTGTGTGTCCATTTTTGAACCAGAAGCAAGGATTAAAAGCCAACAGAAGCATGCCAGGGAGAGGCTGCAAGGTGGACACACTTGTCACACCAGCAAGGGGACTGGAGTCCAGGTCCCCAGAAGCCATGTCAACACTGCGGAGACATGGCCTCCCATCTGTCCTTCCAGCCTCAGTGGCAGAGACAAGGGATTTGGCAAATTGGCCGGTGAGTCTAACCTGTGTCTGTGAGCTTTCAGGCTGATTGAGAGCCCCTGCCTTGAAGAATAAGGTATGAGCAATTGAGGAAGATTCCCCAACATCAGCCTTGGGCCTCCACACATGTTCTTGCACACCATAGACTCAAGGGAAGATAAATATGTAGGTCAGGCATTTGGGACTTTAAACCCAGCACTAGAAGGGCAAGGGCAGAGGTAGTGGTGAGGGCGGTGATAGGGGTGGACCAGGGGCAGGGGCAGGGACAGAGATGCAGGGGTGGAGAGGCAGAGGTGCAAAAAAGCAGAGAGGTAAAGAAGAAAGTCAGAGAGTAAGAGACAAAGGGGCAGAGGCAGAGACAGAGGCAGAGACAGAGGCAGGCAGATTTTTGTGAGTTCAGGATAATCTGGTTTACTTAGTAAGTTCCAGGCCAGCCAGGCTAGATAGTGAGACCCTGTGCCAAAATGAATAAATACATAAATGACAGGAACAGCTTTATCTTCTATTTTCATGGCTTATGATCAAGTCGGACAGATGAACGCGTGCTCACTGTGGTGTGGCGAGGACAGAGACAGAAGCGTTTGCCATACTGAAGGACCACTCTGTGTAAATATGTTTCCCCGTGGCTTTTTTTTTCTTGGTAGGTTAAACAATACCAAGTGGCCAGCATTAAATACATAGACATTTGAGCAACATTAAGTGGACTGAATCGGTTGTGCATGTGTGAGCATGTTCATGTGCACATGCACGTGCACATGCGTGTGTGCACACACACCAATAATAACTGAATAAAGTAGGTCATGAGAATGAGAGGCACGGGAGTTGGGAGATAACTGGATTACAGTATGCATGAGGCAATTCTCAAACAAACAAATAAATATCGTTTTTAAAAGAGAGATGGCACCAGAAGCATATCCGCCATAGATAATGGTAGGGTTGTTGGCACTTACTATGAGTGTTTATAGATGCTTGTGCCGGAAGGAGTAGAAACTCAGGTGAGGCCTGACAGGCAATAGCAGTGTGGTAAGGGGTGATTGTTTTGAAAGCTGTCTGAGGTAAAACCGATGGGGCTTTACAACTGACCTCCTAAGTGTTCTGTTGCCGTTTTACAGAAAGCTCTGTCCCTTAAGTAGACCCTAAATTCTTAAAAATGGAGAGCACGTTTCTGTCTGTCTGCCTGTATCACACTAGTGCACAGTTGGGCGTGCAGCAAGAGTATCAAACACAGCTCACGAGGAGCCTGCATTTTTGCTGATCTCCACAGTGTACATTCAGAAGTCAGAGCACACATTTCTAGAGTCCGTTCTTTTATTTATTTATTTTTTCCACCGTGTGCTCTGGGGAATTAAACTCTGGTTCTCAGGCTTGTGTAAATGCTGCTTTTACCAACTAAGCTACCACACGGGCCCCTGTCGTATCCTTTCTAATGGCGTGTGTGTTGGTAAGATAGACAAAGTTAGACTATGGTGCGGCTTCTAACAAACCACCCTGGATATGACTCGGGAAGTGACACCACCTGGGTCCCTGCCAAACGCCTCTGCCTTTCCAAGGCTGAAGGTTATGCTGTTGCTTTTGCCTATTTTTACCTCAAAAATATATCAGGACATCCCCAGACTTGGCCAGATATGCGTTGTGGCCTGGGATTTGATTTGATAGTGCCATAAACCATACAATGAAGACCACCTCCATTGGCACAGAGAAAACGACCTGTAACCCAATGTGCATTGCTCTCAAGTTGCGCACATCTAGGTGTTTTGTTTTGTTTTGTTTTGTTTTATAGCCTTTGGCTTTGAATTTCTTTAACCTCACATCCTTCATATTTATGACAATAAAGACCCTGCTGGTTATACCCGCTTTGCTAGTTGTGAAAGAACATGGTGGACACTATGTGCAGAGATGTCATAGAATCTGCACTTTAACACCAGACTCTATCGACCCCATGACTATATTTGGCAAGACATAAAGGGACCCGGCGATGTTCTTCCCTTTCCAGAGGCTTTTTCTCCTCTATGCTTTGACACTCATGAATAATTCTCCATTGCTCTTGACAAAGGTTATACAATCTTTTCTCAGTCCAGTGAACTCAAAGCTCTTTAACTCCTGCCTGTCAGATATCAGATCTTATGTTAGGTAAATACTGTGTTAGCAGGCGCTAAGAGAAGTGGTTGGGTTTTGTGTTGGTTGGTTGGTTTGTCTTGAGATTCAGAGGTCAGAGGTCATAAGGTCACAACCCCTCTTTAATGTTGCTCTTGCTTTGTTCCAGTCGTTTGCCTTGCTGCTGGTTCTGGGGTGGATTTTTGTCCCCATTTACATCAAGGCTGGGGTGAGTACCCAACATATCTGTTACACATTTATTTATCTACTTATTCTTCATATTAAATCGTGAAATCTTGGTACTTGGCCCTCATTGGTCCTATTGCTAATAATATGCAGAAGGAAAAAAGTATCACATTGCTTGCCCGTAGGGTCCCCCAGGATAGAATGTGCCTGTCGACAAGTGAAGTCAGTGGTGGCCCTGCCTGATGATCACTGTGCTGGACGTAAACCTGAGCAGAGAGCATGCCCAAGGCTATCCAAGCCTCTTAAGCAACGTTTCCAGAGAGCAGGATGCCCATATTGGTTCTCACAGAGATCTCCCTCCTGAGTAGAGGGTACAGCTGGAGTCAGGGGCACGTCTTAAGAGATGTGCTTCAGTGGTGATCTGGCTTAAGTCCTGGGAGATAAGGCTGACTTCTTCAGGTAGCAGGGGAGGGGGAGGAGCTATGTGAGGGGAGGACTGGAAGGCGAGAGGGGCTATGATCAGGATGTAAAGTGAATAAATAAATACATATAAATAAATAATGAATGAGGAAAAAAAGGAAAAATTGTATGATGGAATCAACACATGGAAGTTGAAAATCTTTCTTTCTTGGGGTATTTGGAGGTCAGCTGAAATCAAGACTAAAGTAGAGTTCTGTGGGGAAGAGCAAGGAGAAGTAGAGGCGCCCGCGGTGGAAGATACAGTGGAGGTGCGGTGCTGTTGCGAAAGCTTCGTGTGTGTCCTTACCTGAGAACAGTGGGGGATTCTCAGATTCTCAGCACCCACAAGGTGGTTTAGGACTATCCCTAGCTCCTGTTCCATCGACTCCAGCACCCTTTTCTAACCTCCTCGGACGCTGCACACATAGGCATGTATGTAGGCAAACACTCACATAAAAGAAAAAGAATACAATGAGATGAAGTTAATATGTTCTTAGCATGATGTCTAAAAAGCTCTAAATGATGATGCCATTTTAAAAAGGTGTTCTAGGGGAAGAGAGATTTCTCAGTTGGTAAAGGCACTTGCTGCCAAGCCTGAGCGCCTGAGTTCAGTCCCAAGAAGCCATGTTGGCAAAGAAGAGAGTCAACCCCTGTAAGTGTTCCTCTGACCTCCACATACACACCTGGACACACACACTCTCTCTCTCCATATATATATATATATATATATATATATATATATATATATATATATATATATATATGTATAGTGCATGCATATGTGATATATGTCTATATATAGTATATATATCTTTATGTATATACTCTCTATATAGACTATATATAGAGACATATATATGCATACACATAAAAATAAACAATAAATTTGATTTAAAAAATTTGAAGTGTTCTATATCGCCTTGGAAATAGGAGGTACAGGGTTTTCAAGGATTCAACGGTCATGATCAGATTTCCATTTTATGAAGTTGCACTTGGGCATCCAAGTGGACAATGGACTTGAACAAAAGTCCATTGCATTCTTGGGCTGGGGCGATAGCCGGTAAAGTGCTTGCCCTGCAAACATGAGAATGTGAGTTTGATCCATAGCACCTGTGTAAAAATGCTGGACATGATAGTGTGTGCTTGTAATCCAGTTCTGCCCTAGGACTTCCCATGGGTGTCCTCTGGCCTCTGCACGTGTGCATGTGCACACACATAAACACACACACACATACACAAATTTCAAATGTTCATGAAATCTTGCCTAGGAATCGTAGCACATGCCTGTAATACCAGAATTTAGGAGACATGGGCAGAAAGATCAGGAGTTCAACATCATGTTTGGCTACCCATCAAATTTGAGGCTAGCCTGGGCTATATGAGACAGAGTCTCAAAAATAATTAAAAGTTCATGCAATCTCTTCTGAGGCTCAAGGAAGGAAACAGGGAAGAAGGGAAGCCACTGGGTGACTTGTGACATGTTTGTTAGCAGGTTCGAGAAGTAAAGGTAATATGAACAATTTTAAAGCTTGAAGTTTGGGGGCCAGGATGCAAGGGGCCCCAGTAAATGGAATAAGAACTACAGGGGGGAGCCAGAGATGGAGAATAGGCCAATAATGACTTAACAGTATAACCATGTGTGTGTGTGTGTGTGTGTGTGTGTGTGTGTGTGTGTGTGTATGTACCTGTAGTACATACATGCAGAGATGTGCATGTCATGCCGGTCAGGAGGGAGATCTCTGTGAAAACCAATATGGGCTTCCTGCTCTTTGGAAACGTTGCTCAAGTGCCTTGTACAGCCTTGAACATGCCTCAGTGAACACACACCAGGTGTTCAGATGGCCTTTCTGCAAGATGGTTGGTTATCTGAAAACCAACATGGGATGAGGAGTCCCTCCTTTGCACTTCTGCAGAGGGTGGCAAATTTGTTGGTTCCTAATATCCCTATTGGAAGGTGCCGTCCTTGGTTCAAGAGCTCATGCCCCAAAACATGCGTGTGGTTTGAGTGATAGCTTGCCATCTCTCCAGGGCTGCTCTCCATTGGTGGTCTGCTAAGAATTCATCTTCTTGTTTTTGATAAAAAGGGATGTGTGTGTGTGCTTATTCACATATATTACAATGGATGAGATTAAATAATGAGGACCATCACTCTGATAAACACAGAAAGCTATATTTCTTATTCTAAGTGTCTCATGAGCAATCTCTTATTTTAGTAAAGAAATTCACAGATAATTCTCTAAGTTGACTTAATCTAACTCTTGTTTTCAATAAAGGGAATCATATAAATACATATAACTACAATATTATCAATATACTTACAATATTCTAAACAATCAATTTGTTATATAATTATATCACAATTTATTATTTATAAATATTATTTTTGCTGTACTGCAGTATTATTCATAAAAGTAATAAAAATATTGTCAAGTGTTGTCTATGTATTTGGTGATGCTGTGGGCACTTTATTTATACTTTTGAACTAAAACCCCTACTATAAGAAAAGGGAAATTAAGAAACTATCATTTACTAAAAGTTGTAACACATAGTAAACATCAGAGCCTGGAAGACATTCTCATTTTGTCTCTGATGCCCGAGTTCAATCCAGAATCATCACTCTGCCAAGGAATTGTGTCTCTCTCTCCTCTGTATCCCCAAGATGCCTTGCATAGTGCTTAGCTGCCTGGAGGCTTTTAGTAGATGTTAAATCATCTGAATGAACCAGGCCCTGAGATGAATTCTGTGGCTGTCTGTCTCCGCAGGTGATGACCATGCCAGAATATCTCAAGAAGCGCTTTGGTGGGAAGAGACTCCAGATCTATCTCTCCATCCTTAGCCTCTTCATCTGTGTGATATTGACAATCTCAGTGAGTTCCCTGACTCCTGGCATTGGACAGTCCACAGTTTGCTTGTTGGGGCCGGCTGCTAAAATCCGGGACTGGCATGTACAGACTGCAGCTGATAGCGCTAGCAGGTTCAAAACTTCCGGATGCCTTAAACTTCCTGGGTGGGAATACTCAGGGTATCCACATGCCTAGGGACTTTCACACTGTGATAACCACAAGAGTATAGACCCATCCCCTGAGAACATTCTAGGCATAAAAACACAGATGTGGCCAAAGAGCAAATGTTGGTCACATAAGTAATAATGGCTGCTTGCCACAGGTACCTCTTGCTTCTGCCTTGCCCACTGGACAATAATTCCCTTTTATTTTCTCTGAACCAGCTCTGATTTACATTTTTCTTTTCAGTTTAATTATCAAATACCTGATCCAGAAGGGAAGTACTTTGTATCATTAAACCAACTTAAGTTTGCCTTATCAAAGACTACCCTTGTACAACCTGTGTCATAAATGAGCCTGCTAGACCAATTATTCTCTAGAAATCATCTCTGATGAAAGATAACAGGTATTGGAACTTTGAGCAGCACTAGAGGAAAGAAAGAATAACTTGTTTATCCTTATGTAGCAATGCCTAAGGAAACATCTGGGCTCATAGCCTGGGCACCTGTGTCAGTGTTAGAGAAAAGTTGCCATCCCTGTTCCGTTGGGCTGTTACTGTTACAAGCAAGCCAGCTGCTGGGTATGGACGCTACAGGCTTTCCTAACGCCACCCTAGCACTTTTACCCTGTATTGAGCTGTGATTACCAAGCAACAGGAGTCACCACACACCAAGCAGATGAGGATTTGCATATTAATACTTGGCTACTTATGAAGACATAAGCAGAAGACATCTGCATGACCATGAGCGGTGTTAGTACCTACTAGGAGGAATTGGAAATGGCCTTTCCATTAAACAGTCTCTGAGGTGGCAGGGTTAAAAGAAGCAGAAGAGCTCTACCACCACCACTGGGTGCCAGAGACTTTGTTCTCTCTGTTCTCCAAGTGCCTAGGACTTGTTAATCTCCGAGGTCCTCTCTGACATCTATAGCTTTATGGTTCCAAAGATCATGAGTGTGTGCCAAAACAGAAGGCAGCAGTTAAAGGAGCCCTTGAGGGAACGGGGCCTTTTGAAGCACATGGTTCTGGGTTGTAACTGAGGAAGGGAATGAATGTAGGTAAGCTGGGTGGGGTGCAAATAGTTCATTCATGCACGTGTTTTCTATGTGTGCCTGTGATCAGCTGATGGCTTGGCAGCAGGACTTTTATGCTTACAAGGTTATGTCCTGAGTGATATTAATGGTAATTAACCTTAGCCACATTTGTTTATATACACATATACCCTGATAGCCAATTCTAGTCTGGCTACTTATTAAACAAATCGTCACAAGAACTTAAGATGGAGGAGTTTTCAGAATCTCACCTGCTTGGATTGAGAAGAGATGGGCCACAGGTTCTCAACCTCCAGTATCATATACGTGGACGAGATGTCCTGTAATCCCCAAGTATTTCAGTCCCTACTTCCTAGGAAAGCTGCCAATCTCCTGGGAAACAGCAGAACTGGGAAATTGTTGTAACTAAAAACTGTGATTCTACTGAGATATTAGCGATTATTCCAAAATGATCTCTTTTAGCAAAAGAAAATCCCAAGTCGTTAAAATTCCTCTTAATTATAAATTTTTCTTTGTTTTTCCTTTTTTTCTGAAGATTTTCCAATACTTTATTTTTAACTAGTTAATTTTCCTACCTGTAGATTTATTATTTTCATCAAAAATACACTTTTTCACACAGTATGTTTTTATTATGGTTCCCCTCCCCCGAGTCCTCCTAGCTGCTCCCACTTTCCCACCTACCCAAATCCACACCCTTTACTTCCTCTCTCATTAGAATAAAAAAGCATCAATAATAATAATAATAATAATAATAATAATAATAGTAAGTAAATAAAAACAAATCATAATAGGACAAAACAAAAAGAAAGGAGCAAAAGAAAATACAAAAGAAGTTATACAGATGCTGGCACACTTGCACGCTCTGAAAAACCATAAAAACAAAATCAGAAACTATATTATATAAGGAAAGGATCTACATGGTAAAATATATAAATAAGTAATGCTCAGATTAAGCACTGTAAGAAAAAAAAGTCCAAAAAAATTACCACTGAGTTTGTATTCTTTTGGCCATCTACTGCTGGGCATCGGTGAAGACTAATTTTCCTTTGTGAGTGGTTACCAATTGGAGGTAGCTTATGGCTTAGGGGTGGGTCATTTGTCCATGTCCCCTGACAGCACTGGGACCCTATTGGCCAAGATTTATATAGGTCTTATGCACGTAGCCGCAGTCTCTGTGAATTCATATGTGTCAGTCCTGTTGTGTCTAGAAGGCCTTGCTTCCTTAGTGTTCTCTACCTTCTCTGGCTCTTACAATCTCTCCTCCTCCTCCTCTACTTTAGAGTTCCCTGAGGCCTGAAGGGAGTGATTTGATGGAGACATTCTATTTAGGATGAAGTGTTCCAAGGTCTCACATCCTCTGAACATTGTCCAGTTGTGGGTCTTTCTATCTGTTCCCATCTGCTGCAGTAGGAAGCTTCTCTGAGGATGGCTGAGAGAGACACTGATTATGAGTATAGCAGAATGTTACTAGGAGTCATTTTATGGTGTGTCCCTTTAGGAGCATATTAGTATTTGATTTTCCCCTATGACCATGGAATATCTCAGTTTCTTCAACACCCAAGCAGTGTCAGGCATGGGTCCCATTTCATGGAGTGGCTCTTAATTCCAACCAGATAGTGGTTGGTCACTCCCACAACTCTTGTGCCACCTCTGCACCGGCATATCTTACTAGCAGATTACCGTTGTAGATCACTGGCTTTGTAGCTGGTGCTCTCCTTGCTTCTCTATGCCATGGCAGCTCTTGTCTCTCCTGCACACGCTTCTAAGGCATGGCGGCTCTCTTGTCTCTCTCCTTCCTCCTTCCTCAAGGTCCCAAGAGCAGGCAATTTAAACCCCACCTATCTCTCTTCTCCCCAGCTATTGGCTGCTGGCATCTCTATTTACCAATCAGAATTAATTGGGGGCAGAGACCCTCAGTGTCTTATGATGTGCTAACAGTTTTGGGAGACCCAAATTAACATTAGAATACAAGCAGCATTAGGTCAAACCCACTACAGTGTGCCATGCGACTTGCCTACCTGTAGTTCTCTGAAAAATCCTATCTCAAGGAAATAAGATAGAGAATGATAGAGTAGAATATCTGACCTCCTCCTCTGCCCTCTACACACATGCAGGTGCATACACACACAGAAATGCACGTGCATACACACATGCGTGTGTATACATACATCACTCATATATCAAAAGAATATATGCATATGTAACATATGCATATATAATATGTATATATAATATATAATATATATGCATATGTTACATATGCATATATATTATATCACTCCATCATAATCAGAGAGTCTTATAAGCAACTAATGAGCATCCCCAAACCTCACAGTAAAGACAATTCTTAGGCCGTGGCACCTTATTTAATAAGTACCTCAATAGAGCAATGAACGAATGGCCTTGAAGATAACTAGTGAGTATACTGCTGTGTGAATATCTTCCTATGGGATATTTATGTAGTGTCTTCAGGGATGAATAGGAGTTCACCTAGGAAGAGGGCGGGGCCTGTGATCCTGGAAGGTGTGGGGAAGAAACCAGAGTCCTGAAACACCTGCTTACTCCCATCTGTCCTGGTTCCTTTTCTAGGCAGACATATTTTCTGGAGCCATCTTCATAAAGCTGGCTTTGGGGCTGAACCTTTACCTGGCCATCCTCATCCTCTTGGCTATCACAGCCATCTTCACAATCACTGGTGAGTCATCTGTGTGTTTGTCCTTTGTTGGGGTGTGCCAGCTCTGCTAATCCCACTAGTATGTGCATATATGTTTGTACCTATATCATATGGCCGAAGAAACCTAGTCCCTAGGTAAGATGTTCAATGAAGGGAACAGTGATTCATTCCCACTCTAGAGCAAAAATGGCTTTTGCTAGATGGCTTTGCACAAGGATCTGCACAGTGAGGAAAGCTGGAGGATTTCAATAAGGAAAACTTTTGTGATGTCAGACGTTTGCCCTTCTCCCTACTTGATATTCATAAGTGAATGTAGCAGTAGAACTACACTGTAAGAGAAACTTTGCATCAGACAGATACAAGGTAAAGCCATGTGTGGTGTCATGGCTCATAATCCCAGAGCTAAGAAGGATTGAGAGGTCAAGGCCAACCTGGTCTACAAAACAAGGCCCTGCAAAGAAAGAGGCAAAGGGCAGTTGGAAAAGGCCAGGGGAGGGGAGAGGAGGGGAAGAGAGGGAAAGGGAAAAGAGAAGAGAAAACAATAAAATAGAGAAGAAGGCGAGAGAAAGGGTCAACTAGTAAAAGACATAAGTGCTAGGAAGATAACGATGTTTCCCGAGGGCTTATTTAGGCAGGTATGGTGGCTCACACTTGTAACCCCAGGAATTGGAAACTGAGGCAGAAAGATTTCCAGGAGTTCAGGACAAACATGGCCAACCAACAGAGAGATTCCAGGCTGGCCTTGGCTAAAGAATGAGATGCTATCTCAATCAGAAAAAGCTAAAAGTCGAGCTTATGACCCAGCTAGGAGCGTTCTCATGGTCTTGCTTTGTTTTTGGTTACAAACCCTAAGTTACCCTGTCTGTCCCTGAACTGACTCTGTGCCTAAGATGACCTTGACGTTTACAATCGTTTTGCCTCAACCTCCCAGGTAGCTGGAGTGATAGGCTCAGCTCCATAGCAGCCAGGAGCTTGGATGTGTCTTCCTGTATCTCTTAACAATGTTTTTTTATGCACCCAGGCTGGGGGAGATGGCAGCTAGGAGGGCAAATTGTGAAAATGCACGTGGATACATCTCTGGCTCTGCCTTTCTCTCCCCAGGGGGCTTGGCATCCGTGATTTACACAGATACCTTCCAGGCCGTCATCATGCTGGTTGGATCCTTCATCCTCATGGTATTCGGTAAGTCAGGACTACGCACACAGATCCCTAGATTCTTGTCTCTGTCTGCTCGTTATTGCTTCCTTCAGATTCTCCTGGGTCACATTTTTTTTCCTGTCATTTTATATAATCCCCACCATGGACATAGTTGCCTAGCTTCTTTCTTGCTTTATTCTATCAAAAAGAGGAAACAAGGGAGGGTTTGAGGGAGGGTTTGAGGGAGGGTTTGAGGGAGGGTTTGAGGGAGGGTTTGATTTCTTTAAGATTGCTTAGTTTGATTAGCTTATGTACCGCCTTGTCTTTGTGCTCAGTAAGCCCTTGGTTGATGACTTCAGAGTATTGGTGCATCGGATTGAAAGCATAAAAGCCTTTGATTTATGCTGTAGTTGTATCAGTAGAGTAATCACAAAGCCAAAGAGGCCATTGTAAGTGAGTGCAGAAAGACCCCTGAACTAGACCGCTCTGTGGGCAGAAATAAGGTTCATCAGAGAACCAGGCTATCTCACAAGAATCGAGAGCAGCAGTTCAGCAGGAAAACAAGTGGATTTTAGATGGCAGTCAGCAGGATGGGGATCCTCGAGCTGACGGGAGCTTTTATGTTTAATAGGGAACATGTGCACCCTCCCTCAAGGCCTCCATCAGTGGACTGTTAGGAGCAAGACGCAGTGGTGGCTTTCCTCACCAACAAAAACCTGAATTATCAAGTTCTCTGGAGAAGGCAGAGTTTAGGTTCCTGTTTACTTGGTATGAATCCTTATGTTTATCTAATACGAACCAGACTAGGTTGAGCTCAAGCCCTCATCTTAGGCCATTGTTAGCACAGTGGGCCATTTGGGGGGACCAACTCTGAGACCTACAAGCTATGGATTTGAGACAGAGAAACTGAGGGATGCTGGGGAAGAATTGGAGAGGAAAGAGAAGAAGGGAAACAATCTTTCAATTTTAAAAAACTAAAAATTACACAATTTAAAAAAAGGCCTTTTGATGTATCTAGAACTTTCACTAGAGAATTAAGAATTAGAGAATTTCAGATAACTACTAGCTAGTATCTATTTTATATAACCAACACTTGATTCAAAGGGGAATTCTCTGACTCCTGTCTGCTCTTGAGAACCCTTTCTTCCTTCTGAGTTGATAGGAGGGTGTGTGCCTTAGTATCTTGTTATGCCCTGTTCAGTTGACATCCTGGGAGTCCTGCTCTTTTCTGAAGGGAAACAGAGGAGCAGTAGATTCGGGGGTGGGGAGGCTGTATTGGGATGTATACAAGAGGAAGAAATCCCACCTTATTCAGTACACCGTCAGCATGCACAAACATGGCGTGGTGCTTTCTTTGCGACTCTCATTGTTTTGTTCTCATATCTTGTTGTCAGGCAGCAAATAATGAATTCACAGTGTGCAAATCTTAACTTTCTTCTGCATTCTTCTACACTGAGGTGGCAGGGTCAGGTTATCCTGACCCCCACCTTCTCACCATTGGAGCCTCATCTGGCATGTAAATAAATGGTGTCACTAATAATAATAATAATAATAATAATAATAATACTAATAATAGGGGAGGATTCTTCCTTCCATGCTGGGAGAGATTCTTCATGTACACTAAGGTTCCTGCCAAAACAGGACCTTGTATGCTGTATGATGTTTTAACAGATTAAAGGGGTGGGGGGGGTCCCTTCCTTTCCTGCTGTGGAAAGGTACTTTGTAAACAAGCAAACAAACAAACACAAAACCATACCATAAAGAAAAGCCTTAGCCTGCATGTGGTGGGATGCAATTACAGCCTTGTGACTTTAAAAGCCCGACCCTGCCCTGTCTTAGCTCCCAAGAGCTCTTCTGGGGTACTGTTCCACTCTTTGTCAGCAAACTAAGTAAAGGGTGTGCTATATTCTATATATTCTTAATAAGCATGATGATTTGTAACTTTTATGCATAGATTATCTTAAAATGATACTCTGCCTAGATAATGCGTAACAAAAAAGACAAAGTGAGGATAAATGACTCTCCCCAGTTCTGAAGTCCCCTGGCTCCATCCAATAAGCTTCACTAAAACAACTCTGAACATGCATGTATCCCCTCACATAGCTTCAAGTCTGTGAAGCAAAAACTGAAAAAAATAAAAAGCAACCGAAAACAAACAACAACAACAAATCCACACTGGTATGGTGACTTCAACACAATCTGGATATCACTAACCATATGGCTATCAAATTGAGTTCAGTTCATTTACTCAGCTCCCCATCTTGGCTAACAGGAATTCACACAGTCCCATCATGCATGACAAAGATTTTCTGTCACTCGCACAATGCTCTTCTGGAGGCAGGTGCTAGAGACAGTTCTTTGTATGCATTATGCACAGTTATCCAAAATTCCTATGCCCTCCTAGTTCCCTAGTCTTTGTTATTTGAACTTAATGGTGGGATGACAGGTTATTCTCTCCAGGCCCCACTGTTCTGATAAATTCTGCATCATCTGAACTTATACTCAGTAGCTGCGGATGTATTGGCTCATTTTTTTCTCATATCAACTATTATTAACCTCTGACTAGCCATTCCAGACCCACCATTGTCTCTCTCTCATCCTTCTCCTCATCATTTAGCTTGCTATTTCTAGTTCCCCTTCTTCTCTTCTTCCCAGGGTTTTATAAGTACCATAATTAAATATAGTATGGCACCAGAAAACTATAGACTATAGAAGGCCATTGCTTTCTGCTCCTTTCAAAAGAGTTGGGATTCCTGGTGGCTAATTTCACAGGGATTTGTCTCTGTTCTGCGTGGTTGGGAGGCACCAAGGTCAGTCTATTGCTTGATGCTTCTCATTTTTTACCATGATGTGAGCTATTAAGCGAAATATCTATTAAGAAAAATGCGTAATAATTACTTGCTTTACGACCTTGGCGAATTTGACCTGTTGCCAGTGGAGACATGAGACAGCCATGGATCAGGAGAGAGGGTCACTGAAGGTTTGCGCGGACCCCACTTCAGGGGATAATCATAGACAGCAGCTGTCTGCGAAGTGCAGGAGACATTTTATTTCTCTGGTGCTTTTGCAGCGTTTGTTGAAGTCGGAGGCTACGAGAGCTTTACTGAGAAGTTCATGAACGCCATCCCGTCTGTAGTGGAGGGGGATAACCTGACTATCAGCCCCAGGTGCTACACTCCTCAGCCCGACTCCTTCCACATCTTCCGAGACCCTGTCACTGGAGACATTCCATGGCCAGGAACTGCATTTGGAATGCCTATCACAGCTTTGTGGTACTGGTGCATAAACCAGGTAAGTAAATAAGTGCGCATGCGTGTATGCATAAGAAGGAGAGAGAGAGAGAGAGAGGGAGAGAGAGAGAGAGAGAGAGAGAGAGAGAGAGAGAGAGAGAACTTCTGTTCCTCCTTTTCATCTCATGGAAAAGCACTAGCATCTAGTTTCTGCACACAGACATCATTTTCAAATCCAAACGTCTTTACGAGATTTATGAAGAATGGATGCCTCGTGCCACACCCTACCTCACATCATATCCCTCAGAGGCAGACACAGCAGGCTCTTTCAGCCAATTATTTGCTATTTATATAAACCCTTCTTGGCCCATGAACCATAAACACATGACCTTAGACATCACTAGAGATGAATGCTCTCAGAACCCAGCCATTGTTCTGACTAGTTTTAGAAAGAAAGAAAGAAAGAAAGAAAGAAAGAAAGAAAGAAAGAAAGAGAGAGAGAGAGAGAGAGAGAGAGAGAGAGAGGGAGGGAGGGAGGGAGGGAGGGAGGGAGGAAGGAAGGAAGGAAGGAAGGAAGGAAGGAAGGAAGGAAGGAAGGAAGGAAGGAAAGCAGGCTGAGCAAGCCAGTCTGCAGAATTCCTCTATGGCCTCTGTTTCAGTTCCTGCTCCCAGGTTCCTGCCCTGAGTTTCTGCCCTGGATTCCTTCAGTGATGGACTTAGAAGCTATAAGATAAAATAAGCCCTTTTCTCCCCAAGTTGCTTTTAGCTGTGGTATTTTATCATGGCAAAAGAAACCCTAAGCCAGGAAGTGGTAGCACACGCCTTTAATCCCAGCACTTGGGAAGCAGGGGCAGGCAGATTTCTGAGTTTGAGGCCAGCCTGGTCTACAGAGTGAATCCCAGGACAGCCAGGACTATACAGAGAAGCCCTGTCTCTAAAATAAAATAAAATAGAAAAAGAAAAAGAAAAAGAAAAAAGAAACCCTAACTGAGATAGAAATTGGTACAGGGTCATAGAGTATTGCTATGATGGACCTAACCATGTGTTTTGGGGAGGAGTGTGGTGGTATTTGAACTTTGGGCCAGAAAACACACTGGATGCTCAGAGCTTGGTGGGCTAGTTTGTGGGATCTTAGAACCTAAGAATGTGGGGGAAAGGACAGACCATGAAGGCTTCCCTTATTAAATTTCAGAGGGAAATTCAAGAGTCCCTTAAGGACTCCATTAGATATTTTAAACTTAGAATCATTTATATGAAACCTTTGTTTTATTAGAACAAATAAAGCAAACAGGGGCCGAGAAATTATTTGTGGTCAAGAAACGACCAGCATCGATGAGGTAAAATCTTCTGGGAAGTCTTTCCCTAGGGTTAACATACAGAAGCTGCAGTCCAGAGGCAATCAAGGATTTACCTTGTGCTGGCAGCCAAATTTAGTAAAAATTTATAACAGTTTTCCAGGTAGTCCTAGTTTTGGAGTCATGAAAAAGCAGTGGAGAGCCACTGAGGCTGGGCTATGTGAGGGTCTAGGAGAAGCTATTGGTAAAGGTGCAGCCTCAGGATTGAGAGAGTCACAGGAAGAAGTCAAGGATGGGTATGTGATATGGTAACGTCTGAGTCCCCAAGAGAGGCCAGAACATGATTCCTGTGTGAGCGCAGCTCGGTTTCACTGGAGACTCCAGCACTTTGGAGATGCCAGGATCACCAGAAGACCACCAAGGACAGAAGCAGGATGGATGGGGTGGAAGCTGCCTGGCAGACAAGCCATGTGTGCTTCAGAGAGCAGGTCCCGTGAAGAGCTGCTGCCACAGCCCTTTGGGGCTCAGAGGATGAGGAATGGGTCCCAGGCATCAAGCACCAAGCTTAGCACAAGGTTTCTCTGTGTAGCTCTGGCTGTCCTGGAACTCACTTTGTAGACCAGGCTGGCCTCGAACTCAGAAATCCGCCTGCCTCTGCCTCCCGAGTGCTGGGATCAAAGGTGTGCGCCACCACACCCGGTTCAAGTTTAGCACTCTTTTTTTTTATTCTTTTTATTTTTTTAAAGATTTATTTTTATTTTATTATATGTAAGTACACTGTAGCTGTCTTCAGACACCCCAGAAGAGGGCGCCAGATCTCGTTACGGATGGTTGTGAGCCACCATGTGGATGCTGGGATTTGAACTTATCACCTTCGGAAGAGCAGTCGGGTGCTCTTACCCGCTGAGCCATCTCACCAGCCCAAGTTTAGCACTCTTAACTCTTAGTTTTGCTTCGGTCTGATTGTGACTTCGATTATTCCCGGGTCTGATAAGGAACTACATATGTATTTTCAGTAAAATAAATAGAAGAGAAAAAAAGAGACTTTAGATTTAAAAAAAAGAAAGAAAGAAACCGTACTTTTAAAATATTTAAAAATTTTAAAGGCTGTGGGGACTTTTTAAAGTTGGAATGATTTATATTGCAATATTAATATTAATGGGAGATCCTGGGGATAAGCAAGAAAAGAAGGGTTATAGTTTAACAGCGATATGTTTGTGTGTCAAGTTGCCAAGGGGTCAACCTTGCTTGATAGTTGTATGTCAACTTGACACAAGCTAGAACCATATTAAAAGAGGTAACCCTAGTTAGAAAACACCCCCAATCAGACTGGCTTGTGGAAAAGTCTGTTGTAAAATGAAGTTTTCCTCCAAGCCCCGAGTTCTAAGATTAGTGACTCTGAGAGTCAAATAGATTTATGAATACCCTGGCGATAAGCTTCACTCGTTCCCTATCTAGCTTACAACTTAATATCCCACTTATTCTAGTCTAAATTCTGTCATGTGGCTAGTTACCTCTCCTCAGCTTTCATGTGTCTGTCTTACCTCACCTGGCTCTATCCCAGAATCCTCTCTCCCTCCCGGATGTCTCACCTTCTTGTCTACTCTTTCCTATAGGCCATAGGAGTCTATTGACAGGTGCTATATCCAGACAGTACACCAGAGATTCCTTCTACAGCCTGTGGTACATTTTCTTGGTTGAGGATTGATGTGGAAAATTCCAGTTCGCTGTGGGCAGTGCTGTCTCTGGGCTGATGGTCCTGGGTTCTGTAAGAAAGCAGGTCTGGCAAGCCGTGAGGAGCAAGCCAGTAAGCAGCAGCCCTCCATGGCCTCTGCTCTGATTCTTGCCTCCAGGTTCCTGAATTCCTTCCCTGGCTTCCCTCAGTGATGAACTTAAAAACTGTAAAGTGAAATGAATAATTTCCTTTCCAGATTGCTTCTGGTTGTATTGCTTAACGGTAGTGAGAGAAACCCTAACTAAGGGCAACTGATCTGAAGTAAGCATCCCTCTGTTTGGAAATTATATAGAAGAAAATTATCAAGAAGTCAGGATTTTATGAGGAGCTTGGGCTAAAGATCGATAGTAGAGCACCTGTCTAGTGTAAATAATACCCTGGATTTGAACTCCCAACACTGAAAAAGTAGGGAGGGAAGTTAAGTATATAAAACATTATGGAACTGTTTTTATAGAATCTGCTTCTCTACATAATTCTCAAAAGATTTGCATAGTATAGGTAGGAATTTTTAAATCACATGCATTCTTCTTTGAGGAACACCATTACTAAATATGCTTCATGGCTAGGTTGTCTCCGAACATGGTGAAAACAAATCTACATGGATGTCTCAGTGATCTACTCACTGCCTGACTATTACGTTTCCATAAGGACAGGTATGACTAGTCAAAGAGGCGATTACCTCATCAACAGTAGGAAGATCCCAACGATGATGCCTATGATGATACATTCATAGCCTAAAGCATAACATAGGGCAGTATTGCCACCTAGAGGGCTTGCCTGCTCAGACATCGTGACTACAGGTAGTACCTGTCACGATGCACCTGTGGAGGTCAGAGGACAACCATAGGTACGGTCCTCATGCTCCACTTCCTTTGGTCACTATTCCATATGCCAGGCTAGCTGGCCAGCCGCTTTCCAAGGATTTTCCCACTTCTGTCCACCATTAGCTATAAAAGCACTGGGATTGCCAGCACAGGCTACCCTGTCCAGATTTCCATCTCTGCATCAGCTTCAAGGGATAGCCCTGCTTGGGGAACATAGACTCCCAGTGTTCTTCAAGTCATCACCTTCCTCCAGAGCCCATTAGCTTCCACCAAGGCCATCTTTCCTTACTGCCGTTTTAAACCTCAGAAGACAGGTTGGACATCATTTTCTGGTTGTCTCACTATTATATTGCGTTTCCCCTGGCAGGTCATCGTACAGCGCTGCTTATGTGGCAAGAACATGTCCCACGTGAAGGCTGCCTGCATCCTGTGTGGCTACCTGAAGCTGCTGCCCTTATTCTTCATGGTGATGCCGGGGATGATCAGCCGCATTCTGTACACAGGCGAGCCGCACACTTATTCTCCATTTTATGCTTGAATTTGTATAAGTCTATTAAGGAATTCTTTTTTGTTGTTGTTGTTTTGTTTTTTTTTGAGACAGGGTTTCTCTGTATGGCCCTGGCTGTCTTGGAACTCACTTTGTAGACCAGGCTGGCCTCGAACTCAGAAATTCGCCTGCCTCTGCCTCCCAAGTGCTAGGATTAAAGGTGTGAGCCATTCTTTCAAATTTAGATTTATTTTCCTTTATAGGTGTTTTGCCTACATGTATATATGTCACTGTATCACATGCATGCAGTACCCAAGGAGGCAGAAGGTGGCATCGGGTTCTCCAGAACTTGAGTTAGACATGGTCATGAGCTGCCATGTGGATACTGGAAACCAAACCCAAGTCCTCTGCAGGAACAGCAATTGTTCTTCTTAACTGTTAAGCCATTTCTCCAATCCCAAGTATTTTTAAGATATAGCAAAACCTTACTGAAATAGGAAACCTATTCTAGGTAGAAATAGAAGGAGAAATCCAGGTTGAGAAAACAGCTTCTGCGGTGGTGTCAGAGGTATAAAACTCAGTTTGCCTTACTTGGCACTGTTCCCTTAGATTTTTAAGCTCTCCATATGTCCTTGGAGGTGTTTGAAACAGTGAGTCCTGTTTTCAGAAGTTTAGAGAATATGGTAGAAGGGCACTATGGGAAGTGGTAGGATTTGTCAGGGATGAATTGGTGAGCTGCTGATGTTGAGTGTGGGAAGGTGTGTGTCATAGTTAGGGTTTCATTGCTGGGAAGAGACATGGCCACAGCAACTCTTATAAAGACAAACATTTCATTGGGGCCGGCTTACAGTTTCAGAGGTTCAGTCCATTATCATCATGGTGAGAATCGTGGCAGTGCGTAGGTAGACATGGTGCTAGAGGAGCAGAGAGTTATTGATCTGAAGGCAGCCAGGGGACTCTCATTCCACATTGAGAGAATGGAGAGCATAGACACCATCAAAGACCACCACAACTGTGACACACTTCCTCCAACAAAGCTACACCTCCCAATAGTGCCAATCCCTGTAGGACAAGCATTCAAACACATGAGTCTGTGGGGGCCAAACCTATTCAAACCACCACATTCTACTCCCCGGCCCACACAGGCTTGTAGCCATAACACAATGTATATATGTTATGTATATATATGTATATATATATCTCCTCTGATATTGGATACTATGATATTGGATCAATACTATGGTCAGGAAATACTGGACCAAAGCAAGACCAAAAGCCAGCTGGGTAAACTCCAAACTCTGCATCTCCATGTCTTGTGTCCAACTCCTTTCAGCTTTGTCGATTGCAACACACTTCCTTCTCTTGAGCTGGTTCCATTCCCTAGTAGCAGCTTTCCTCGGTGGGTAACCCACAGCTCTGGACTCTCTAACAGCTTGGGGTCTCCAAGGCAACTTGAACTTCACAGCTTCTTGTTCTAACTCCTGGGAGCTACACATGATCTCCTGGGTTCCTCTAAAGGGTTTGGGTCACATCTCAGGCTCTGCCCTCTGTAGCACTCTAGGCTCTGGCTGACTCCATTCCACTACTGCTGCTGTTCTTGGTAGTCATCCCATGGTACTAACATCTACAATACACTGGGGTCTCCCACTACAATTAGGCTGTACTTTCACCAATAGCCTCTCATAAGCTCTCCCTTCCTGGTGTCAAGCCTCCACTTCAGCTGCCACTGAGGCTGCACCTTCATCAGTGGTCTTTCCATGGCCTCTCACAGTGCCGAGCCTCAGCTGCTCTCCATGAGCTCTTCATGCTTTTAAGACCAGTCCACCTATCTCATACAATACCAAGTCCTGGCTATTTCTGGAATACAGCTTCTTTGGGCTCTCAGAAAATACTTCCCAAAAGATTTCACCTCAGTAATTTGTTTGTTCAGTGAATAGTGTGTTGACATCTTGGTGGAAATTGTATTGAACCTATAGGTTGCTCTTGGTAGGTTGGCCATTTTTACTATATTAATCCTACCCACCCATGTGCATGGGAGCTCTTTGCATCTTCTGATAGCTTCTTCAATTAATTTCTTCAGCATCTTAATGTTTTTATCATGCACATCTTTCATTTACTTAGGTAGAGTTATCCCAAGATATTTTATATATTTTGAGTCTATTATGAAAGTTTCCCCCCTCCTTGATTTATTTCTCAGTCCATTTATCACTTGTAAATAGGGAGGCTGCAGATTTCTGTGAGTTAATTTTGTATTCAGCTACTTTGCTGAAAGTAGCTGTTAATGGAGTTTCCTGATGGAATTTTTAGGGTTACTTAATGTATATACTTAGCATATCATCTGCAATTAAAGATGCTTTGGCTTCATCCCTTCAGTTATGTAGCCCCTTGTGCTCCTTCATTTGCTTTATTTCTCTAGCCAAAACTTCAAGCATTATATTGACTAGGTAGGGAGAGAATACATAATCTTGTCTTGTTCCTGATTTTAGCGGAAAAGCTTTATCTCCACTTAGGTTGGTATAGGCTACAGGCTTGCTGTAGACTGACATTATTATGTTGGGGTTTGTCATTTATCTCCTTGCTCTCTTTAGTGATTGTTATTATCATGCAGGGGTATCACATTTTGTCAAAAGGCTTTTCTGCATCTAATGAGATCGTCATGTGGTTTTATCTTTCAGAATGTTTACATGATGGCTTAATTTTTAAAATTTATATATGTTGAACCACCTCTGCAACTCAGGGGTGAAGCCTGTTTTATTCTGGTGGATGATAATTTTGTGTGTTCTTGTATTTGGTTTGCAAATATTCCATTGAGAATTTTTACATTTATGTTCCTAAGGAAAATTGCTCTGTACTTTCCTTTCTTGGGTCTTAATGTGGTTTTGGAAACAGGGTAACTGTAGCCTCATAAAAAAGAGTTGGGCAGTGGTCCTTCTGTTTCTACTTTGTGGAATAGTTTGAGGAGTATTTGTGTTAATTCTTCTTTGAAGCTCCTGGTAGAATTCTATGCTAAAACCATCTGGCCCTGAACTTTTTTTTTTTTAACTTGAGAAACTTAATTACTGCTTCTTTTGCAGTAGGAGTTATACATCTCCTTAAACTGCTTATCTGATCATAATCTAACTTTGGTAGTTGCTACATATTGGAAAAATTATCCATTTATTTTGTATTTTCTAATGTGATGGAATACGGTTTTTTAAAGTATGTCCTTATGATCGGTGGATTTCCTTACTGTTTATTCCGTCCCCATTTCCATTTCTAAGCTTGCTAATTTACTTCTCTCATAGTTACTTTGACTAAGGAGAGTTGATTTTCCCAAACAACCAAATCTCTGTTTCATTGAGTTGGATAAAAACTCTTTGTAATTTTTATTTCTATTTTTATCAATTTTATCCCCGAATTTGGTTATTTCTTGCAGTACACACTTTTTGCAAATTATTTCTTCTTTCTGTCCTAGAGTGTGTAGTTTAGTTACTTAGAGCTCTTCAGATTTTTAATGTAAGCATTTAGAGAACTTGCTTTTAAGAATCCTCTTCACTGGGGGCTGGTGAGATGGCTCAGCGGGTAAGAGCACCCGACTGCTCTTCCGAAGGTGATAAGTTCAAATCCCAACAACCACATGGTGGCTCACAACCATCCGTAACGAGATCTGGCTCCCTCTTCTGGAGTGTCTGAGGACAGCTACAGTGTACTTACATATAATAAAATAAATCTAAAAAAAAAACAAACAAAAAGAAACCTCTTCACTGTGCCCCGTGGGTGTGGTTATATTCTGTTTTCATTTTGTTCTATTCTTAGAAGGTGTATTAGTTAGGGTTCTCTAGAGTCACAGAACTTACGGAGTAAAGGAATTTATTGATGACTTACAGTCTGCAGCCCAATTCCCAACAATGGTTCAGTAGTAGCTGTGAATGGAAGTCCAAGGATCTAGCAGTTACTCAGTCCCACATGGTGAACAGGCGAAGGAGCGAGTGCCAGTCTCCCTTCTTCCAGTGTCCTTATATAGTCTCCAGCAGAAGGTGTAACCCAGATTAAAGGTNTCTTGAGCTCGGAGAACTCTCTGTCTTAATCTTCTGGAATCCATAGCCGGTATGCTATCAAGACCTCCATACCAAGGTCCAGAATCAGAGACTTCTATATCCAAGCCTCCAGGTTAGGGTCACTGGTGAGCCTTCCAAATCTGGATTGTAGCTCATTCCAAATATAGTCAAGTTGACAACCAGGAATAGCCACTACAGAAGGTTTTATTTCTTAATTTCCGTCTCTACCCATTTTTCATTCAGCAGTGAGTGGTTGCTCAGTTTCCATGAGTCCAGACGCTTTCTGTTGTTTCTCTTGTTGCTGGGATCCAGCTTTAATCTCTGATGCTAGGTAGGATGCCGGGTGTTATTTCAGTTTTCTTGTATTTGTCGAGGCTCACCTTGTGTCTGAATGTATGGGTCATTCTGCAGAAAGTTCCATGAGCTGCTGAGAAGAAGGTATGTTCCTTTGCATTTAGTGAAATGCTCTGTAAATATCTGTTGGGTCCATTTGGTTTAGGGTATTCTTTAGCTCCAGCAGCATCTTTGTTTAGCTTTTGGTTTGAATGACTGTCTATTGGTGAGAGTGGGGTACTGAAGTCACTCGCTATCAGTGTCTGAAGATCAATATGTAATTTAAGTTGCATATATGTAATTTACTATTATATATTTATATGATCTATTATGATATATTATATAATTATTATATTTTGTATCATACACATATTCACACATACATACTTGGATGCCCATGTGCTCAGTGCATATATGGTAAGAATTGCAATATCCTCTCAGATTTTTCCTTTAATAAGTATGTAGTGTCCCCCCCACCCCACCCCCACACCAACCACCACCAATCTCCTCTGATTAGTTTTGCTTTGACGTCTATTTCGTAAGATATTAAAATGGCTTCACCAGCTTGCTTCTTGGATCCGTCATCTTTTTACCCTGAGGTTGTGTCTATCCTTGATGTTGTGGTATGTTTCTCTGATGCAGCTAAAGAATGGATCCTGTTTGTACGTCCGTTCTATTAGGCTATGTCTTTTTATTGGGAAATTGAGACTATTGATGTTGAGAGTTATCAATGAACAGTGTTTGCTGATTCCCATTATTTGGTTATAGTGATGTGGGTGTGTCCATTCTTTTGATTGGCTGTTCTGATATTGTTTATTCCTTGTGTTTTCTTTTTCTTTTCTTTTTTTTGTTTGTTTGTTTTTGTTTTTTTTTGTTTTTTGTTTGTTTGTTTGTTTGTTTGTTGAGACAGGGTTTCTCTGTGTAGCTCTGGCTGTCCTGGAACTCACTCTGTAGACCAGGCTGGCCTCAAACTCAAAAATCTGCCTGCCTCTGCCTCCCAAGTGCTGGGATTAAAGGCATGCGCCATCACTGCCTGGAGTGTTTTCTTTTTTAAAAATAGTTTTGACTTATTTATTTATTTTATGTATATAATTACACTGTAGCTGTCTTCAGACACAACAGAAGAGGGTATTAGAGCTCATTACAGATGGTTGTGAGCCACGAACCATGTGATTGCTGGGAATTGAACTCAGAACCTCTGGAAGAGCATAGCTGCTGAGCCATTTCTTTACACACACACACACACACACACACACACACACACACACACACTTGTGTTTTCTTAGGCATGCTTAGCCCCTTCAGGTTGAAATTTTCCTTCTAGTGTCTTCTTATAAAGCTGTATTTTTAGATAGATACTACATAAGTTCGGTTTTATTGTGAAATGTCTTTCTTTCTCCATCTATCATCATTGAAAGTTTTGCTGGGTATAGTAGTCTGGGTTGGCATCTGTGCTCTCTTAGAGTTTGTAGACGATTTGTCAGGCCCTTCTGACTTTTAGAGTCTCCATTAAAAGATCAGTTGTTTAGTTCTACCTTTATATGTTATTTGGTCTTTTTAACCTGCAGCTTTTAATATTCTTTGTTTATTCTGTACATTTAGTGTTTTGATTATTGTATGTCCCAGAGAATTACTTTTCTGATCCAGTCTATTTGGTGCTCTGCATTCTTCCTGTATCTTGAAAGCACTTTCTTCTTTAGGTTGGGAAATTTTCTTCTATGATTTTGTTGAAAATTGTTTTCTATGCTTTTACCCTGGGTGCCCTTTCCTTTCTCTATTTCTACTATTAGTAGACTTGGTCTTTTCATAGTGTCTTAGAGTTACTACTGCTGTGTGAAACACCACAACAAAAGCAACTTGGGAGGAAAGGGTTAATTCAGCTTGTGTGTCTACATCACAGCTCATCATCAAACAAAGCCAGGACAGGAACTCACACAGGGCAGGAACCTGGAGGCAGGAGCTGATGCAGAGGTCATGGAGGGGTGCTGCTTACTGGTTTGTTCATCGTGGTTTGCTCAGCCTGCTTTCTTATAGAACCCAGGACCCATCCTCCCAGTGTCAGAACCACCCACAGTGAGCTAGGACCTCCCCTATTGATCACCAATCGAGAAAATGTCCAACAGCTAGACCTCAGTGGGCCATTTCCTCACCTGAGTCTCCTTCCTCTCTGATGACTGTAGCTTGTGTTGAGTTGACATAAAACCAGCCAGCGCACATAGTTTTGCAGATTTCTAGGATGTTTTGTGCCCGAGTTTCTTTTTAAAGATTTAACATTTTCCCTTAATGACTGTACTGGCTAGGTTTGTGTCAACTTGACACAGCTGGAATTATCACAGAAAAAGGAGTTTCAGTTGGGGAAATGCCTCCATGAGATCTAGCTGTGAGGCATTTTCTCAATTAGTGATCAAGGGCCCCTTGTGGGTGGGACCATCTCTGGGCTGGCAGTCTTGGGTCCTATAAGAGAGCAGGCTGAGCAAGCCAAGGGAAGCAAGCCAGTAAAGAACATCCCTCCATGGCTTCTGTATCAGCTCCTGCTTTCTGATCTGCTTGAGTTCCAGTCCTGACTTCCTTTGGTGGTGAACAGCAGTATGGAAGTGTAAGCCAAATAAACCCTTTCCTCCCCAACTTGCTTCTTGGTCATGATGTTTGTGCAGGAATAGAAACCCTGACTAAGACAATGACATATCCATTTCTTCTATGGTATCTTCAGTGCCTCAGCCTCTCTCTTCCACCACTTGTATTCTGTTGGTGAGGCTTTCCTGTGGGGTTCCTATTCAGTTTGGGTTTCCTTATTAATGCTATTTCCACTGTAATGTCTTGAACTATTTCTTTCCACTCTGTGTGTGTGTGTTGTGTGCACATGTGTATGTTCATTGCTTTTATTAATAGACTTATTCATATCCTTCTAAAGGGCCTTTAACATATTTGTAAAGGCTATTTTGAAGCTCCTTTCTTGTGCCTCAGGTATATCACTTTTCAGGGCCTATTGCACTCGTTTCTGGTCTCTAGTGGCAACATATTGCCCTGGATTTTATTGTGTTTTTTTTGCTGCTATCTAGACATTTGAGTTTGAGATAATTGTAATTCCTAATTGAATTAACAGATATTAGCATCTGTTAGTGTTGTGCCGAGATTGCAAAAACCCCAAAGAGACCACCCGGAACCACAACTCCAATGCAAGCACATGAGAGTCTTTATTCAAGCTTGAGAGCTCAGGCTACAAACCTTCCTGATACAACAGGATAGGAGAGTGTGCCAAGGTCTAGGAGAAGGGGTTTTTAAAGTAAAAAACCCACAAGTGGGGGGTTGCTCAGCTTTGGCATTACATGATTGGGTAAGAGGTTTATGGGAAAGTTGACTTCTAAAATAATTGGTTTGTTTTAGGTGCCAAAGCCCCAAACATCTCTGGCCGTTATGGGGAATGTCTGGTAATTAATTGCTGCTACAGAAGAGGGGAGATTAGCACCCTTTGTGGTATTCATCTACGTGGGGAGTGTTGCTAGGAAACAGTATCTCCTACTTGTGGGAGGGATGCAGCAGGACCACCAGTGACTCCCAGAAGCTTATGTTTCTGGGCCTTCGCTTAGGTCTCTCATCAGTGTCTATTCATGTCTTCGTTTGGTAGGTATTTTGTTCCTTTGGTTTCTGTTGCCCTCCCAGCTTCTCAGGGAAAATGTGGTGGCTGTGGCTTACTTGATAGGTGATAGGTTATTCCTCCACCATGTTGTAAAATGAGCCAATTTAAACCAGATTAGATTATATTAAAGGCAGGTTTATGGGAAGCTGTATTCAGAGGAGTTCAGCCCCAAGGACCAAGGCCAGGGAAATCACCATGAGAAGTGGGGGGGGGGTGTAGGGGAAGGAGAGAGAAAGAGAGAAGGGATGTGCACACAGAGAAAGAAAAGAGAGAGAGAGAGAGAGAGAGAAAGAGAGAGGAGGAGGAGGAAGAGGAGGAGGAGGAAGTGGAGGAGGAAGAGGAGGAGGGGGGGAGAGGAGGAGGAAGAAGAGAGAGACCCTGAGACTAAAATGTCTGGATTATATAGGGAGGAGCTTCTGGGAGAAGTTCAGGGTTCAGGGCAGGGTATGCCAAGTAGGGACTGAGGGATGCTGGGAGAACCTAGAAGCCAGGTCTGCTTTGGTATGTAAAATATGCACTTCAGCCCCTAATCCCAAAAAGCAAGTAGTGCTTTTGAGATCCTGACAGTTGTGGCCCCTAGGGTTCTGGATTAAATATTTTTCTAAGTTTCAGGGAAATGACAGAGAATAGGAATGTGCTAGAAAAGGAGGCTGAGGAGGTCTACTGGAGTGGGGAAAGCAGAGTGTGCGGGCCAGTGTCTATCTAGTCCCCTGAGAATGAGGGTAGGGTGAGCAGGAGGCAAGGCTGGAACAGATGATCTGCTACAGAGATGGGGATGGGAGGGGGATTAGATTTGGAGAAGAGGGAGAGCAGGGGTTGTCTATCTGATTCACTGGCCTTCAAAGGGATGGGATAGTGAGGAAGACTGCAAGATCCACTAGAGATGAGGGCAGCAAAGGGGAAGGGAAACCATGGCAGGTGATACTCTACAGAGCTGGGGGTGAGACTAGGGGACTGGTTGGAGGAGAGAGAGTAAAGATCATCAGATGCTTCCCTGGCAGTGCATTTCCACGGAATGCTAGAGGGTGATCATCTATGCTAAAGCTCCATCTGGGCCATATCTAAGGGACTGTCCTGCCTGATGAGTCAATCCATTGGGATCTATGAAAATAATGTTGTATGCTGGATAAAGAGGTACCAGGTCTTTGATATAGAATTCAAAAAGGTATCTCTATTTCCAGACAAGTGTCTTTCCTCCCACACACGAGCTTACTTACCTCTTTCTCCAACGGTGGCAAACTGTGCCTGCTTGGGTCTTCCTCACTGACCTAGCCTCTGGAATATTTTCCCCAGATATGGTGGCCTGCGTTGTGCCTTCTGAGTGTGTGAAGCATTGTGGCGTTGACGTCGGCTGCACTAACTATGCCTACCCGATGCTGGTGATGAAGCTGATGCCCATGGGTAAGTAAAGGCCAGGGCTCACACCACCTCAGATGCCTGGTCTGTAGATGAGCATAGAAAGCGTTGTAATGTAATCATCATCAAGTATCACTTTACTTCCACTCATTCAGCTGCTCATAGACATTTCGTGGGCATCTTTCACAAATTGCCGAGAGCCTAGACGTTCCAGAAATGGACCAGGTGTTTTCTGTCAGAAGCATCTTGATTCTATTATTTATTTATTTATTTATTTATTTATTTATTTATTTATTTAATGTAGCCATACAGATGGTTGTGAGCCTTCATGTGATTGTTGGGAATTGAATTCAGGACCTCTGCTCACTCTGGACAAGCCTGCTTGCTCAGTCCCTGCCTGTTCCGGCCCAAAGATTTACTTATTACAGCTACAGGGAGAGGGCATCAGATCTCATTACAGATGGCTGTGATCCACCATGTGGTTGCTAGGGTTTGAACTGGGGACCTTTGGAAGAGCAGTCAGTGCTCTTACCAGCTGAGCCATATCTCTAGCCCAGCATCTTGACTCTTTACGCTCAAGACTCTTTGAAGAAAATTAGAAATATTTACATTGTCTCTTTCTAATAAAAAAGCACTGTTTAACAACAAACCTATATATATATCCAGAGAGCTAGAAGTTAATTGTGGGCCAGGGACACTCAGATGTTTGATCTCGAGCTATACAAGATGCAAACACACACTGAGTGTGCTTGCGTGCCCAGGAACACTGATGGAGTTGCAAACATAAATCCCCCTACCATTCAGAATTCACATTTCATTTCCTGAGATATAAGACACGTTGCAAATATGAAGTGAATACATTACTGAGATTCTGGGGCGTGACTGTGGTCAGCCCAGAGAATCTTAGAGAGCTCAGGTGTGACCAGTTGAAAACTTCCATTAAGACTCCCACGGCCCTTTCTTCATCCCAACACACACGAACATTTTCAGAATGAAGGGAACGTAGACCACAGACCCTACACCACATCCTCTCTTCCAGCAGATGCAGGGCTAAAGGGAACAGGACCATCAGGATCCTATAAGGATTCAAAAACTCTTGGCTTTTCCTCTCCCAAAACAGCAGAACCACTAATTAGATTCTTCCACTAAATCTTTGTGCAGTCACGAGACCACCACAAGCAAAGGGAGCATGGCACAGTTTATTCTATTCTAAAACTAGATTCCAAAAGCTATGATCTGCATTTATATCTGGGACTAACTTCCCGACTGTGTGATTTTTGCGATCACCAGGAGTTACGCAGGAAGCTCCACCTGCATTTCTGTTATATGTGTATTATTGACATCTGCTCAAACAGTGAATGTTCCTGAGAAATCCAGCGTCTTGGATCAACTCCCTATTTTTAGCCTGGCACTCATAAGAATAGGACATCCAGTTTAACCAGAGCTTGCTCCCTCTGACCCCAGGACTGCGAGGCCTGATGCTGTCAGTCATGCTGGCTTCTCTCATGAGCTCCCTGACCTCCGTCTTCAACAGTGCCAGCACCCTCTTCACCATAGACCTGTACACCAAGATAAGGAAGAAGGCATCTGAGAGAGAGCTCCTGATAGCCGGACGGTGAGGGAACCTGGTCTCTGCCTAGAACCCCTCTGAGGAGGGGAAGATGGAGAGGCAGACTAGAGTTTGCATATTTTTTCCTCTGGTGAAAATCATCACCGATCTACAGTGAAGAGATGACACTGGGAATGGCTTAACTCATCTCTTTACACATCCAAAAATTGAGGCCATTTAAATGTAATAGTTTTTTTTTGTTTTGTTTTGTTTTTTCATATTTGGTTTCGGGTGGTCCATGTGTTTTGAGTTTGTTGTTGTTCTGACCTTCTTCTCCCACAACATCTTCCAATCAGCTACTCTTGGGGCTTCATCTCTCGATGTCTCTGAGCATATCATATGCAATAGATGATAAATTACGTTACTACCACAAATGAGATGACCAACTTCGCACTCATTAAGGATTAGCTATTAGAAAGGGGAAGACTCAGGTAAGGGACTAGCTGAAGAAGTTGCTTAGAGGGTTATGTCAACCAAAGACTCCCTAAGTGGTCTATGACCCCTGAAAACAAATTAGGGAAAAATAATCAGGAAGAAAGAACCCCCTTTGCCTCTTCGTTTTTGTTTTTTTTTTTTTTAAGATTTATTCATTTAATGTATGAGTACATTGTTGCTATCTTCAGACATACCAGAAGAGGGCATCAGATCCCATTTCAGATGATTGTGAGCCACTATGTGGTTGCTAGGAATTGAATTCAGGACCTCTGGAAAAGCAGTCAGTGCTCTTAACCGCTGAGCCATCTCTCTAGCCCTTCCTCTTCATTTTTTCAAGTAGACCCAACATTGTCACATAGCGTTTTTTTGTAACATGAGTTAAAATTAAAGTATAACATATGTGTAGAAGACATGGAGAACATAATTATACAGTCCAGTGATGCATATCAAAAGGAGCACACATGTAGTTTGTGCACACATTAAAAGTGGAAACTATGATCACCCCATTTCTATCACTGTTCCTATCTCTGCAAAGTTAACCACTGTAACCTTCAATGCTACTAACGGAGTTATCCTGCTCAGATGATCGTAAGTATAGTATATCAACATAACCTATCTTGATATATGGCTGGTTTGGTTCACATTATTTATTTACTTTTTTGTGAGCTTCAGCCATGTTTTCATGTGCAGTTTGCTCCTTGATGTAGGGCTTTTCACTATCTTGATGGCTTACCACGTATCGACTCTACTGTTCCCGGACATATTGTAATGATTCAACTCTCTCAGCACACGTGATCTTCTGTTGCTGTCAATTATATTACTATGCAATAACTTTTCATTCTTGGCCTTTTCAGATTTATGGTTCTGTGGAATGTGGGGGAGAGTCCTAAAGAAAAAAACTGAGTATGACTTAGGAAGAAAATAGATTGGTCATATTAATTCTAAATTTGGATATGGTGGTAGGAAAATAGAACAATCATTTTCCTCCTATCATTATAAATTTTGAGCTATATACTTAGCTTGATTTCAGTATTGAAAATGCCCTCTATCATTTACCTGTGAAGTATCCCCTCAAGGTCACTCTATGGCTATCAGCTAGTTAGAAGAGAAACTGGGCTTCTTTTCTTCTCCACTACGTGCAGTTGGTCCTTCCCCTGTGGCTTTCTCCCTGTGGTTTGGGATAGGAGCGCTCTTAGAGGCTACTGACAAGTGCAGTGTTTATACAGATCAGTCTTGAAGAGCACTGCCTGCTTTCTTTGGAAGCTGACATCAAGAGGAACTCAACACTATTTACACATTTTTCTTTGCTTTACTAAATCAAACACTTAGAGATGGAAACCTGGTGGGCCTCACTCGGCCCGGATCTTGACCAGGTAAAGGCTGTAGGAGAAGAGAATGGAAAAGCATTGTCGTTTGCTTTTCTTTCTTTGTTTTGTCTTCCTGGGCTGGTATTCAAGATACACTGATCCCACCAGTTAAGACGTAATCTTGGACAAAAATCTCTTTTAAGTCTCAACAGCAAAGTATTATCTGTTTCTTCTGTCTTACTGAATGTCTATCATCACCCAAGATGCAAACATGCACACAACAAAAATAGTTGCTTCACACAAACATGCACACACAACAAAAATAGTTGCTTCCTGTAAGCAAGCTATGCCTCTGTTGAAAAGGGAGATAAGCCGGGCGTGGTGGCACACGCCTTTAATCCCAGCACTTGGGAGGCAGAGGCAGGCAGATCTCTGAGTTCGAGGCCAGCCTGTTCTACAGAGTGAGTTCCAGGACAGCCAGGGCTACACAGAGAAACCCTGTCTCAAAAAACCAAAAAAAAAAAAAAAAAAAAAAAAAAAAAAAAAAAAAAAAAAAAAAAAAAAAAAAAAAAAAAAAAAAAAAAAAAAAAAAAAAAAAAAAAAAAAAGAAAAAGAAAAGGGTAAACACAGCAACAGCAGGTGAGATCATAATTAGAACATATTGTAGGAAAGAAATCCTCTTTCGGGAGAGAGAGAGAGAGAGAGAGAGAGAGAGAGAGAGAGAGAGAGAGAGAGAGAGAGAGAACGCCAAAAGAAGTCAGGCAGAATGAAAAGATGGACGTGACTTCATGAAAAAGGTTAGGAAGTCTTCTCGTGGGCGTGGCAGTTGAGCCAAATCCGGAAGTGGGGGCAGTTCGGAGGGCTCTGTGGGGCGGGACTAGTGAGACAGGTCTGGTGTGTGGCATCTTTGCTAACAAGGGATAAATAAGGCTGTCCACGGGGAGCGAGTGGGAAAATAAAACGAGCACCACTTACGAAGGTATCCAGAAGCCAGGCCATGCCAGGCCACTTGTGCATGTGACAAAAACAATTGAAGTGGGCTGGGAAGCACCTGGTTTTCTTTCCAGTGGGGACAGTGACAATAATAACGAAGTGATTTATCCAGCCTTTGCTGCGCTCTGGGTTTCATGATTGTCACACTTAAGTCGTGTTGCAAGGTGGCAAAGGTTTTGTGAACTTTACGTGGATGTTAGTAGTGTCTCTGTCTTCTGCCCAAAGACTTGTTCCTCCGTTCACCCCACCGCCATGTCCATATTTCAGATGAACGTGAAGATGGTGAGATTTCATGTATAATCTTGTTAATATATTTGATCCTTTATTCACACACAAAGCATAGAAGCCCCTGGGTTTAGAAAACCATATAGCTCATCTTTATGGATTCCAGAGTCTTCTATTTGATTTTCACCTACCCTTTCTGTCAAACAAACAAACAAACAAAAACAAAACACATAAATTAGTATTTCTTGTCAGTTCGTATTGCATTCTGGGAAAGGGAGAGGCTGCTTTAATCCTCACGAAAACACATTTCATTTTCACTACCCAAGGAAAAGATAAAAATTGGATTCCATTTTATTATACAAATAACTACTGATTAAGAAAACTAACACAGCATTTCTGCGATATATGCATTGTATTATGGAATTATTAAGCAATAGCTGACATTTGACTGCCTTTATGAGGAACCATTAATCTTAGATGAAGCCTTTATGACAGATGTAGATAAGTATTGTTGGCATTAAATTAATAGGTAATTAGCATGAACCCATAGCATGGGCTCATATTAGGTCAAGAAACGTAGTTTTGTTTTGAAAACAAATGAACAGCATGAGGATAAATTCAAGAACTCCACAGATATACCTGTGGTGCTGTTGTTTACTGTCTGAATTATTTTTTTTCCAGGCTGTTTGTCTCTGTGCTAATTGTTACCAGCATCTTGTGGGTTCCCATAGTAGAAGTATCTCAAGGTGGACAGCTGGTCCATTATACAGAAGCAATTACGAGCTACCTCGGGCCCCCCATTGCAGCTGTCTTCCTGGTCGCCATCTTCTGTAAAAGAGCCAATGAACAAGTATGTGAAAAACAGGGGGGGGGGCTCCCCTGCCAGCCACTGGCATCTCAATACACTTGCTTGCTGTTCTGTGGGTATGCTCCAGGCCTGTCTCCGTTTCTATGATCATCATATCTGTTCCTTACTAAAGTGGGATGATACTTGACCTTGTGGTCCTCATTAAGAGTATAGACTACACATGTATTATAAAATGTCATGTGTGCAACACAGTGCTGGAGAATATCAGTTCAGGAGACAGACTGTCAGTGTCCCATCGGGACCCTAGAATTGTGATCTGAAATAAATTCACTCTGTCCAGTGAAGATGGTAATAGAACCTATTTATAATCATTGTTATGGAGACTATATGAGATAGTATAGTAAATTCTTTTTGAAACAGTCCAAAATTAAAGTATGTTCATTGCTATTGTGGTGCGAATGAGAACGGTTAGTCTTTTTACTTTGTAGGTCGGACCCCTTTAAGTGCGTTTCTAGTTGTTTATTGTATTTTGTGATTCTCAGGTAAGTTACCAGTCCTTAGTGTTTAGCGATTCTGGCTCTTCAGATTGTGCAACATGAACCAAAGGTCAACTCGTTCTACAAAACAAAGCACAAGTTTTGGTTCTCTTCATCTTGGGCCAGTGTTAACCGTACAGCCCTGTGGTTGGACACACAACAGTGTAACAATATTTCGGGGCCACAGCTGGCGCCTCCCACTGAAAGTTTAGGTTTACCGCTTTCCCTGTGTGTTGATTCTCACCTAAGAAAACAGTAGTAGTTAATTACGGCTTACTTGAATGAACGTCTCATATTTCCTAAGCGCTCTTGTGTTCTTGTTTTGTTTTTCCCAGGGAGCCTTCTGGGGTCTGATGGTTGGACTGGTGATAGGCCTTATCCGTCTGATCGCAGAGTTTTCTTACGGGACAGGGAGTTGTCTGGCTCCCAGCAGCTGTCCCCAGGTCATCTGTGGAGTACACTATCTGTACTTTGCCATCATCCTTTTTTTCGTGTCTATATTGGTTATCCTGGGAATTTCCTACTTAACAAAACCCATTCCCGATGTGCACGTAAGTGACGCACCAACCAGCAATCATTTGCTTTCAAAGGTTGCACATTAGGCTAATGGAATTGTTGACCTATTCGATTTAGGAGGAACCTAAGAAATGATCACTTATCCAACTAAACAATTGTGTATGTGTGAAGCAACAGTATATTAATAAGAAGCTAAGAAAGGAGCATGAAACTTTTAAGGCCGGAGAGATGCCTGCATGGGTAAAGAGGCTTGCTGAGCAAGCCTGGCAGCTTGAGTTCAATCCCTGTGACCTACATAAAGGCGGAAAGAGGGCATTTCCTCTTAACTGCCATGTGTGTCTATGAGTGCACACACAAACACACATCACACAGACATGGTAAAAAAAAAAAAAAAAGAAAGAACCATACATTGCACAGATATAGCAAATACACACACGTACATACACACATCACATAGATATAGTAAGAAAACAATGAGCATACTATTTCAAAAGCTTCATGATACAGTTGGACAGCATATCTGCACCATTGTTATGGATACTGGAAAGGGAGTGACCACTCACTCTTGTCCAATAGACAAAGAAAGATCTTACAATAGACCTGTCATTTGGGCTGGGCCTCTCTGGGGTTGAGTAGAAATTCAGATCCTTATGAAGGTCGATATAGATATATTTTTTTTTTATTATATGTAAGTACACTGTAGCTGTCCTCAGGCACTCCAGAAGAGGGAGCCAGATCTCGTTACGGATTGTTGTGAGCCACCATGTGGTTGCTGGGATTTGAACTTATCACCTTCGGAAGAGCGGTCGGGTGCTCTTACCCACTGAGCCATCTCACCAGCCCCAGATACGTTTTTTAAAACACAGGATAATAGTGAACAAGAAAAGAAAAAACAGAACAATGAGGTACATATCTGTCTTATCAAGCTGACAAAAAGTGCTTAATATTACTAATATACAATGATAAAGAGTTTGTAAAATTTCAGCATCTAAAATTATTGGTAAGTGTGTGGGAATTTATGCCTGGTAAGAATGCAGTCATGAGCTGTGTAATAGATGCTAATTCTCATAATTTATGAGTCATTAATTTCAGTTTGAGGAACTGAGGTGGAGATACTTATACAAATAGAAAAAAATATGTATAGGCACTTTCTGTGCAAACGTTATTAACTAGAAAACTGGGAATCTTGGAGTGAAACTGAAATTTCCATCACTCATAAAAATAAGTCTGTAATAAGAGTGTTGATAAATATTATGCAGGCACCCGAAGGCAGCTTATTATTTGCTTGGAGAATTCAGTGGGAAAAGGACATACAAAAAAATATGGGACTTTATAATATCACTTGCAGTGCATAACTCAAATAGGTGTGTGTGTGTGTGTGTGTGTGTGTGTGTGTGCACACATCTCCACATGCAGACAAAAACATACAGATACACAACTGAAATTTTCAGCACCATTATTTCTGGAATAGTAACATAATCTGAGGGCCAAGCAAATGTTTATCATTTTGCCACCTATATGTAATAAACAATATTAGTATGTAAATGTATATTATATTTATATTTTATACCTTGCACATTATGTTATATTTACCTATCATTTATTAGATATAGTATATAATACACACATATAATACATTCACATACTAACATTATTAGTAACATATATGCATTCTATAACCTTTTATGTATTTCTTATTCATCGCTCAATCTTAAAGCAATACTAGTTTCCATTTTTTAAGGAGGGGCTGGTAAATGACATGCAAAGCCCAAACTCCATGCCTAGGGTTGCGAAGTTACTTTACCAATGACATATCACTAGAATTCATAACTCAATGTTTACACTGAGTATTGGATATTGACTGACTGAGCACCAGGAAATGTCATAGTTTCCAAACCAATAAACCTAAGATTGAATTCCTTTCTGCTGACATAAATAACCATAATTTATTATTGATTTTTTTAAATAAAACTTTTGTCTAGAGTTCCAGTGACATTATTTAATTTATGTTTTGTTTTATTTATATGTCACAAGAGTTGAACTCTGAAAGCAGGTTAGTAAATTATCAACAGATACTTCATAGGTAATCATATAAAGTGCTGTGAGCCACACCTAGGAAAGCCATACTGATACATCCTGGGACAGAAGCTTTGAGGCAACGGAGTGGTAGCCCAAATT
>LR749799.1:275088-307359 GCA_902729485.2 Mus minutoides | reverse complement strand
AGAGAGGGGGGCTAGAGGGAGAGGGAGAGAGAGGGGGAGAGGGAGAGAGAGAGGGGGAGAGGGAGAGAGAGAGGGGGAGAGAGGGGGGAGAGGGAGAGAGAGAGGGGGAGAGGGAGAGAGAGAGGGGGAAACGGAGAGACAGAGATTTAATGCATGAAACAGGCCTGGAGCTCTGACAAGACATCCTAGCACTGACTTAAAAGCTCGTGCCCACAAATAGAGCCATTAGCAAATTTCAGTAGAGCTGCATGAAATTCCTGGAAAAACTAAAAGTGAAGTGTGGCTTAGAGAATCCAATGGGTTGGGAACCTATGGACATTTGGGTCAATTTCCTCCTAATAGCCTTGGGGCGTGTCTTATTTATCCATTTTCATCTAATCACACTTCTTACATGTATAGTAAAAAAAAAATTACATGACGATACATATTCCATATATTTTCAAAAGTGTTACTCAGTACACAAAACAGGAGAATCTTGACCATACAAATGATTGTCAAAATTCTATAAATCTAAAAATTTTAAAATAACAACAGTGGGCAAAGTTCGAAGGCAAGATAGGAAAGGAATGTGTGATTGTATTTGGAATTCAAGGACTGAACACAGATAGCTGCCTAAACATAATAGACAGAAACAGAACCTATGGTGCATCAAATGAGAAATGGAAATCCCCAGTCACCACAGATTAGGAAGGGAACAGGAGGGAGGAAGGGAAGGTCGGATGACAGTTTCCAACATAGACTGTGTCAGAGAAATGGCTTCCTGAATTCCGCAGAACAGTGAGGTGCCGATTCTTCACAACAATTTGTCATGTGCTCTCGACACACTCACAAAAGGAAATGCTTAAGGACATGGAAATGCTAATTCCCTTGATTTGCTGATCACATGTTGTGTATATGTGTCAAATCCGTGCTCTGTGACACATAAATATGTATAATTATTATGTGTCTGGAAAAACTTTTTAAATTAGGAATGATGGTGCATCAGCACCTGGAAGGTAGAGGCAAGAAGATCAGAAATTCAAGGGCATCCTAAGCTACATAGCAAGTACAACCTGACTGCTATATGAGGCCCTATGTAAAAATCTATAGATAGACAGGTAGACGATAGGATAGATAGATAGATAGATAGATAGATAGATAGATAGATAGATAAACAATAGAGATAGATACATATGATAGATAAATGATAAAGAGATAGAGATAGATGTGATAGATACAGATGATAGTTAAATAGAAAGATGGATGATATATGATAGGTATGATAGATAGATAGATAGATAGATAGATAGATAGATAGATAGATAGGACAGACAGACAGACAGACAGATCTAAAAGGCAATCTCTAACCAGACTGAAAATTATAATGACGTCACTACTGGCAGTTACACAGTAGGAACAATGAGTAAAGCCAGGGGTCATTTACTAGGTTGATAACACTTTTCTGAAAGTAAGAGCTTTTAGAAATCTTGAGTTTTTAAATGTTTCCCAAAGAATTAAAAACAGAAATGTTTTTTTAAATGATTTACATGTTTTGGAGAGTGGACCTCCCATTGCTATCTGTAATACTCTTTCATGCAGCTTACTTAAAAAAAAAACTATATGAAAATGAGAGTGTTCTTCAGTGTTTGCAAATGTGTGTGCCTTTTGCTAATGCTCTCTGTGGCCTCTGCTCAGCTGTATCGCCTGTGCTGGGCTCTTCGGAACAGTAAGGAGGAAAGAATCGATTTAGACGTAGAAGACAAGGAGGAGAACGGAGCTGATGATAGAACTGAAGAAGGTAACATCTCACTTCCATATTGGTTTTCATGGCTTAGGGAGGTTTCTTATATACACTTTCAATTAAAATATAATTACGTCACTTCCCCCTTGTAATTTCTCCCTGTAGCTCCTCCCAATCCCTTTCCCTCCAATCCCTCCCAATATCGTTACATAGATATCTAGGTATATTCACAAGTATATCAACACAGCCTGCTGAGTCTGTTTCTGTTGTGCGCATATGGTTTCAGGGCTGACAACTTTATACTGCATAACGAGTTAGGGAGCCCATCCCTAGAAGAGGTTAATTCTCTCATTCTTGGCAATCATTAGCTGTCTGTAGATTTTTGTCTAGGAGTGGGATGTGGTGAGATAGTTTTTCCTCTTCCATGTTAACAAATCTATTGATATTGTCATTGCTCTCAACTTGTTTATACAGCCTGTGCTGGCTAGTTTTATGTTAATGTAACACAAACTAGAATCATCAGGGAGGAGGGAGCCTCACTTGAAAAATGCCTCCATAAAACGGGGCTGTAGGCAAGCCTGTAACACATTTTCTTAGTTAGTGATTGTTGGGGGAGGGCCCAGTCCGTTGTAAATGGTGCCACCCTGGGCTGGTGGTCCTGGGTTCTGTAAGAAATCAGGCTAAGCAAGCCACGAGGAAGGAGCAAGCCAGGAAGCAGCATCCCTCCATGGCCTCTGCATCAGCTCCTACCTCCAGGTTCCTGCCTTGTTTCGAGTTTTTGTCCTGTCTTCCTTCAGCGAGAGACTGTTACCTGCAAGTATAAGCCAAATAAATCCTACCCGCCCACTCCTTCAACTTGATATTTGGTCATGGGGGTTCACTGCAGCAAAAGAAACCCTAACTAAGGTGCAGCCATTTCTGTGAAAGAAGGTTTCACAGCAGACTTCCTGGTATTCTGGCTCTTACGGTCTCTGTAGCTCCTCTTCCAAGATGTTCCCTGAGCCATAGATGAAGAAGCTGGGCTTGATCTCTACCCTGTATTTGTTTGTGGTTTCCTGTAATGACTCCATGTACTGCAAAGATAAGATTCTTTGATGAAGGATGGCACCGACACTGAATCTGGTTACTGCAATTATCCAGTTCTCAAGAAGTTGTCATTTTTATAAACAACAACAACAAAACACTAGAACATTAAAAGATTACCAGTCCAATAATGAAGATAACTTGCTAGCTATAAAATCTACCCATCCATTCTGATACATGAGCATCTTTCTGTTACTATGTCCATCCATTCAGATACACTAGCATCTTTCTGTTACTATGTCCATCCATTCAGATATACTAGGATCTGTCTGTTACTATGTGTGGGCAGCTGAGATGCCTTTCAGTTACTTCGTAGCTTGTGATTAAGTATCTAACCCCGACTCCTCTCTAACCTCACTTCTTACTATTCTTTCTAAAACTCCCATAGCTGGAGAGATGCTTCAGCTTTCTTTACCTACACTTAGATTCTAGGATATTGTCACAAAGACCCCTTAGGATATTTTCATGAAGCAGGTCATTAGAATCTTTGCTGCCATTGTGACAACTGATATTGCAATAAAGTTTTAGTTTTTTTAAATGGGCCTAAGATCAATTTTCCTTCTTTTCAGTTGTCTATCAAATCTATAGGATGTTTAAATGGATCTCTAAATTGTCTTCTTATTTTTTTTAAGTTCAGAAACCCATTTTGTATTGAGGCTAGTAAAGGTTCTGTGGGGTATTGTATGTAAATGCCTCCCACGTTACCCCGACTTTGTCTCTTATTGTCATTTACCTTTGGGGGGACTCCTTTTCAGATTTTATATAGTCAAATGTATAAATACTTTCTCATGATCCTTCTGGCTCTTATAAAAAATTGTAATCATGGTTTACAGACATCCACACAGCGTGGAGGAGGCGTTCATGGTTTACAGACGTCCACACAGCATGGATGAGGCGTTCATGGTTTACAGACGTCCACACAGCGTGGAGGAGGCGTTCATGGTTTACAGACGTCCACACAGCGTGGAGGAGGCGTTCATGGTTTACAGGCGTCCACACAGCGTGGAGGAGGCGTTCTACCCATCTTTGATGCTAGTTTATCTTTCTTTGTTTCAGACCAAACTGAGAAACCTCGAGGATGTCTCAAGACGACTTGCGACCTATTCTGTGGTTTGCAACGAGCTGAATCCAAGCTGACTAAAGAGGAGGAAGAAGCCCTGAAGCAGCAGCTAATAGACACAACAGAGAAGCCCTTCTGGCGGATGGTCGTGAACGTCAATGTCATTCTCCTCTTGGCTGTGGCAGCTTTTTTCTATGGCTATTTTGCCTGAAATTGAGCTCGACCACAGCAATATTCATTAAGCAAAGGATCATTTTATGTGTTTTTGTTTTATACTTTATTATCTTACAAAGAGACATTAGGAATTGGTAATTTTATCTAGTAAGGTAACATCAGACTTGATTTTTTTGGTCCTCCCTCCATGTAAATAAACTAGAGTTTATAATTTATAAATCCACCAGTGTGACTTCGTATAAGTATGTGAAGTAGGCAAAGGGTCTGAAATCCTTTGTTTCCACTTTTTAGGAAATATAATTATCAACTGAAAGTTTTAGAGGTTTAAGAAGTATAATGTGATGGTTTTGTATATGTGTTGTGGAAGTATTACTACAACCAAGCCAACCAGCACATCCATAACCTAGCACATTCACTCTCATGTACTACACACAGAAAAAACATTCAATCTGTTCTTAGCTAGTCTAAAATACACAGTACATCTTTGTTATCCATAGGCACAACAGCTGTGTATTATTAGATCTCCACAATGTATCCATCCCACAGTGAAACCCCTGCACCCCCTCACCAGCACCTCTCCTTTATCCCACTGGAAAGCACAGCTACTCTAGTGTACTTGTGCCCCTGTAACAAACATAAACATTAGGAATTCTAGAGAGTGGAGATTTAGGAGTTTGTTTTGTTTTTTGTTCTTCAGAAAAGACAATATTTAGGAGACAGAATCTGGAGGGGAAATTTTGCTACATCATTCATGGCAAAAGGTGGGCAGTCAAGAGCATCTGCGCAGAAGGGGAAGAAACAGGAGCAAAGTTGTTTATCAGGAACTTAGTCTTGACACACTGCTAATTCATTCTTGAGGGAAGCGCCCTCATGCATCGGCTACTTTGTAGCGGCCCCTCCTCTTGGCACTGACACTGGGAATTGAGTGTTCAAGAGGTGAAGCTGGAGGGTCTATTCAACTGCAGAATTCTATCCCATTCCCTTGCATTCAAATTGTATCCATTTCACACTCTGGTGACACCAAAGGTCTCCATTTGTTTGCAGAATGACTCAAAGGAAACAACAACAACAACAACAACAACAACAACCAGATCATGTAAATCAGATATGAATGAGACTCACAGCATAATCCATTCTAAAACAATCCCCTGCTGTCATCTTGGAATACTAGACATGCTATTTCCAAAGCACAATGGTGGGGGTGTTGGGGTATGCCCCGGTACCCACAGAACGGACTGGGTTCCCCTGGGAGGCGAACTGGGGCTGTAACGAGACTAAATGGGAGAAAAATGGATGCCAAGACAGGCTCTCTCCGTTCAAAGCATCTCTCTGATTTTACTTAGGAATCTTTTGGGGTAATAAGAGGGTAGGCCCTGCCCACAGTCAGTTCTGTGCAGGTGCCTGGGTTCACTTGGCAGACGTCAGGATACAGTTTGAAGTCCCCGGGCACTGTGGAACGCCAGGAAGCAGGATTTGGACGAGGCACAGCAGACAGGTAGCAGGATTCTGGAGAAGCAGAGAAGCTCAGATATAGTTAGCACAACAAAAGAAGCCAGCCTTAGCTGGAGAATGTAGCTTCCTGTGGCACACCTTCAGAGACAGCAGGTCTGCTCTCAGCCTGAAGCGGCTGGTAGATCTTTCCTTTGATGAGTGTATAGTGCCTCTGATGGTTTGTATAGACCAGGGAGTGGCACCATTTGGAGGTGTGGCATTGTTAGAATAGGTGTGACCTGGTTGGAGTAGGTGTGTCACTGTGGGTATGGGCAGGGATGGTTCACTATATGAAAATCCATCAACATAATCCACTATATAAACAAACTCAAAGGAAAAAAAACCACACATGATTACCTCATTAGATGCTGAAAAAGCCTTTGACAAAATACAATACCACTTCTTGCTAAAAAATATTGGAGAGGTCGGTAATTCAAAGTCCATACCTAAATTTAGTAAAAGTAACATACAGCACGCCAATAGCCAACATCAAACTAAATGGAGAGAAACTTGAAGCAATCTCACTAAAATTAGGGACAAGACAAGGCTGCCCACTCGCCCCCATCTATTCAATATATTACTTGAAGTCCTAGCCAGAGCAATTAGGCAACAGAGGAGATCAAAAGGATACAAGCTGGAAAGGAAGAAGTCAAAATATCACTATTTGCTGATGATATAATAGTATACATAAGTGACCAAAAAAATCCACAGGAGAACTCCTGTGGCTGATAAACAACTTCAGCAAAGTGGGTGGATACAAAACTAACTCAAACAAACCAGCAAAGGATAAATGGACTGAGAAAGAAATTAGGGAAACAACTCCCTGTTTACAATAGTCACAAAAAGTATGAAATATCTTGGTGAGACGCTAACCAAGTAAGTAAAAGTTCTGTCAAGTAAGTGACAAGAACTTCAAGTGTATGAAGAAAGAAATTGAAGAAGACCTCAGAAGATGGAAAGGTCTCCCATGCGCATGGATTGGCAGGATTAATATAGTAAAAATGGCTATCCTGTCGAAAGCACTCTACAGATTCAATGCAATCCCCATCAAAATAACAACTCAATTCTTCACTGAGTTAGAAAGAGCAATTCTCAAATTTATCTGGAATAACAACAACAACAACAACAACAAAAACCCAAAATAGCAAAAACCATTCTCAACAATAAAAGAGCTTCTGGGGGAGTCACCATCCCTGACCTCAAGCTGTATTACAGAGCAATATTGATAAAAACCGAATGGTATTGGTACAGAAACAGGTAAGTAGATAAATGGAATAGAATTGATCTCCCAGAAATGAACCCACACACCTTTGGTCACTTGATCTTTGACAAAGGAGCCAAAACCATCCAGTGGAAAAAAAGACAACATTTTTCAACAAATTGTGCTGGTTCGACTGGTGGTCAGCATGTAGAAGAATGCAAATTGATCCGTTCTTATTTCCTTGTACTAAGCTCAAGTCCAAGTGGATCAAGGACCTCCACATAAAGACAGATACGATGGATCTAATAAAAGAGAAAGTGGGAAAGAACCTCAAACACATTGGCACAGGGGAAAATTTCCTGAACAGAACACTAATGGCTTATGCTCCAAGATCAAGAATTGACAAATGGGACCCCATAAGATTGCAAAGCTTCTGTAAGGCAAAGAACACTATTAATAGGACAAAACAGCATCCAACAGATTGGGGAAAGATCTTTACCAACCCTACATCCAATAGAGGGCTAACATTCAAAATATACAAAGAACTCAAGAAATTAGACTCCAGAGAACCAAATAACACTATTAAAAATGGAGTCAGAGCTAAACAGAATTCTCAACTGAGGAATTTCAAATGGCTGAGAAACACTTAAAGAAATGTTCAACATCTTTAGTCATCAGGAAAACGTAAATCAAAACAACCCTGAGATTCCACCTTACACCAGTCAGAATGGCTAAAATCAAAAACTCAGGTGACAGCAGCTGCTGGTGAAGATGTGGAGAAAGAGGAACAGTCCTCCATTGCTGGTTGGATTGCAAGCTGGTACAACCACTATGGAAATCAGTCTGGTGGTTCCTCAGAAAATTGTAAATAGTTCTGAGAACCCAGCCATACCATTCCTGGGCATATACCCAAAAGATGCTTCAACATATAACAATGACACATGCTCCACAATATTCGCAGCAGCATTATTTATAATAGCCAGAAGCTGGAAACAACCCAGATGTCCCTTAACAGAGGAATGGATACAGAAAATGTGGTACATTTACACAATGGAGTATTACTGAGCTATTAAATACAATGATTTCATGAAATTCACAGGCAAATGGATGGCCCTTGAAAATATCATCCTGAGTGAGGTAACCCAGTCACAAAAAAACCACGCATGGTATGTACTCACTGATAAGTGGATATTAGCCAAAAGAAGCTCAGAAGACTATATGAAACCCAAGAAGAAAGAAGACCACTTTGTGGATTCTACAGTTCTATTCAGAAGGGGGAAGAAAATAATCCTGGAAAGTAGAGGGAGAGAGGAGGGGAGGGAAAAGGGAGGACGGTTCAGATCCGGGAGGAGATAGGGGAGAAGTACAGAGGGTCAGGAATTTGAAAGGAGGTGTGTAGCAGTGGAAGAGGAGGAACTGGGGGTAGCCACTAGAAAGTCCCAAATGCCAAGGACCCAAGAGGTTCCCAGGACCCAACAGGAAGGATATTAGCTGAAATACCCAAAAAGGGGGAGATAGAACCTGTAGAGACCATATCCAGTGGATAGGCACGGCCCCTGGTTGAAGGATGGGGCCACCCACCCACCTTAAATATATTAATCTAGAATTCTTCCTCTCAAAAGGAAGTGCAGGGACAAAGAGTAGAGCAGAGACTGAAGAAAAGGCCATCCAGAGACTGCCCCACCTAGGGATCCATTCCATCTTCACACAACAAACCCAGACACTATTACTGATGCCAAGAAGCACTTGCTGACAGGGGCCTGGTATAGCTGTCCCCTGAGAGGCTCCGTCAGAGCCTGACCAATACAGATGCAGATGCTCATAGCCAACCATTGGACTGAGCGCTGGGACCCCAATGGAGGAGTTGGGCAAGGACTAAAGGACCTGAAGAAGTTTGCAACCCCATAGGAATAACAACAATATCAAATAACCACACCCCCAAACATTCCCAGGGACTAAACCACCAACCAAAGAGTACACAATGAGAGGAACCCATGGCTCCAGCTGGATATGTAGCAGAGGATTGCCTTATTAGGCATCACTGGGAGGGGAGCCCCTTGGTTCTGTGGATGCTCAATTATCCAGGGTAGGGGAATGCTAGGCCACTGAGACAGGAGTGGGTAGGTGGGTGGGAGAGCACCCCTCATAGAAATAGGGGGAGGGGGGATAGGGAGTTTGTAGGGAAACTGGGAAGGGGAATAACATTTGAAATGTCAATAAATAAAATAACCAATACAAATTGTAAAAATAATTTTAAAAAATTATATAATTATGTAATATATGATTCATGTAATACACAAGGAATAGAGCATGGTTCCCCACTGCTAGCAGGAAGCCAGAAAGGATGCTAGAGAACAGAGCTGGAGAAATGAGCCAGAGTGTGGTTTCCAAATCCCCATGAGTCAAACCAGCCCTAGAGAAGATGCAAGTCCTTTGAGCAACTGAAGCAGAGAAGACTCATCACACAACTGGATGTAAATTTCTTCAACACATGCTATTAGAACTTCAATTTTTTTCTCTTCAGTTTTTGTGGTTTTATTTAAACACAAAGCATGCGCGAGCCATGTGTTCATTGTCTTTGCTGCGCAGCCTGGCACTGGGATTGGTGACTCTCAAGGCTAGCTGTGCTGCTCTTTCTATGATGGCTTTGCTCTTTGGTTCTTAGAGGAAACATCGTGAGCAATCTCAGCACAGTAGGATTTGTCCCATGTCTTAGTTAGGGTTTTAGTGCTGTGAACAGACACCATGACCAAGGCAACTCTTATAAGGACAACATTTAATTGGGGCTGCCTTACAGGTTCAGAGATTCAGTCCATTATCATCAAGGCAGGAACATGGCAGTGTCCAGGCAGGCATGGTGCAGGAGGAGCTGAGAGTTCTACATCTTCATCTGAAGGCTGCTAGTAGAAGACCGACTTCCAGGCAGCTAGGATGAGGGTTTTATAGCCCATGCCCACAGTGGCACACCTACTCCAACAAGGCCATTCCTACTCTCACAGGGCCACACCCACTCCAACAAGGCCACAGCCTAGGCCGAACATATATAAACCATCTCATTATATGACAGCAGCACTTCTAGCTCCTTGACGTTGTGGACTAGAAACTTCCGGAATCTGCTGAGCCGAACACGCTTGGTTTTCCTGTTGCTCCTGTAACCAGTTTTGGGCATCAGGATCTGGTCCTTAGATCTTCTCCGAACCCTGTTGTCGATACTTCTGGGTTTCTGCCAGTTTTGCTTCATTTTGACATATGGGTCTGACTGGTGCCTGATGAACTTCTTGTTCTTCTTTTTGATGCTCTCGGACTTCATCAGAGGCCAGAGGGCCGCCATGATACCACAAAACAGATGGCAGCCACCTCGCAGGCAGCGCCAAGCAGGACCATGATGGTTTTATATATCATTGCTTCTTAAACTTTTTTTTTTCAAACACTACCACTTATCACAGAGAAAACTTTTATATAAATGTTGAGGTTTAATCTTTGCTATGTATTATAATGCTAAGTACAGGCTCCCAACACCTGGTTGTCCAAGAGATGAAAGAGTCTGCGAATATGTGACCTTTCCCCTAAATTATTTCTGATTGGTGAATAAAGATGCTGGCAATCAATAGTTGGACAGAAGAGACCTAGGCAGACTTTAGCGTTCCTGGGCTTAAGGTTGGGGAGAATCATGAGGGGGAGGAGAAGGTGGGAGAGGAGGAAGCCACCATAGGCTACATGATTCATAATATAACGGCCATGTGGGCTGGCTAACTGGAGTTAAGAGCAGCTCAGATAAAACATGGCACATTATATAATAGGATTATTGGCTGGGAAATAGCAGCATAGAGGATATATACCTGCCCAGCTCTTGTGCTGATTAAGGCTTATTATAAATATAAAGGCTATGTGTGTCTTTTATCTGTGAACTAAATGGTCAAAGGCAGGGTAGAAACCCCTGATTGGGATTAAATATTTCTACACCATGCAATCATATACGATTTTTATATCATCAAGAATGTATATTCATGTTTTATAACAGTGATACTTTTGTGGGCGTCTTTTACATTAGTAGGGTCTATAACTATTTCAATAACTGTCACATAATATATGCACCAGAATTTATTTAATAAATACCATATTTTAAGTTTTTCCTAATTCTATCTTTTATAAAGAACACTATGGTCATTGACTGTACACTTTCTTAAAAAATCTCCTCTCAAACAATACACCTCAGCCACAGTTTCCCCCTCTCCACTCCTCCCAGCTCCGCCCCACCCCCTTCCTCTTCCCCAGATCTACTCCTCCTCCATGTTCCTTCAGAAAAGAGCAGGCCTGCCAGAGATATCAACCAACGGCTGTCTTAGTTAAGGTTTCTATTGCTTTGATGAAACACCAGGACCAAAAATCAAGTTAGGAAGAAAAGGGTTTATTCAGCTTACACTTCCATGTTGCTGTTCATCACCAAAGGAAGTCAGGACTGGAGCTCACACAGGGTAGGGTCATGGAGTCAGGAACCAATGCAGAGGCCATGGAGGGCTGCTACATCCTGCCTGGCTTCCCAGGGCTTGTTCAGCCTGCTTGCTTGCTTGCTTGCTTGCTTGCTTGCTTGCTTGCTTTTTAAAGATTTATTTATTTATGTGTATATGTAGCTGTCCTCAGACACACCAGAAGAGGGCATCAGATCCCATTTTGGATGGCTGTGAGCCACCATGTGGTTGCTGGGAATTGAACTCGGGACCTCCAAAAAGAACAGTCAGTGCTCTTAACTGCTGAGCCATCTCTCCAGCCCCAAGACTGCTTTCTTATGACATCATCCATAATGGGCTGGGCCCTCTCCCATCAATAACTAATTAAGAAAATGCCCTACAGCCAGACTTTATGGAAGCATTTTCTAAACTAAGGCTCCCTCCTTTTAGATACCTCTAATTTGTGTGTCAAGTTGACACAAAACCAGCCAGCACAAGTGATGCCCTTGTCAACTTGACACACAAACATATCCTTTTTAAGCCATAACCTTTTTCTTATTCATCCCCAAGATCTCACATTAAAAACATAAATAACTTCAAAAGTTCTCCAGTCCTTACAAATTCAAGCACATTAAAATTTCAGTCTCTTTAAAATATCCAACTTCCCTTAAAATCCTCCCTTAAAATCTTTGAAAAGTTCAAAGTCTTTCAGTGTAGGCTCCTGTAAAAATCAAATTTAAATTAAATACCTTCTTCAAGAGGAAAGAACCAGGGCACAGTCACAATCTGAACAAAGCAAACCCAAACTCTAAGAATGTAAATAACTCAATGTCCAATATCTGAGATTCAGTCACTATTTTCCGGGCTCCTCCAACGGGTTTGGGTCTGCCATCTGCAGCACACGCAGCTTGTCATCTGGGCTATAGCTGGCTCCACTCCACTGCTGCTGCTGTTCTTGATGGTCATCTCATGGCACTGGCATCTCCAAAACACTGGGGTCTGCTGCTGCAACTGGGCTGCACTTTCACCAATGGCCTCTCATAGACTCTCTTCATGGTGCCAACCCTCTATTTCTTGGCATGACCCCTTTAATCCTGAGCCTTCAACTGCCACTGTGGCTGCACCTTCACCAATGGCCTCTCCTGGCCTCTCACAGTGCCAAGCCTCAGCTGCTCTCCATGACCCCTTCATGCCTTCAAAACCAGTACCACCTGGGTGACTCTTACAGATCACAAGGTGAGCCACCAACAGGAAGTATGATGGTGGCCGCCTCTGGAACACAACTTCTCTATGGCCTCAGGAAGCACTTCCCAGATGATTTCACCTTGTGCTGGTCTTCTGTTAGTCACCACTAATTTCTTAGTTCCAGCTGACCAGCATCAAGTCCCAGAAACACAAAGGTTTCAGTTCAGTGGTGCCTCTTGTTAATTATAACCGCAGCTGTCTCTTCATCCTCAGCTGACCAGAATGACAGAATCTTAATTTGAAACAGCAAACAGCCACGATAGACTTTGAACACCCCTCTGGAACTTCACAAGCCAATCCTCATCTTTTGCATGCCTCAACGCTCAATGGTTCTTCTAGCCCAAAGTTCCAAAGTCCTTCCACAGCCCTCTGCAAAACAGGGTTAGGTCTGTCAACAATACTTCTGAGTTAGGGTTTCTGTTGCTACAATGAAACACCATGACCAAAAATCAAGTTGGGAGGCAAAGGTTTATTTGGCTTACACTTCCATGTTACTGTTCATCACAGAAGGAAGTCAGGACAGGAACGTTAACTGGGCAGGATCGCAGAGGCAGGAGCTGATGCAGAGGCCATGGAAGGGTGCTGCTTTCTGGCTTGCTACCCATTCAAGCCTCTTTGCACACTTATTGGGAAGAAATCTGCATAGTAAAATTTGTGTTAGTGGTTCCCCCTCTTGGAGATTAGGTCAAAAGAGGAAAACATTTCAGAGAAAATCTCATTGTGTTTAGTAAAACATAAGTTTGAGGGGCTGCCCGAAATGATGAATGTAACCATTTGTCAAAAGCTCTTGAAACAAGCAGCCAGCATGCCCCCCACCCCGTGGTGATAAGTAATTAGGGGGATTTAATGTCTCAGCCCACCCATCTAAGATAGCAGTTTTAAATTCTCCACCATTACAGAACAAGGCACAAAAGAGGGGCTGGTGAGATGGCTCAGCAGGTAAGAGTACTGACTGCTCTTCCAAAGGTCCTGAGTTCAGCAACCACATGGTGGCTCATAACCATCTATAATGTGTTCTGACGCCCTCTTCTAGTGTGTCTGAAGACAGATACCATGTACTTACATATAATAATAAATAAATCTTAAAACAAACAAACAAACAAACTCCAACACGACACAAAGGATCATTTAGCAGCCACTAGGGTGCCCTCTTCTGCCACTCTCCTCTCTGGTGCTAGAGCCTTCATCAGTGAACAGGTCTTTATTCTTTCTGGAATCATCCTTTCTCTTCATTATGCCTGTTTACCTAAATGGCATATGTGGGGCTGGAACGATGTCTCATTGGTTAAGAGCACTGACTGCTGGCTGTTCTTTCAGAGAATCAGAGTTCAATTCCAAGCATCCACATGACTGATCAGAATGATTATGAACCCCAGTTCCAGAGGATCCTACTCCCTTCTCTTTTTTTCTTTTAGATTTATGTATTTATTTATGTATTATATATAAGTAAACTGTAGCTGTCTTCAGACACACCAGAAGAGGGCATTGGATCCCATTACAGAAGGTTGTGAGCCACTGTGTGGTTGCTGGGATTTGAACTCAGGACCTCTGGAAGAGCAGTCAGTGCTCTCAACCACTAAGCCATCTTTCCAGCCCCCTACTCCCTTTTCTGTCTTCCGCAAGCACCAGGCACAAATGTCACACACAGACATACAAACAGGCAACGCACCCACAGACATAAAAAAAGTAAAATAAAATAAACAGAAGAAGACAGTTGTGTCATCGTATCTATTTTTCTACGTTGCAGTGTGTCATCACTGAAGGTGATAGAGAAACTAAGATTTTTATCCCCAGTGCATCTTGGAACCCGCTGGCAGAGAGGCCTCAGCTATGATTATGACTTCGTGCTCCAACCTCATCCTCTCGTACAGACTCAGAGTCTGAGTTACTGGCAACCATCCCAGGTCACGCGATGGGGTGCTGAAGACAAATTCCAGGGGGGAGCAGTTAGGGCTAAGGGCTTATCAGAAAAGGTGGGGGTGGGCCGAGGGGTGGAGTCTGAGAGAAAGGAATATAGATCGATGAGGAAAGGGTGATACTGTTCCTCTAAGTCGTTGCCCCAGGCCCCAGGAGGGATCTGTGGCTCAGATGACAGACAATCAAAGCCTGGAACCTGAGTCGAGTCTGGGTCGTGGTGAGACCAAAAGTTGGCGATGGATGGAGTTGGATGAGGGAAGTTAGGGAAACTGTATATATCTCTCGGGAGACATAGCGATAGCAACAGAGAGGAACAAACGAGGGGTAATAGAACCTGAACACGAAATGGGTTAAATACGGATGGGGTCACGGTGTGCAGGTTAAATACGGATGGATAGGGTCACGGTGTGGAGGTTAAATACGGATGGATGGGGTCACGGTCTGGGGGTTAAATACGGATAGATAGGGTCACGGTGTGGGGGTTAAATACGGATGGATGGGTCACAGTGTGGGGGTTAAATACGGATAGATGGGGTCACGGTGTGGGGGTTAAATACGGATGGATGGGGTCACTGTGTGGGGGTTAAATATGGATGGATGGGGTCACGGTGTGGGGGTTAAATACGGATGGATGGGGTCACGGTGTGGGGGTTAAATACAGATGGATGGGATCACGGTGTGGAGGTTAAATACAGATGGGGTCATGGTGTGGGGGTTAAATACGGATGGGGTCACGGTGTGGAGGTAGACCAGATGAACACGGACCTGCCTGAGGTTGGGGGAGGAGGAGGAGGAATCTGGAAGAGGTGGGGCAGATGGGAAAGGTTGTAGAACAGGGGAAGGGAGCCCTGTAAGGGATCCTCGGTTTCTGAAAGCCGCAGGACAGGCAGGGAGGTGGCCAGTGGAAGGAGCCCAGGAGCAGACACAATCTGCTTGCCGCCCACCGGTGTTGCAGAGGCCCAAACAGAGCAGGGAGCAGTGGCCCCACCGCGGGACAAAAAAGCAAAACAAACGAACAAAAAAATCCAACAAGGCACAAAGGATCATTTAGCAGCCACCTTGTGTGCTCTCTTCCACCACCCTCCTCTCTGGTGCTAGAACCTTCAGCAGCACACAGGTCTTTATTCTTTCTGGAATCATTCTTTCTCTTCATCGAGCCTGTTTACCTAAAAGTAAACTCACGGGAGTGGTAGGTGACTGTTATCTTAATCTGTTGGCTCTATCTCTAGGGACATTCCAGAACCCCTGATGTGGACTGGGGGCTGGAACTTACTGAGGAAGTCTGGAAACCTCTGATGCCCATTGTCCTTGCCTCGGGCCAGGTGGCGGGGCCTGACTTGCCTAGCTCTTGGAAACAGGGATTTAGGCCTAGTCTCCTGAACTGCCAATTTGAAGCCTGTCATGGAGTCAGTCTAGCCTGTCTCAATCCCATGTATCTCAGTTGGGGTTTTATTGCTGTAATGAGAAACCATGACCACAACAATTCTATAAAAGAAAGCATTTGACTGGGCTGGCATATAGTTCAGAGTGTTGGTCCCTCGTCAGCATGGTGGGAAGCGTGGTGGTATACAGGCAGACATGGTGCTGGAGAGGTATCTGAGAGTTCTATATCCGGATAGGCAGGCAGCAGGACGAGAGAGTGATACTGGGCCTCAATGCAGCATCTGAAACCTCAGAGCCCACCCCAGTGATGGATTTCCTCCAACAAGGTCACACCTCCTTCAATAAGGCCACACCTCCCAATAGTGCCACTCCCTATGGGGGCCATTTTCATCTAGACCACCACACCACGCTTATGAGAAACAGTATATATGCACAGAAACAGAACAAAATGAATTTTCTCATTAAAAAATATTTATTAAGCATGTACTATGTCCCACATATAATTTACCCATAAGACGTTACACACAGCTACCCATGCAGAGCCCACTGGACACCCTGCCACCTCCAGTCCTTGCACTGAGACCAGGGTGCATGGCCATCTCTCATACTGGAGCACAGCTCTGCAAGTCACAGTCCACAGGTATACAGCAGGTGGCCAAGGGTATCAAGGACACCACTGACACAGGTGCGGACATCACAGTCACAGGTACACAGGCTGAAATGTGTGTCTGGGGGATCTACAACTACTCCCAGCTGGGAACACGGTCACCACTGGCAGCCGACGGGCACCACAGGATGAACACCTATATACACAGCCTACGAGAGACATGAAACTGCGGGTGAGCTGTGAGGGGCCCGGTGTCAGCTGCTAGGTGGGAAGGGGTCAGCACGGGACAGGTGAGTGTGGGTGTCACAGTGGGTGACCAGGTGCATCTTCTTCCACTGAGATGCATACCGTGACCACAACTCCCACGCCCTGCTTAATCGTCACCTCCAGATCGGAAAGACCTTCTCTCCAACCTGTAAAAGACCCAATTAAAAAGAGTTGATTCACCATTTCTGTTTGATTGGCATGTAGCATTTCCAAATAATTTAACCATGCACGGGTGGAACGGCATTCCGTGCGCCCATACTTAAATGACAAACATTTTGACATTGAATATAAAATTACCACAAAATATAATCACTTGATTATTTTCCTTTTTCTCTGCTACATTAATGCAGTATCTGAAAGCAGAGCTCTAATTTCCCCATAATCCTTTAAGACCTGAGGCCTGACCCCCAACCCAATTCTAGGCGGTTCCTTATCATCCTACATATGGAATATATCCTTCACACCTCTCACGTGGCTCTCCCAGGATAACAGCAGGTAGCAACCCCAGACAGGCGTAGGACTTCTCTGAACAGCTACATTATGCAAGTATTAGACATTTACCTTCTTAAACAGTCCACTTCCCACAGTATGAAATGAGGGAATCTATCTAATAACCACTTTTGTCCTGTGTGAAGATGATAACGATACGGGAAAGGCCCTAGCAAACGTAGCAGCGGACATGCATCTGTCACCGTTCTTAATAACCACCCAGATTGGTCTCCCTGAAATCCGGCCCCTACAGGACCTAATTTTTACAAAGAAGTATCTTACTCTTTGAGACGTGGGATCAAGTGCAGACGTGACAACCCAGCTCAGAGAGACGGACATGTGCCTTCTCCATACTGGATTTCTTTGTAACACAACAGAACCCGTGACCACATCCCCCGTGTGGACGGGGACCGGGTCATCCATCATGAACAAGGTCTGTTTCCAGTGTGTGGTGCTGCAAGACAGGAGCGAGTGGTCACCCACAAACCTCATCTGGCAGCCCCAACAATGTCCTCTGCACTTACAGCCTGCCCTGCCCAGGAGCCTAGGGACATAGAGCTTAGTCTCAGGCTACCCAGTGCTGCCCTCCCACAGCCAACCCTACAATCTGAAGTCTTTACAGGATCAGAACTACAACACAGACCCTGGCACCCTACTCCAGATGCAACAGAGGGGACATTACAGAGATGGCTCGGGTTTCAGAAGGTGAGGAAGGTTCACCTGGGTGGCCCACACAGGACTGTGTGACTATATTGGGTTCTGTGTCCCCAGGCCCAGAAAACAGGAAAGAGCACAGTGACTGAGTGATCTTTGGGTCCAGTCACTCTTCAAATGTCCCTATCCTTCCTCTCCTCCCTCATCTGGACCACAGGAGTGAAGGCGGGGTACACACAGCTGACTCTAGAGGCCAGATGGCATCATGCCACCCCAATGATTTATCCAACCTCGTTGCTGAGGGGCCAGGAGATGTCAGGGGTGCGGAGCCCCAAGTCTTGGATGCCCTTCTACACTAGGGAAACTTCTCAGGAAGTCTAATCTCCCGATAGAGGATAACCAAAGCAGAGATAAGAGGCATCCTTTACTACCCCAGTCGGCTAGCTTAGGGCACCTGGAACACAGTAAGCCAGCCTGCTTCCATGCACTCCTTATCCCCCTGGCTAGCCCCACCACCTCCCCCAGCAACCCCCCACCCCTCAGGTAGGCTCACTTACGGGTGCAGTGGGCCTGTGCTGAGCACCTGCTGAGGCTGGCCCTCCTCCAGGCTCTGGAAGTGCACACTGAACCAAGCGGTGAAGCCATGCAAGGTCCCAGCCTTCTGGATGTCAAATCGCAGTTCACCACGCATGGTCTGCCCCCCAAACGTAGGATAACATGTTGGTGCCACAGACCAGTGCCAATCCCAATACCCCAACCCTAACCTCAAGAGAGCAAGCTATCCTGGATCATGTGGGTAGTCTCACACCGCTTGGGCTGTGCTGACCACATCCATCCCAAACCCCTTTGCTCACCCAGCAGTCATGGGACCTAACTAACCATTGGAAAGGTGCTGAGAATTTTCGTCATTGATAGAGCTGTAAACAGCTGAAAAAAATTGTTACTTAATTACAAGACCACAAAAAAAATTGAATATAATTTGTATGGTTTTTAGGATGCCAAGAATATCAAATAAATATAAAAGAATAATTGGGGCTGGCGAGATGGCTCAGTGGCTAAGAGCACTTACTGCTCTTCCAAAGGTCCTGAGTTCAAATCCCAGCAACCATATGGTGGCTCACAACCACTCATAATGAGATCTGACGCTCCCTTCTGGTGTGTCTGAAGACAGTGTACTTATGTATTATAATAATAATAATAAATAAATCTTTGGGCCTGAGAGAGCAGGGACTGAGAGAGCGGGGCCAACCAGAGAGAGCAGGGACTGAGAGAGTGGGGCCAACCAGAGAGAGTGGGGCCAACCAGAGAGAGCAGGGACTGAGAGAGTGGGGCCAACCAGAGAGAGCAGGACCAACCAGAGAGAGCAGGGACTGAGAGAGCGGGGCCAACCAGAGAGAGCAGGGACTGAGAGAGCGGGGCCAACCAGAGAGAGCGGGGCCAACCAGAGAGAGTGGGGCCAACCAGAGAGAGCAGGGACTGAGAGAGTGGGGCCAACCAGAGAGAGCGGGGCCAACCAGAGAGAGCAGGGTTGAGCAGAGTGAGCAGAGGTCCTAAAAATTTAATTCCCAACAACCACATGAAGGCTCACAACCATCTGCACAACTACAGTGTACTCATATACATAAAATAAAATTAATAAATCTTTTTAAAAAAAGAATAACTAAAGACAGTAAAGAGATTAAATATAAAAAATATAAAAACATGAAAGACAGAACCAAAATAGAACATAAGGAAAAAACAGTTCATTTATTGGTGTGATACAGTCATCACTAAGACACCCTCTCCCCACCACCTACCCCCCCTCCCCTTGACCCTTGCTGCATGTCTGCTATGGATACCCAGTGTCTCATACAGCAATTTAATGCCAGAAGCATGCCCATCTCTTACCTCCAGGTCAGAGACCTGCACAGTTCTCATGTCCAATTGCAAGATTGTGCATGGCTCAGAAAGACAGTCTTCCGGCTTCAAGATATGATGAGACTTTGGCCTTGAAAAGAACTCCTTGATTGCTAAAGACCTAGGGGGAGAGTTAAAGAAAAGTCTTGAGCTGGGCATGATGGTGCACACCTTTAATCCCAGCACTTGAGAGGCAGAGATAGGCAGATTTCTGAGTTCGAGGCCAGCCTGGTCTACAGAGTGAGTTCCAGGACAGCCAGGGCTATACAGAGAAACCCTGTCTCGAAAGACAAAAAAAAAAAAAAAAGGCTTGTGGCGCTGGTGAGGATTTAGCCTTAAGTATACAGGTAGTGATAAATGAGTGCTGAGGGCCCAGACTGGGGGATCGTCCCCTGCTAGCTGAGCTCATCTGCTCTGCAGCCTTGCTGAGCCTCTCTAGTTGGCCCTCAGAGCCTGCTGGTCAGGGGGCCCTTCCTTAGCACATCAACTATAGGGACCTGAGCTCTTGGAAGCCAATCATGACAAGTTGGAGGAGAACTGGAGAATTGCAATGATGTATCAAGTCTTCAAAGCCAAGGATCTCAGGTTGAGAGCCTTAGCAACCGCTGTTGCCAAGGCTAAGGGTCTCCATATAGGAAGCCCACATGTAGACTATAAAATATGGGTACCACTTTCTGATGCTTCCATCTGCTTTGCTGCTGTGAAACACTGGGGGACAGGAAAGCTACCAGAGGCCAACACAAGGCTTTCCCTTGTCTATCTACTCATGACTCCTGCCTGAGTATAGCCAAAGCACTCTCAACATGTTACCATGTTTTTCTAGATGAACTGGAGAACCACAATATACAGGACGCTTCCCTCTCTGTTCCCTTTGGGATGTTGAATGAGGGAAAAATGATTCTATAATTAACGAGGGAGAACATGATACTTTTATATTGCATTCTCTATTATTTTGGCTTTTTGGTTTTTTTTGGGTTTTTTTTGTTGTTGTTGTTTTTTGTTTTCAAGACATTATTTTGGCTTTTTAATTAAAAAAATAAAATACAACACCTGTAGCATCATGCTTTGGCTCCAGGACCCCATCCTCTAAAAGTATCAGTAGGAGCTGAGGCTAGTCTGGCCCTCCCTGAAGAAATCAGTAGTGAGTGTCTTGTACTTGGTAAAGAGGGTTTCCCAGACCACCACCTTGCTTTCAACTGGTAGGAACAGCTTGCCACACCTATCTAGTAGAGGCAACTCTAAGAGACCAAAGGCCTCATTCCAAGGCTCAAGTGCACTGGTGTCCACCGGACCAGGAAGTGAGGTCAGCTATCTTCAGATACTTGGTGAAAAGCGTGGGTACATCTGCTAAGGCTCATTACAAATTCAGAGCACTCGCTGGGCACTAAGGTACGTTTCGACATCCCACACACTGCTGAAGCCTTCATCATTATAAATGACCTTCCATGGACTACACCTAGAGACCTAAGGCCGTGGGGTGTGTCTGTCCTGTCTTTTTCATTCAAACAACCACATTCCACATAATACATATACATTTGGTCCAACTTCAAAAGTCCTGGCAGTCTTTCACAGTAGCAACATTAGCTAAAGGCCGAAAGTCCCTTCTGGGCCTCAATGTAATCTCTCAATTGCAAACCTCTATAAAATTAAAAAAAAAAAGGAAATACATACTTCTGAAATAATAACAAAGATTATACATTACCATTCTAAATAGAAGGAATGTGGGCATGGAGGAAATACAGACCAAAGCAAGACCAAACCTCAGCAGAGTGAATGCTAAGCCCTCTAGCTCCTTGTCCAACGGCTGAGACTTCAATTGCACAGGGATTAGATGGCCATTAGTTTTGCTGCCTGCAACATGTATCTCTCTCTGGCTGGTTCCACTCCATAAATGCAGCTCTCCTTGGTAGATACCTCGCTATACCAAGATGTTGGCGTCTCCAACATCTTGGGGTCTCCACCATAACCCAGACTTTCTTTTTTTTTTTTTTTTTTTTTTTTTTTTTTTTTTTTTGGTTTTTTGAGACAGGGTTTCTCTGGGTAGCCCTGGCTGTCCTGGAACTCACTCTGTAGACCAGGCTGGCCTCGAACTCAGAAATCCGCCTGCCTCTGCCTCCTGAGTGCTGGGATTAAAGGCGTGCGCCACCACGCCCGGCTAACCCAGACTTTCTATTCACAGCTTCACACAATAGCCTCTCAAGGCCTTCAGGTAGGGACTTCCCTGCCATGCACAGCCTAGCCTCTGTGATTTTCTGAGATTATGGAGAAAGAATCCCGCAAACTCTTCACTCTTGCATCCTTCATGCCCGTAAAGCCAGTAAGTATCTCATGGATGATGTCTTAGTTACTCCTCTATGTTCATGAAGAAACACAATGACCAAGGCATCAGACAAAAGGAATCATTCAATTGGGGGCTGGCTTACATACAGTTCCAGAGGGTTAGTCCATGGTTATCATGTCAGGGAGCACAGCAGCAGGCAAGTGGGAAAAGCAATAGGGTGGTAGCTAAGAGCTTACAACCTGGATGGCTGGCTGGCAGCAGGCAAAGAGAGAGACAGCCTGATGTAGACTCTTCAAACTTCAAAGCTCATCCCAGTGACACACCTCCTCCAACGGGTCACACCTCCTCCAATGAGGCCACACCCCCTCCAACGAGGCCATACCCCTCCAACGAGGCCACACCTCCTCCAATGAAGCCACACCTCCCCCAACGAGGCCACACCTCCTCCAATGAGGCTATATCTAATCCTTTCCAAACAGTTCCATTAACTGGGGACCAAATATTCAAAAATATATAAGCCCATTCTCATTGAAACCACCAAAGATGGCAATCAGGTTTAGCTACCAGCTTGGGACTGATCCTGGCTCCCTTGGACCACACTAGCAGCAGTTTTGATTTGTTTTTTATTCAGTTGTTGCTTCATATGGGCAGAAAACTCCGAAGGCTCTCCTTCACAGGCTGGAAGCCTGGTGGGGTGGGTGTTATTATGTCCCAGGACTGAGCAGGCCTCACCACAGCCTCTCTCCCAGCACCACCTTCACTCTAACATTAGCTTCATTAGCGCTGTTCTCCGTGAACCTACGCTTTTACTTTTCATCTGCCCTGCTTGCTCTTTTGTATCACAGACTCCGCCCCCAAGCACCATCACTGCCAGCGGTGCCACAGATCCAATGTTACACTCCTGAAGTTTCCTCCGCCAAGGAGACTGGTCCACTGCTTTTTCTTTTAGTCTCAGGCAAGTTCTGAGGACAAGGGTAGAAGGCTGAAGTGGGGTGGGGCCATCAGCACTTAAAGCCCACCCCCAGAGACAGACTTCCTCCAGCAATGCTGCATCTCCTAAACCTCCCAAGCTGCACCGCCAGCTAGACACCAGGTATCCAAATACCAGCGCCTACGGAGGACAGTTTCTCCTTCAAGCCACCCCAGAAGTTAGGTTTGTCTCACAGCCCATTCTAGAGAAGATTCCTTTTAGGAGGCTCTGTCTTGACTCCGGGCATATTCTAGAACAGAGTCTTATTCTCAGTGGAGAGGGTGCAGGTGTGGGGGACCTCTTTCTTCATTTCAGGGTCCACTCTCCAGCAAAGGCTCACCTCAGGAGGTCTTAATTCCTGTGTTTCAGGACAGCCTTGCCCTCAGAAGGGTTCTTCCCACTCCCGCCCTCTATGCCAAGGTCTGTTCTAGAGAAGAGCCTCCTTCTTGGGGCGTGAGGTTCTCTCTGGGCTCCTTTTGCCATATTTCCCCTCAACAGTAAGGAGCTGCTTGTTGTATTAGGTTCTGTTACAGTGAAAGCCAGTGTTAGAGTGGAAATAGCCAGGTCCAGAACACTGAGGAAGGTATAGAAGCTGACATCTGACGGCAAGTCAGCCAAGCAGACCAGGGACGAGGAAGAACAACCCGAGAGACAATGCCATTCCCAGCCAGCCCAGCACATGCAATGTCACGGCTGTCCTTTCCTCTATTCAACTGCTCAAGTTTATGGGTTACGCCTTTCACGTGTTCTTTTTTGGGGAGTGGGGGTGCAGAGTATTACTTCGTAGCCTTGGCTAGCCTGGAACTTGCTAATGTCGAGCAGGCTGACCTCGAACTCATAGAGATCCACCTGTCTCTGCTTCCTGAGTGCTAATGGTATGCACTACCACAACCAGCCTCTTTTTTGACATATTCTTGCATCTAACACATCCAATTCTAACAGATTAAACTGCAGGTAAAGATAGCCCCTAAGAAATCCTCCATCTAGTCTTTCTAAGAAAGGAACCAGCTTAGTTTACTCCAAGGGTGGGCAACCTGGACACTAGAGGAACCCTTCACTCCTGCCACTCCACCCGGGAGGGGGGCACTTACTTCCCACTTTACTTGTCTGTAGGCTGAAGTCAACCTTGACTGCTTGCTTGCTCTACCTGTGTCCTGAAGAGCCTCCTCCAGGAATCCAAGAATGGGGAGTGCTGCCATAGTTGAGGCCAGTGGGAAGGCAGAGGGAGGCAGATCTCCCTACCTATAACAGGTTCCCCATACACATAACCACCTCAGGATGCGAGAAGAGTAGGCAGGGGAAGGCAGAAGAGACAGAAACAAGAAAATTTCGGCAATGTTTCATTCTGGGCCACTGGAGGATGCAGAAGGTATGTCCTTCATAAAGGAGGGGAAACTGTGTCTTCCACGGAGTAAAAACTGACAGACAGAACCACCTGTGCTTCTCAGACACATCGAGAGCCTCATCAACTGCCCGCACAGTAGTCGGCCCCACAAGTGGCCTCACACACACCTATACAGTGGTCAACCTGTGCAAGTGGTCAACCCTGTGAGTGGCCATGCACACCTACTTGAGTGCACTGAGGTTGAACTCGTACGCGTTGTCCCAGAAGAGCACCTTGCTGTGGTAGTCTTTCTCGGCGCTGCAGGGCACCAGATGCAGTGCCGCCGTGGTTGGCCAGATGATGCCGTCCTCCTTTAGCCATGCGTCCCGGGCATACAGGATGGACTCGATCATGAACTCAAACTGCATGGGAGGAAGAGATGCAGGCATGTCACTGAGGTCTCGCACGCCACAGCCAGAATGCCACAGTCCATCCTGGAGTTTCAGTCTTACCCCGAAACTATTCCAGCCAGGCCAGGGAAGCATTATGTGAGAACTTGGGGTCTGTTCTATACTCTTGTGAAAAATGTCACATATGTGTCACGCGGCCTGAGCTGGGCTCATGTCACTTCCTACTGCGCTGGCATCCAAGGTGAGCTTACAACCAACAGACATTCTCACCCTTGCCCCAGACCGACACTCAGAGTCTCAATACTAGTGCCCATCCCCCTAGGTGCAGCCTGGCTCTACCTAACAAACAAGATTAGCTCGTCTGTAGTCTTCCCAGTGATGTCATAACCCTCTGGTCAAGCGCATCACTGTGTGTCCCCTAGAAGAACAGGTGCTTCATCTCCCCCACCCCACCCCATCCCCCATCAAGCCCCCAGGAAGTCCATCAGCGAAGTCTGTCACCTTTAGGACTCAGTAGGACCAACACAAATAGTCCAGGCTTCCTTTTGCACCCAAACTTAGTTCAAACTGAGGAAGGAATGAGAGAGCCAGGGCAGGGGCTGAAGGCTAACACCAGAGGTCCCTCTGCCTTCTGCTGTCTCAGATGGGAAGCAGCAGAAGGCTTCGCTTTCTGAGTTACCTACCCAATTTTTACAACAAACTAAAGACTGTAAGAATTTATAGACTCTGGAAAATTCACAAGAAAACCCAGCCCCTGAAGGAACTGGATTATTTTCAAGTACTGTTCTGCATGCATTCACAAGTATGTACACACATACAAAACAGATATGACCTTTACATTTCACTTTCTGTTATCAGGTAGAACTGCCCTGCCGCGGTATATGATCTACCTGAACTTGGGTACCCGTGTGATGTGTCCCTAACAGCCAAATCAGCACGAGCAGTAGCTCTCTTGACACATCTACTGGTGGCCAGCCACACCTCCCGCAGTGAAGAGCAGCCTTTGGAGGTTGGCCTCCTTGCTTCAGCGTAGATGACTGGGGCTGCCCACAGGTGCACACCCTGTGGCTGGCTGCTTGTATGGATTTGCCAGCATAGCCATTAAACAGCTGAAGGGTGCATGGGTCATTTGTAGTTTGGGGTAATTATGACCAGAACTCGTACAGCTGTGCCTACAGACAGTTTTGTGTGAACACAGCTTGCAATGGTCTAGGCCCATTTAGGTTATTTATTGCATCTTGGTGAACCATGGGAAATGGTGACTTTCAGAGGACCAGGGTCCGTGTCACCTAAGTTGCTGAATTTCTGTGCCCAGAGGGGCCTCAAACAAGAACACTCAATAAGGGCCGGCTCAGAGCTTCTTTAGCTCCGCCTGGGGTAACTTTCCCTGGCATCTGCCCATATCCACACCTGCGGCTACAGTGGGAAGGACAACTGGGGAGGGGGGGGTCCCTCAATCATGTCTTGGATGGAAGTCAAGCCACTGCCACACATACTTCAGGGAGGCAAAGGCAAATGCATATTGTACACCGTCTATCTTTTTAAGCTCATGTTATTCAGCTTAGTAAAAAAAAAATTATACATTTTTTTAAACAATCATATGGGTTGTCATAACTGTTTCTCCTATTTCTAACTTGTTTCGTTTGAACATTTTTTCTTCTTTTGTGAACATTGCCTAATCTAGCCTCAAATTATAATCAGTCTGCTTCCAGGCACCATGGGTTATGATGACAGATGTATGTACCACACCCAGCTGTCACAAACGTTTCCAAATACAGATTCCTACTTATGTCAATTTCTACATGATCATTCAATTGATGACCTGGACTGAATTATTGTATATGCTTGTGTGTGTGGATGCAGGCAGAGGGACAGCGTGAGGGTTGGTTCTCTCCTTCCAGCTTGTGGTATCCAGGGATCAGACTTAGGTCATCAGGCTTGGTGGCAGGAACCTTTACCAGCTAGTCCATTTTGCTAGACCCTCATTTCAAGTTTTTTTTTTAAGTTAGTTTGTTTGTTTGCTTTTTACAACCTGACATATCCTGTCTTATTCTGCCTTAAAGAATCATACCAATAGACGCTGTTCAACAGCACACAGTCCGAAGGGCTAAATTTCAGGTTGAGATATTGCACAAAATGCCTTGGGTCTCACAATACTAGGCCCAGCAGGAGAAGGCTAGACACATAACCACCTCTGACCCCGCCTCCTACCCGAGCCACCTCGAAAGAAGTGATATTATACACATACATGGTATGAGCAATGAGGATCATGGTGGATGAATGAACCAGGTCTGTCTGATTCCTCCTGTGAGTCCTGGGAACATGTCAGGCTCAGTAAGAGCCTCACAGTGCCAAGGCTAGCCTATAGCAAGGGGAGCCACAAAGGCGGAAACACTGCTGACTGAGGAACCAGCCCTGGAGGTCTGCAGATTCCCTAGGAAAGAGCAGACGATCTAGAGAGCTCGGGAGAATGTCACATTCATTCGTGTGTGGAGCGTTTTGTTGTTGTTGTTTTTAATTGGTTAAAGATTCCCAATACTGAAACTAGTATCATCCAATAAATTAAAAACCACCTCCCTGCAGGCAAAAAAAAAAAAAAAAAGTCCCAATGAATCATAATTTTTCAAGATTCGTCAGATGGCCCCAGGGTGCTAGGCTCAGAAGAAATGAGACCCCTGCCACCACCCATAGACCACCACAGGCTGAGACATTACCAGCAGACAGGTCCCCATCCACTCAGACACCAGGACGTCCACCTTCTCAGGCAGCACCACGTCCTCCACCTTCTGCTGGAACACTGTGATTGTGTCAGCAAAGCCATTCTGCAGGACCAGCTGGCCGGTGTGCTGGGCCATGTCACTGGCTTCCACTGCGTACACCTGCAGCAGAGAGGGCGCCCATTAGCACATGACCTGACACATACACACACATACATACACACACACACACAGCCAGGGGGGGGGGGATGTGACCTCTGTTGTCCCAAGTTACAACCAGTCCTGGAACAGTGGTGACAGGGGACTCTGTGATTGAATGGAGGCCTGTGGCAGGCCAAGCGCTCCTGTAGTCTGGACGGGATACTGGAGAAAGTACCACTGATTACCTGAGCCTCCTCAACAAATGCATTACTACTTCAGGTGGTCGGGACCTCAGCTCTGCTAGGTGGGCTCCCATATGTGACACATACATCCTATAGCCCACATACATCCTATAGCCACAAAACAAGTACCCAGGACAATAAAGAACAGTATCCTGGCTGGTTTTGTGTGTCACCTTGACACAAGCTAGAGTCGGCAGAGAAAAAGGAGCCTCAGTTGAGGGGATGCCTCTGTGAGATCCAGCTGTAAGCCATTTTCTCAGTGATCAGTGGGGAAGAGCCCCAGCCCCATTGTGGGTGGGGCCATCCCTGGGCCGTGTGGTCCTGGGTTCTACAAGAAAGCAGACCAAGAAAAGGCAAGGGAGGCAAGCCAGTAGGCAGCACCCATCCATGGCCTCTGCATTAGCTCCTGCCTCCAGGCTTCCTTCATGAGCAACAGCAATGTGGAAGCAGAAGCCGAATAAACCCTTTCCTCCCCAACTTGCTTTTTGGTCATGGTACTTTGTCACAACAATAACAATCCTAAGACAGACAGTGAGTATGTCTACGTCCTGGGGACAGCCATCCAGATGCTCACGGGAGAACTGGAAGAGAGTATCTAGATGTTATTCCTCACTGGCAGTAGCTGGGAACAGTCAGCACTGCCCTGTTAACTGGCTTCTTGGCTACCCTGTCAGGTTGTCACGAGGCCACGGCACAGCTCAGCACAGACATGCCATACAAGGGAGGAGAAAAAGGCCTACATCAGGGAGCCAAGGGCCTGCACCGGGGCGGGTCAACTACGTGTGGCCCAGCACAGTCCTATGCACCCACTTAAAACTATAGGGAGCTAAGGTAGCATCTCACAAGTGTCCCGCTGACAGAATCTCTGTCACTGATGTGTTTTGTTGCATTTAGATTGTTCACAGCCCGTATGGTAGGTCACAGTCTCAGCCATAGATGGCCCAGTGGCCTACTTCCCTCCCTCGAGTGGAAAGCAAACCACCTGGTGGGCACCTGTCCAGCCAGCTGCCACGCTGGCCCACAGCTAGGTACAGATGGGGGGCAGACACACTTACCGCCTTGGGCCGGGCATGGTGTGCGCAAAAGAGGCTGATAATGCCGGTGCCGCAGCCCACATCCAGGATGACCTTGTCCTTCAGGGACTCCTTGTTCTGCAGGATGACACTGTGGTACCTGGTTGTCCGAGGCTGGTCAGCCAACATTTCCAGGTGAAGTTTCTACAAACAGCACATAAAGAATCACTGCAAGGGCCTGTCCTTGAACCACCAACAACAGGGAACGCGGCTCATGCATCCATCCTAAAATTATTAGCAACTCATAGGCTTATGAAACCAAAAGGTCAACTATGCTCAGAGATAAGTAACAGCGGACAGTGTAAGGAAGCAAGGCTTCTGGACCTATCCCGGATCAGTCCAGGATCACCTCTCTACCTTCAACATACTCTTCCCCAAGTCAGTCAGATGAGCAGGAAATTGATGTGGACCATACAGAAGGAAGGAGTGAATATCCCTATGCACACCTCCCAAGGCTGAAAGGACTCTGCATCCTCACCAGGTATCTATCTATCAAGAGAAAACCCTGGACATCCTGCGGCAGATATCAGTGAGGCAGCAGGGTCTTCCCAACAAGCTTAGCACTCAATTCCTTGCTAGACCATAATGGGGGCTGTGGCCAACCCTATTACACTTCAAGGTGAGAAAATATCTCAGAGAAGCAGAGAAAGGCCCCTTCGGGGGCTAGCAGAACCATGGCTGAAGGCATGGATGCAACACCATAGCACACTCAAACTATAAAAGCAACCTTGAGGTACCACTGGAGGGAGACAAGCTACGGTATGCACACAGAACTGAAGCTGCTGCCTCCTGTGTGTCGCCCAGATGATGCTCGGGTGGCACCAACACAAACAGTAGGTCTGGATGGGGCCTTCCGAGTCCCCACGGCTGCTCCCAATGACATGACCCCAAAATGAAAACAAGGTCTATCCTCAGTCTACCCTCCCTCAGGAGGCTGTCTGTGTGGACTGAAAAAGTCAAAACCCGCTATTCTGTCTACAAGCAACTTGCTTTAAATATACCGATTGGGCTAGGAAGGAGAAGATGGAGAGAGAACGTGATGTGCTCAGGTGGAGCTGCCGTGGGGTCTGCAATGACATCACACAGGGCAATTCAGACCGAAGGATGTCCCAAGAACACTGAAGTTGGTACACAACCACGTGGGAGTCCATCCATCAAACAGGCATCAAGTTCTAAATACGTCTGGAGATAATAACAGAACTTGGAGACATGCAGGGCAGCCAAAGGAAGCAGAAGAAGCAGTGTAGCTGGAGATTCTAGGGCCTTCCTTTCACCATCTGGCCAAAGTGGACAGGACAGTAGATGGTCATGAAGACCATCACCCAACAGTGACAGTGAACCAGACGTACCCAAAGATGAACACACACACACACACACACACACACACACACGAGAAGCGCCTTAAAACTGCAACAGAGAACAAGATCTACAACCGCAGGGAAGAGGAGGCCAACGTAAACAATCATCACTTCTTTCTAATCATGTACCTACCCCTCATGGTACCACGTTTGCTGTGGAAAAAAGTACAAGACGGTAATAACTACAATGCCGCCAACACCTAAGACTTCAAAGAGAATGCTAAAGATCGGACCTGACAGAGCTGTGGTTATTTAGAAGACAAACTAAGGCAAAATGTCTTGTTCTTAATAGCAAGTAAATTCCGCGTGAGGTTTTCATAGTTTAGCACAGAATCCTGGCTGTTCTAACAGAACACTGCTGCTGAGGGAAGCTGAACCAGCCGCTGTGGTGTGGGCAAAGCTGTCTTTGCCTTTCTTTCACCGAGTACCTTTCCTGACGGGACTAAAAGCTGTCTTGTTTCATTTTGTTTAGGGGAGGGATGTTTTCTCTTAATTTCTATTATTTTATGTGTATGGGTGTTGTGCCTGCATACATGCCTGTGCCTGGTACCCATGTTCTGGCCAGAACTGGGTGTCAGAGTCCCTGGAACTAGAATTACAGATGGTTGGGAACCACCATGTAGATACTGGGGATCAAACTTGGGTGTTCTGGAAGAGCAGGCAATGCTCTTATCTGCTGAGCCATCTCTGCAGCCCGTGGACTAAGAGCTTTAATCATATACACACATCAGTGGCTTTTAGATTTAATCTTGACATATAACGTGTCCAGGCAAGCCCCCTCGATTAGATGCTTTCCTTTGTAAGAGCTGCCTCCATCATGGTGTCTCGTCCAGCACTGAGAACAGGGACGGAGGCAGCGCTCCAACTCCTCCTTTTGCCACTTGGCCTGAATCTATAACACTGATCTTACAAGCAGCCCATTTTTACCTCATTTTAAGCAAGGCTGTACCTTGAGTCATAAGGTTACTGACCTCCACAGTGGGAGGATTAAAAAGACTATAAGTAGTAGTATTATTGTTGGTTAAATTATATAACTTTTCTACTTCAATTTTAAAATCAAACATAGTACTTAAAAAAAAAAAGTAGGGAGAAGTTAATCTTGCTCTAATATTTAGCAAGAGTCAGCAGCCCACCAAAGGAGCTTTTATACTTTTAAATGTTCTTATTTTTAAGGAAAAGAAAACCATATAGAGATATACGAGAGGCACATGAATTTCAGATTCCTGTGTCCACACGTAGAGCTCTGAGGTACCGTAAACACGCTCATGTCAGGTGTCACTCGCCAATCCTGTCACTGTATGGTGACAGAGCAGAACACCCTACTAAGACCCAGGTGCCTCTGAGTCCACAGGAAGGTCTGCATCTCCACCCTGAACACTAGGAGCAGCCCCACGCAACCCTCATCCTCACCCCTCCCCATCCCCACCCCCAGATGAACGGAGGATCCGGAAGGCAGTACCAGAGTTCCATAGCTGTCGAAGTACTCCTCGTCCTGCCAGGTGTCCTCCAGGTCGTACTCCTCCAGCTGCTTGCTGAGGTGGTTCGCGGGGATGTACCCACAGCAGCCTGCACGCTCGCCCCACCACCAGTCTGCCGTGGTTTGTCTCAGGATAAGAATTTTTTCTCCTCTCAAAAAGCTGAGCTGGAAGACAGTCACCAAAAAACAGGAGGGTTCAGTTGGAGAGAGTCCAGTCGACTGGCATCTCACCAATAACTGGGTAGTTAAGTCCCCACTGTTGGTGACAAAATCACAATGACCTCGGTGAGCACAAACAACCGGGGGGTGGGGGTGGGGACAAAGCAATAGCAAGATAAAAGAGTTGTGTGGGGCCAGCTATCAGGAAGAACACAGCTTAACTAACATTCTTTTCTTATAATTATGCGCGCGCATGTGTGTGTGTGTGTGCGCGCGTGTGTGCATTTGACACAGTATATGTACTGAGGCCAGAGTGTTCCCTCCACCGTGTAGGCTCCAGGGATCCCACTCAGGCTGTTAGCCAGTGATCCGCGCCCCGTCCCGTCCCGCAGGAAAAGACACAGACCAAACCGGGTTCCTCGACTTAAGTTAGTTTACTCAGTATTATGCATGCAGTTACAGCTTAAGCGTAAATAGTAAATTC